>JARHVA010002067.1:317500-420000 GCA_037957365.1 Torreya grandis
CTCTATTTATTCCATTATGGGTTTCTAACTCTCCCTTCCATCTCCTCCCATTATCCATCCAATTTTAATTTCTTCCATTTCCATTTTTTGTTCCTTTTTTAAATTTTAGGTTATAATTACTCAAAACCATTAAAAAAATCCCCATCATATGATGGATTTTTCCCTCTCAATGTAGAATAAAATCATGTATATCATGATGATTTCTCCAATATTATAATATTATGCCACTATCCATTGGGAGAGTTTATGAAATAAATGAAGAAAGCACAATGATATAAAGTATTTCCAACAAATTTTCCACCTCCACATTATCCTATTGTACAACTTGTACAGGTTCATGATATGAATGGAAATATGAGACAAGTAATTAATCTTGTTTAATAACCAGTTCTCCAACATCTATTAAATTAGTATTCTATTTGATTTTAATAACATTTCCTAGTCCAATAATTAATAAGATATAAAATATTTTTCATGTGTTCCAAAACTGACAATGAAACATTCTCCTAGTATATATGAATTCCAAAAGTTGATATGGCTATTACAACTACACAAAATATACATGATCATGTGGACCATGTTGATGATGCTAGATATTTTACAGTGCATGATAATTTCTATGATTTGGATAATGATTCATATGTTACTCCTCACACATGGTATTTTAATTTCACACCAAAAAATATTTGAAAATATAAAAAATACAAAAAATAAAATATTAAAAAAAATAAAAACCAAGAACTATGCATGGCATGATTTACTAGTATAAATGATTGATTGATGTTATTTATCATATATATTTTGATATACATATCAATTTTATACACATTATTTTCATGGTATACATGAGAGGGATTTAGGAAATATAGGTTACACATAATACACAAACATATAGATGTGTGACATTATTTACACCCATGGGCTACCTTTCTACATTAGGGGCATTCATACATAGAGAGAATATTTGTAGGTTATATATTTATATACTAGTCCATTGATCATAGTGTATAACTACACATGAATTAATATTTATTGTAATTTATTGAGCACTTTTTCCTATGAATATTATGCTTTTATATAATGGATGATAATATTGATTGATCATGCAATAACATTGCTTGCTCCATGCATACTTGATGCTAATGATTATTATATTGTCTGATTATTGATGTGTTTTATATTATGTGATTATATGAGTGAATTGATTTTATATTTTCACATCATGAGTTAGTTTTGTTAGAGGATCCTAGAGCATAAATCATGGCCATGTCAGGTCAGATTTGAGTTAGAGTTGGGTCATATCTTGAGTGCTTTTATGCTTCATGGTCATGATATTGTGTGTGTGTGTGTGTGTGTGTGTGTGTGTGTGTGTGTGTGTGTGTGTGTGTGTGTGTGTGTGTGTGTGTGTGTGTGTGTGTGTGTGTGTGTGTGTGTGTGTGTGTGTGTGTGTTTGTGTGTGTGTGTGAATACATATATGAATTCTGATAATGTTAGTGCCATAATTTCTATCACACATGCTTCTATTATGTGTGATGTAATTTTTTTTATCATATACATTGCTTATTAATGTATGCCTAATTGCTATATCTATTTGACATTAAAATTATATTTATGTTGTCTTGGATTACATGTTATATATATGTTTTATGATAAAATATTTATATGATGACATATATTATAATGTTTGTATTTGTAACAACCCCACTGGGTTTTACCAGAATATAACAATATTTTTTTCTAAAATTAATTACTTATTTTCAACATCTAAATTTCACCAAGAGAAACCTAATTAGTGATATTTAAATAAATATATTAATTTAGTTAACCTAAAATTTTAATAGATAATCCACTTAACTAAGGATCACCATGAACAAATATGCCAATAATGAACAATATTGAAACAACAATAATATTGCATCTCATCATAAATGAAATAGTACAAATTCAACCATGGTTGATATAACATTACAACCACTACTATATAAATATAATGTATAAATGTTACAATTTTTAGAAATACATAAAATTATCTCAAAGGACAAAAAATGATATAAAGCTCTACGGAGTAGAATCTCCATGACTCAAGAGTCTCCACAACTCAAGTATCAATCTGTAATCACAAGTGTAGTCTCAAATATAGTACTATATATGGGAGGGAGAACATCATCTAAACACTTTTTCACACTAACCATGGACCATATATCCCCCACACTATATCCCAAATAAAGGGATGACCCTCTCTTCATAGATGGGTTGATAAATAATGGTGTAGGAATCTAGAGTAACAAACAAGAACCTATGTGTTGAAGATATCTAATATACAATCTGTATTATAAAGAAATCCATTATAACATGATATAATAGAAATATGAAAACTACACCAACATATGAAATGACAATGTTCAAACAAAACATTTTTTTATCCAAAGTTTTCAATAATAAATGATCTTTAGGATCCATCAAATTCATACACACCACTTGATCAGATTACACCTCATCTTGCATTGATGGAGCTAATTAATCCACCGTAATCCATCCACTACTTATTTAGTGTCATGAATGTGAGATTTAGTAAAAATAATATTATAAACAAACCAATAGATTCTTACAAAATATTCCCTATTAGCAGATAATATATGCTAGGTGAAAAAATATCATTTTGATTCATTTAGTCCATCAAATGAAATGCAATGAGTCTATGATTTTATAATTTATTACTGAATAATAAATATAATCAAAATATATTCCTCAATAGAATCTTTCCATCTAGGTAAGAATCATATTTAGACTACTAGTTACTTAATATGACTATGTAACTATAAAATTTATTCCCTCAACTTTTATTTATTTGAACCTAGTTTAAATCTTTTTCATGTTTCCCAAATATAAAAAAATGCCAATATTTTATTAATTATAAAAGATCTACAATTTATCAATTTAATTATATAAACTTAGAATTTCAACTAAACATCCAACATATAAGAGATATCCCTAAATCTTTATTATGTTAAATATTGCACACAATATACACAATGAATAATCATCTTAGTAAGTAGTGTTATTTTAGATTTACTATAAGAATTTTCAAATCATATAAAAAAATTCATATAACAAGCATAATTTCAACTAAACTTCAATAACCAACCATTACATGATTTTAGTAATTCTGCTAAAACATATGTATAGAGCCATTATTTATATAATACTATTAAACCAAATACGATTCCATATCAAGATTTACTCATTCTTTTATAATCAAAAGACATGATAGATTTATGTTTTTATCTAATAAATTTGTGCTTTTTATATAACCTAGCCAAGAATCAAGGATTATATGTTTAACCTCAATTTTAACTTTGTTTACATAGTCGATGCATAATCCCATTATACAAATAATCAACATAGTCAAATGTTTATCAATGTAACCCAACCATATTGACATTCGACACAATCTAATTAATATAAATATAAATTATAAACTATAAATCATTCAACACAATCAAATTTATACCAAAATATAATCATTCCATAGTATAACACTATTAATGTTGATTTAGGAAAACCCTACTTAGTCTACAGATCGACTAAGTTGATTATGATATAATATTTCAAACTTATTTACGAGTTTGACACAATCCAATTGATATATAAATCAAATCCTATTACTAGTTAACATAGATCAATATCATATCATAATCAAATTAGATTCAAATATTTATTCTTTTCAACTTTAATCTGTATCATACCCCTTTGAATATATTCACTATTATATAAAATCACACAAATAGTACTCATTCATTTATTAAATTGACTACATACTATAATAAAAACTAGTCATTCTTATACCAACACATTTTAATCAACTCAAGGTTATTATAGGCATTAATGCTATTCATATTTATATACTTTGTTTTATATAGGTGTGTATATGTATTATACACATTGATGTATATATATACCCTAGGTCATTAAAGTTTTATAGGGTGTATATACACACCATTGCATATAAATATATATATGTATATATACTTTTGATTAAATTAAAATAAGTAACCTCTTTTCCATTTTTACACAATCAAACCAGTTAAATGTATAATATACCCATTTATTAAAATTGATGGTATATAACCTATTCAAAATGCCATAACAACTTAATAAACAGTTCAATGAAAATTTATTCATAATTGAATTGATAAAGGGTTAAAGATAAAGATTTCACATGGGTGATTTTAAATAAAGTAAACACCTATGACCCTACCCCTTCCCCTTTGGGATTATGGAGTTGGATGTAGGATTCTATGGAGGCTGATCCTTCCACAGGGCCTTGCATACAACCCCCTATATATTTTTTTAATTCATTTCAAATAAATGAATTTTTTTATTCTATCATTTAATTTCAAAAATCAACCCAAAAATAACATAGAAAAATTCAATACAAAAACAACCTAAATATTATGCCGAGTGAGTTGAATCTTTCTAAGATCCAAACATTTTAATATTTCTCTTTTTGTCTACAACTTCCCATATGCTTGTGTCATCATGATCAACACTTTCTTTTCTTTCATTTTATTTCTTTTCATCACCTTCCTTTCCTCTAATTTATCCTTCATTCCCATAAGGCAAAATTGATTGATAAAATACATGAATTTTTTTCTTAATAGAACTCTACAGGTTGCCATCATGCAGCCACAACCAACTCTTCATGCTTTTTACCAAAAGATGGTTAACTCGATGTCAATGGATGATTAGAAACCCTAATCATCTCAAGACTTCCATAGAATTCCAAAATAATAATTTTATATTCTTTATAAAATTTGCATGTCATTAACTTAAGCAAACAATCATTGACTTCCTAAAATCAACCAACTAAACCATAAGTCACATAGTCCCCAATGTTTATTCCATGTAATGACTATCTTAGTCAATAACCACTGTATTTCCATGCAACAACTATCAATCAAATAGAATACTTATTATATTTCATGACAATACACTTAGGTATTACAAGACTATAGTTCAATGTTAAAATTCTATCCACAAACATACATATCAAATACAATGATTTCCTAAAATCATTTAACAATTAAAAATAATGTATTCATATATTATGAATATCAAACCTTGGGTCAAACAGTTAATTGAATATAAATATATTAAAATAATGTTATTTATATCTTTCAAACTTTGGATTTATAATAATAATAATAATAATAATAATAATAATAATAATAAATCCTATAACAATAATGAAATATATTAGAACATCATATCATTATACTATGCAACCATACCTAACAAGGCAGTAAGGTAAGTAAAACATAACTGAATTTGCTCTATTTGCCAAATAATTACATTATATAAGATAAGCTACATATGATCACAAATACTAGTGAAACCACTCAAAAAATAAACACAATCATCATAAAAAATCAAGTTCATACTAGAAAGCATATTAACAATCACCTAAAGGAAAAGTACACAAAACATGTTACAATATCTATATCAAACAATTAATTATGAAACATGATATATTAAGTGGTATGTGCAAGGGTTTCTAGATTCATTCTTTATCATTCTCCAATGTCTCCATCTAAACCACCCTCTTTGGTGATGTTCTCCCTCCATCACACTCTGAGGGAAGAATCTGTCCTACATCCACCTCATGATAATGAAGGTAGTTATCCCAAAACAATATTATATCCATAAAATAATGTTGTATAACTAATCAAACATGACCACAATGTATATTGAATAAAATTATTTCTAACTCATAACAAACTAATCATGTAAATTAAGAAACACAAACTGTCCCATAATCAACATATGTCATTAAGTTTAATCAAATATTAATTAACCAACTAATAAACCATATTAATCTATGGATCAAATAGGTTATTTGGCTTAAAGATAAATTAGGATGTGACATCCTTCCCCCTTAAAGCTAGTCATCATCCTGATGACATTTATTCAAACACAAGTTATAAATTTAAAACATTATTCAATAGAAACTAATATAATATGCAGTAGCAAATCAAGTAAACAAATGTGAAAATAACTTGTAAAACTCATCATAGTCCTCCCAAGTGGTACTATCTTCAGAATATTGGTCCCATTAGACCTTATACTATGGCACCTCTCTATTATGCAAATGGAGTTTATGAGTGTTAATTACTCTAATTGGTTCTACCATGATCACCCTGAGGTCAAGAAGCTACAAATCATTCCAACTCAACACATGTGAAGGATCAACAATGTACTTTTTAAGATAAGACACATGGGATATTTTATGCAAAAGAGCTAGAGATGGTGTAATGCAAGCCTATATGCTACAAAGTTGACCACTGCCAAAACCTTGAAGGGTCATGTTAACCAAAATTGAACCCAAGTCAAATTTGTCACCCCCCTATAAATTAAAAATGTTGTATGTTCATGTCATATCCTATATGATCCATATAGTCTTCATTTAACCTTGTTAGCATGGTTTAAAGTTAGTTTGGAGAAGTTAAGGTAATTTCATGTTGTGGTCATATAGTGGTTTAGGGGTGTCATAGAGAGATAATTCATGGTAAATATTTTTTCATAGGTTATTATGGGTTTATTTAGGTCATTTTATGTCTTAAATATCTTATTACAATGTTTCATGAAGTTTTGAAGAGTTAAAGGTTCACTTGTAGTCTTGGAGGTGTTAAAAATGCATATAAATGTGATTTTTAGCTAACATTGATTTATGAGAAAGTCCCCAAAGAAATATATATATAAAATATACATTATAAATATTTTATAGTAGCTACTTAACTATCACACCCGCTAGAGGAATCAAAACAAAGTTAGATTCTTGAAACTCAACGCCACTTTGAGGAGTTAAAGGAAGTTTTACAGACTATTAAAGCCACTTACAAGAGAAAATAAATTAAAAAAATCCTTTTTAATTATACATGTTAGGAAAAAGAATTTTAATTATTTTAAATCTCCATAGTTGCATGATTTTCTCTCTCTCGTCCATCACTCCATTTATAAGCCAGTGAAGGCTAATTTCAAATAAATGGTACAAGCTATATAGGTAGAGTTAGGGGATGATATTTTGGTAAAATTTTGGGACCCCTATGGGATTATAATTTGTGTAATTGGTAATTATATTGGTGATATTATATTTATGAACAATCACTAAGAGCCTAGACTATTTTTTAAGAGCTTAAAACCCCACAGGCTGAGTTTGGTATAATTTAAATAAAAAATGTGAATTCATGGATTTATGAAACTAGTTATAATAACCTATTACATGCATTTAAATGTCTCATACATGTTCATTCATCATGGTATCACATGTAGATGTCCTTTTGGCATGAAAAGTGGTTCTTGAATAGTTTACAAGTGACTAGTAACTTTTCTATGTTGTAGAGGTTATATAAGTGGTCTTATATAATTGAATGGGTTTTTATGGTCTTTTATTATCTATTTAATCCATAATTTTTCTCTTAATTAGTTAGATACTATGTACAAGTTCAAACTGGTCACATACCTCCATTCACATGGTGGACTGTGTTCTGCATGTATAACAAGTTCAATTATTTTGATGAGTTTAAATAGTGTTTCATAGAAATTTGAGGTTATGTTTTAATGTTTTATATGATGATGTTTTTGATTCAATTATATTTAAACCACAAATACCATACATTATACTTTTTAAGGTTTCTACACAAGGTTGTAGTCCTCATCACCTACAGACCTGTAAGTCTATAATTCTAAGGTGAATTAAATGTTGTTAAGGTTATGAATGTTATCAAGCATAAATAAATGTGGTATTATAGTTTTAAAAGGTTCATGGATTGATAAGGACCTCTAAGCACCTTAGTCAAAAGTTAAAAACTAGGTTGATGGCCTAAGATGCATCCTTAAGGACTATGTTGGTATAAACAGTGATCACAGAGTTTGAGATGCCTTAAAGAGGATAATAAAATTTAAAATAATGAATAATAGACCTATATTGATGAAGGATTAATCATTTTATGTATTTGGTGTCATGGTGGAATTGGAGAAGGACAAGTTAAGACAAATACACAGTAAAACTCAAATATATGCACCTTTAGCTTGTTAGGGAAACTGACTGTGTTGATAGTGATGTCCTAAAGAGTTCAAATTTTAGGATATTTATAGGGTTTTTATAAATGTATGAAACCCAAAAAAATATATAAAATCAACTAAGAGATCTAGAGATTAACCTTGATGGGCCTAAAATCCCTATGCACGTAGTCAAACTTTCATGTAGTCACCTATAATCAGTTGTAGGATTTGCTTTGAATAGTGATAATGGTGAATCCTAGAGTCTTAGAGGTTTTATAAGGTCTTAAAACATAATTAATAATGGTAAAAAATAATTTGGAACTTAGAAATGATCTAAAAGGTCATAAAAACGTAAAACATAGTAAATTCCTTCAACATCAACACCTACAACCAGTTGGAGATTCTATCTTGGATGACAATGGTAATAGATGAAACATAGAGTTTTAAAAATTATAATGAGATAATTCATCAGCCAAATATTATACCAAGAGGTTAAAGTGTTCATTATGGAAAGAAGGATTTCCTAAAATACCATGTTGGTAGACCTATCCCAAAGGAACACACACACAGGTAGACAATATGTCTAAGTGACTCAAGGACCCTCTCATGCTTGATATGTGGTGTTTGAAGATTTTAAGTCTAAATAAAAGATTTAAGTCAGATATACATTGAGGTAAAATAGAAACTAAGTAGAGTTTGAGGACAAGGAGACTAAACAAGGGTCACAAAGCCTAGTTACCTATACATAGTTCAACACAAGATTGCCTACCTAGGTTAGTAAATTTGTTATTTAAGGAGAAATTTTTTTGTGTTTAGAAAGAGAATATCATGGTAATGGTTATAAACCTCATATAATCTCTCTATAATCAATTTAATATAGTGGAAACTCTATACCCTTTCTTCTTAGTCCTAGTATACACAGGTCTGCTTGCCCATTTTTGAGATGGCTATGCTTGTATGAAGAGGTTCAAGGTCTAAAATAATTTATAGGTCTGAGGGAGAGTAAATTAATTTAAGGAGATTGAGATTATGAGAAAATTACCTTAAAAATCCCTCAAACTCAAGCATAAAATAAACATAGTTGGCAAATCCTACACACAGTCCAACACAATTTTGCCCACTCATGGGATAGTTGCTTGTTTGAAGGTCTGAAAGAATTCATAGGTCTAAGAGAGTAGAATTTTTAAATGTGATTTGGAGGTTATGATAATGTATCATCATATTGTCATAATAAATCAATGAGATAACATAGACATTCCCTATTTCAAACCTTCAAGTAGTCCAATTCACATATAGGCTTGTACAAGGCAATCAATCCTAAAGAGATGAAGTGGAGTGAGTTTGTAGTAGATGAGGACATGAAAAACATCAAGAGGATGGTGATAATCATGAAAAAATATTACAGAAGGTGCTATAACCTTGATATTGAGGGTAAATGGGAGAAGACATCAAGTTAGGGTAAGTTAGGCAACTTGGCTTATAAACCCTAAGCCTAGACTAGTGGGGTGTAAGAGAGTTTGGTGAAAAAAGGTGATAAGATAAGAATTGTAAGAGGTCAAGGAGGATATAATATAACTATTGAGGTCATTAAAATATCAAACTAAACTAAGAGAAAGTACCTATAGACCTTAATCTTAATCAACCTCCTAGAATGATTGTTTTTAACCCTAGAAGTCACTTTCTTTTGCTTGGTACGATCAAGAGGATTTGCATGGATCTTGGGATCATAGGAAAACTTGAATACCCTAATTCAAATCTAGTTTTTATAAAATTTTAGAGGATTCCTTCATCCAACTTCATGAATCATTCTTAAGAACCCAAGTCACTTGTAGGCTGCCTAGGAGAGCCATAAGGACCCAATGAGAGAGAAATACAATTTCATGCCTCCAAATGGATTAAAAAAATTATAAACCACCTATAACATGTTCAATAATCACTTAAGAATCATCCCATGTAATTTCTTGATACAATACTATACAAAATATGGATAAAATGATTGTTTTTTGCTATTTTACAGGTCTATATAGTGATTCAAAAATTAAAATTTGGCATGGAGGTATAAAAGGATGTTTTATAAGTGAATCACACTTATTTGGGGTTTTAAATGTGTGGGGTAACTATAGAATCATTTTTCACTCTCTTGGTAGGGAGGCCTAGTTAAGAGAGAGAAAGGGGAAAAATGGATATCTCCACTCACTCTCAAAGCATGAAATTGAAATAGAGATGTAAATCCATAGAGGGTACTACAATATTCCATTAGATTATCATGATCCTCTATAATTTTTTCCATAGAAAGAGGTTTGCATCATTTTACAACTACAAGGATTGAGGCCTATTTGAGGCTTTTGGTAGAGAATAAATTATTTGAGCTAGTTTGAGGCCTCAAAATAGATTTTTTCAAGTCCAATATGGTATGACTAGGTCATCCATGAAGTTTGGATGAGCTAAATTAACTGAAACCAAGTTTTGACACTTGTGTGAAAAATAGGCCTAAAGAGATGAAGAGTCCTTTAGAAAACATTGAAAGAGAAAGAGGTGATGTGTCAAAGATAACCTATTAGGGTTAGTTGATAGGTGTTAAGAGTAGAGAAAAAATGTAAGAGAAACTGATTTGACCATCAAGAAGGTCACTTGTCCTTCAACATGTCAAAAAAAAGAGAAGTTTCAATAAGCTAATCAAGGTGTCAAGCAAGCAATTCAACTCCCATGTCACTTGTAGAGTTAGAGAATATTTAAAGGAGATACATATGGTGTATTAGACCTATTGAGATAATTATCTAACTCATCTTCTTGTTGTAACTCACATGACACTTGTCTGCTCTCTCTCCCCTACACCCTTCTTCTCTTCTCTCTCACATTCTCTATATATTGAGCCACTTTTGGCTAAGTTTGTATCCTCCACCTGAGTATGGAAAATGCCTGTTCATTTTTAGCCTTTGAGAAATAAATAATGATCTAGTTTACCTTCTCCATGAATTATTTCAATGTGTTTATTAACTAGTTAATCTTGCTAAGTGATATATTCTCTTCCTTAGCATGTTGTCCTTGTTTGCATTCATATTCAACTTTGAAAGTATGATACAGCTCTTTTAAAGTGTTCTAATGGAGTTCCCATGATTTTAGTGAGTTGTATCTACACTAGTGTCATGTCATGACCTTTTTTTTAGTCCTCTTAGCTTAAGTTAGCTTCACAAACCTCCATGAGAAATTCTAATGCAAGGGGCAAATTTTGATTAGTGTATGTGTAAATTAGGCTTATGTTTGAAGTGTACTTATAGTTGGTTGGTAGTGGTCAAGATATAATTAGTGCATCACCTTATTAAGATAGATTTACTTTATATTCTCTCTCTCCCTTTTCATCCAAATGAGCGATTAGTTTAGGTGATGAGCTTTAATAGATAAACCAAGGGAGCTAGCCCTTCAATCTAGAGGTTTATCCATACTATAAGAAACCCATAGGACTAAGGGTAATCCCATGTTCCTAGTGGTCAAGATATAATTAGTGCATCACCTTATTAAGATAGATTTACTTTATATTCTCTCTCTCCCTTTTCATCCAAATGAGTGATTAGTTTAGGTGATGAGCTTTAATAGATAAACCAAAGGAGCTAGCCCTTCAATCTAGAGGTTTACCTATACCATAAGCAACCCATAGGCCTAGGGGTAATCCCATGTTCCACTCAATTTAGATATGTATTTAACTACTTCTCCAAGGGTGCTAAATTGAGTGATAATAGGTCCCATATATCTAAGTGAAAGTTTTACTGACTTCCTAATTTTAATAAGCTTTTATGAGGTTTAACCCATAGAAACACATTATCACCTATAGAAAATTGCCTAAATGTTATCTTCAAATCAACATAACTTTTTAATCTATCATTGGACTCACCCAACATCTGCTTGATTGTCTTAACTTACTCTTCAATTTTTGAAAGCATCTTAGGTCCAAAGACTACTCTATCGTCTAACCTATCCCAACTGATTAGTATTCTACACCTCCTTTCATATAATGCCTCAAACAAAGACATCTTCAATGTTTATTGGTATGAGTTATTATAATCAACCTCAACTAATGTAAGGTACCCTTCTACTTATATTGTTGATCTATCGAATACATAAAAAGGAGATATTCTAAAATCTAGTTAACTCGCTCTATTTATCCATTAGTTTATTGATGATATGCAGTGGTAAAGTTCAATTACGTATTAGAGTTGAATTCAGAGTCAACCAAAATCTATAAGTCATCCTTATATCTTGATCTAAAATGATCTTATTTGGAAAACCATGCAACTAATACACTTCCTTTACAAATATCTTTGTAAGTATTGTACATCATATTGTAAGTTTCTTGGTATGAAGTGGGTTACCTTAGTTTATGAACTACTATCAAGATCATGTCATGTTAGTTCCATGATAATGAAAAACCTTGGATGAAGTCCATACTGATCATTTGCCACTTCCATTCTGGTATGCCATGTGGATATAACAATCTGGCTAGATGCATATGTTCAGGTTTCACACTCTAACATTCCAGATAATGAGACACAAAATCCATTATATCTCTCTTGATCCTTTTTGGAAATAGAGTGGTCTAAGCTCAACCATGAGCTTGGTTACTCTTGGAGTCTTGAATATGGGGCATTGTGTAATTTATTTAGCACTGTGCTTCTCAAATTTTCTCTATTAGGCATGTACATCCTACTATTGTACTACAAAAGACCATCACTCTCTATTATAAGTATTTTTTACCTAGGATTCTAAGCATTACCAGACAATGCTTTCCTAACTTGATCATAGAATTCATCTCCTCATGAGAATTTGATCACTTGATCTCTAAAAACACTCTTGATAGTAGTCATGGTTGTTATGTACCTCCTCTAACTTAGATCATCAACTAATATATTCTCCTTACCTTGATATAACTAATGTAACAATCATAATCAAATAAGAAATCTAATCATCATCTTTGATGAACATTCAAATTTGGTTGGGTGAAGATGTACTTGAGTCCCAAGTTAGCAGTCTTGACCTCAAATGGTTTTTATAATAGATAATGCCTCCAAAATTACAAAGCATGCATAATTAATACAAGTTCTAGGTTATTAGGGGCATAATTCACCTCATATGGATTTAGTTTCCTAGACTCATAGGCTACCACTAAACCATCTTGCATAAGAACTCCTCTAAGTCCATCCCCAGATGCATCAGTGATCATTGAGAATTGACCATTAGGATTAGGAACTCTTAGCATTGGTGTTGAAGTAAACCTATTTTTTAGTTCTTGAAAGGATACTTCACACTTATTTATCCAGAAGAAAGTCTGACTCTTCCATTGAAGAGAGGTAATTGGATTAGCTATCTTAGAGAAATTTAGAATGAATTTCTTGTAATAACTCACTAATCCCATAATAAGTATTACCTCATACATATTCTTTGGTGCCAACCACTCCATTATGGCTCTTATTTTTTATGGATCCACTAAAATACCATCTATTGAGATAATATGACCTAAATACTAGACTTTTCTTTGGAAAAATGCACATTTAGACAGCTTGCCATATAATCTATGCTTCTACAAATGTTACAAAACCAATTCTAGATGTTATAAGTGCTCTTTCTCATCCTTAGAATAAATGAAGATGTCATTTAGAAAAACCAAAAAAAATGATCCAAGTAATCTCTAAACACACTATCCATATGATGCATAAATGCTACTAGATCATTTGTCAACCCAAATGGTAACACTATGAACTCGTAGTGCCCATATCGAGTCTTGAAAACTATTTTTGGAATATCCTCTTCATGGATCCTCAACTGATGATACCTTGATCTAAGATAAATATTATAAAATATTGTTCCCCTTGAATTTTATCAAATATATCATCAATATATGGAAATGGATATTTTTTCTTGATCATTGCCTTATTAAACATCTTATATTCTATGCACAAGAGTTCCATCCTTATTATTAATGAAGTCAACTAGAACACCCCATGGTTACACACTTGGTCAAATCCACCCTTTTGACAAAAACTTCTAAAGTTATGCTTTTAAATCAAATAATTTAGTGATTTTCATTTTGTATAGTACCTTAGACTATATTTATAATCTAGGTATGATATTATTTGATAAATTAAACTCACGCTTAGGTGGCAATCCTAGTAATTCCTTTGGAAACACATCATGTAAGTTTCTTATAAAAGTATAATCTTTGATAGGTGGTTCTTTATATTATTCCATATCATTTATCTTAATGATAAATGCCCGACATCCCTTCTTTTGAGTCTTTTTTAGTTGAATGATATAAATTTGCCTTAGCTTCAACTCCCTTCTCTCACCTTGAAGTTGTGTCTAGTTTTTAAAATAATCCTAACACTCAACTTAGAAAATAGTCAACCTTATCTTTATGATTCACAAGCCAATTAACTCCTAAGATCACATCATATGATCCTAGTTGTGTTTCATAAAGATCTACTACCATAGTGAACTCAGGCAATCTAATTCTCTGCTTTAACTAGACATTTGTCAACTTTGACCTTTGACTTATTCCCATATTTTAATGACCATACATTTACATTAACTACAACTTTTATAGACAATTTATTAAGAATTTTAGGAGAAATGAAACACTCTATATCTCTTGTATCAATTAAAATAGAAACTAGATGATCGAATAAATTAACTGATAGTTCTATGGGCAAAGCTTGATATTCAACTTATTGATTTCCAACAACTATATAAATCCACTATTGAAATGTACCTTGCTGAGAAGATGAACCTTGTTCTTTTATTTTCCTTGGGGACATTATCAATCAAAATGGTTACATCCACAAATGAAGCAACTTCTAACTAGTCCTTTCTTTTCAATCTATTGGTTTCCCTGGAAACCACCCTTGAAACCATTACCAGGTTTCCTATTCCTTGAATCACTGTTGAACTTGGTGTTGTGATTCTTGAATTAACACTTGGAATCTTTTCTCATTTGCTTCTAGTTCTTCTTCTTGAAATTTGTTTTAGAACTCCCAAATTTTGTTTTGAACTTATGTTTGACTTGGGTAAGAGATTTTAGTTTTTTTTCTTTCTTGACCACATTCTTGAATACCTAATCTATGGTGGATGGACCATACACATATACTTCACAAGCAATTTGGGGTTTTAATCCCATGATGAATTTCTTGATTCTAAACCTCTCATCGACCTGATACTAAGGTACGTACTTAATAATCTTGGTAAATTGATCTTAGTATTCATTCACCATCAAATTCCCTTAAGATTCTAAAAATTCATAAGATTTGATCGAAGTACAGCTGTGGAAGCCACATTGACCTAAACAATGTCACACACTATTTGTAAGTGATAGTGGTTGAGTTGAGGTTCATATTTAGATTATTGTTTGCCCACCAAGTCATTACTTCATCAGCAAGCTAATAAGCTCCCTAAACAACTTTTATAACTTTAGAATAATTTTAAATATTGAAATACTTTCCATTTATATGAGCCATGCTTCATCTCCATCCCCCAAAATAGTTCCATCAAACTTGGGTGGATTCAAATTTTTCATATCCCTTTCCAATTTTGTAGTTCCTCGGGCTCTTACATCCTATGGCACTTACTCATGTATCTTATCTTGAAGATATTCCTAGTCATTAGGATACTCTTCAGGTTCTTCCTGAGCATTCTCCTCTTCATGACCATGTACTTCCTATCATAGGGCCATGTTTTAGTCCCTAGTCTCTTACATGGTTGTGAGGATTAAGTCCAACTTTACAACTTGCTCAATGGTAAATTGATTTGGATCAACATGAGGTTTGGTATTCAAAGTACCTTCACTTCCTGGTTTAGTACACATCATTGTTCTTATCTATCAAGATAATAAGTTTGAATTAGTAGACATATTAAGTCCTAGAGTTTGAGCCTCAACTCTGATACCACAATGTAACAACTCCATCGGGTTTTACCAAAATATAAAATACTTAAAAAAAATTAATTACTCATATTCAAAATATAGATTTTAGTACAAGAAACCTAATTAGTGAATCTTTAACTAACTATATTAATTTAGTTGACTAAAAAGGTTTATAGCTAATCTACTTAGCTAAGGATCACCATGAATATATATGCAAATCATGAACAATACTAAAACACTAATAAATACCGCATCTCATCATAAATGAAATAGTACAAATTCATCACAACTGATACAACATTACAATCCTTATTGTAGAAGTATAATGTATAAATGTTATAGTTTTTAAGCAATACATAAAAATATCTCAAATGATAAAAAATGATACAAATCTCCATGGAGTAGAGTCTCCACGACATAAGTATCAATCTATAATCTCAAGTGTTATCTCATGTATAGTACTCTAGCTGGGAAGGAAAGCATTTGAGCACCTTTCCACTCCAACCGTTGACCACAGATCCTCTGAACTATTTTACAAACAAGGGGATGACCCTCCCTTCATAGATGGGTAGATAATGCCAGTGCAAGAATCTAGAGTAATAAACCAAAATCTGTGTGTTGAAGATATCTAATACATAATGTGTATCATAAATAAATATATTCTAACATGATATCACACAAATATGAAAACTATATCAATATATAAAATGATAATGTTCAAATAAAACATTAGTTTGGTCAAATTTTTCAATAATAAATGATCTCTAAGATCCATCAAATTCATAAACACCATTTTATCAGATTACACCTCATCTTGCATTGATGGTACTAATTTAGCTAGTGGAATCTATCTACTACTTATTTGGTTTCATGAATGCAATATTTGGTAAAAATTATAGTATAAACAAATCAATATATTCTAAAAGAATATTCCCTATTAGTAGATAAAATATGCTAAGTACAAAAATATCATTTTCATTCATTTCATCCATCAAATAAAATGTAGTGAATCTATGATTCTCTAATTTATTAAGTTGAATAATAAATAGAATCAAAATATAGTCCTCAATAGAATCTTACTATCTGGATAGTAATCATATTTAGACTACCAGTTACTTAGTATCACTATGTAACTATAAAATTTATTCCCTCAACTTTTATTTATTTGAACCTAGCTTAAATCTTGTTCACATTTCCCAAAGATAAGAAAAGGCCAATATTTTATGAATTATAAAAGATCTACAATTTAGTATATTTATTATATAAACTTAGAATTTAAACTAAACATCCAACATATAAGAGATATGCCTAAATATTAATTATGTTAAATACTACACACAATATACACAATGAATAATCATCTCAGTAAGGAGTATTATTTTAGATTTACTATAAGAATTTTCAAATCATCTAACAAAACTCATATAACAAACATCATTTCAACTAAACTTCAATAACAAACCATTACATGCTTTTAGTAATTCTGCTAAAACATATGCACAGAGCTATTATTTATATAACACTATGAAACCAAATACAATTCTAGATCAAGATTTACTCATTATTTTATAATCAAAATACATGACAAATTTATGTTTCTATCTACTCAATCTATGCTTAGTCTATAACCTAGCCAAGACTCAAGGCTTCTATGTTTAACCTCAATGTTAATTTTGTTTACGTAGCCAATGCATTATCCCATCAAATAAATGTTCAACACATTCAAATGTTTATCAACATAACCCAAACACATTGACATTCAACACAATGGAATTAATATAAATATAAATTCCAAACTATCAATCATTTGGCATAGTCAAATTTATACTAAAACATAATCATTCCATAATATAACATTATCAATATTGATTTAGAAAAATCCTAATCCATATATAGAATGACTAAGTCGATTATGATATAATATTTCAAACTTATTTATTAGTTTGACACAGTCCAATTGATATATAAATCAAACCCTATTACTAGTTAACATAGACCAATATTAAATCATAATCAAACTAGACTCAAATCTTTATTATTTTCAACTATAATCCATATCATACCCCTTCAAATATAATCACTATTATATAAAATCACACAAACTATACTCACTAATTCATTTATTAAATTAACTACATACTATAATAATAACCAATCATTCTTATACCACCACATTTTAATCGACTTAAGGTTATTATAGGCAGTAATGCTAGTCGTATTTATATACTTTATTATATATAGGTGTGTGTGTGTGTGTGTGTGTATTTATTATACATCAATGTGTATATATACCTAATGAGTATACACACCCCAAGACATCAAGGTTATGTAGTGTGTATATATACACCCCTACATATATGAATATATATATGTATATATACTTTGAAGTGAATTAAAACAAGTAACCTCTTTTCCATTTTGACACAGTCAAACTAGTTAAATATACAATATAACCACTTGTTAAAATTGACTTTATATAACCTATTCAAAATTCCATAACAACTTCATAAACAATTCATGTTCAAACAAAGTAAACAAAGCAAACACCTACGACCCTACCCCTTCCCCTTTGGTATTATGGGGTTGGATGTAGGGTTATGTGGAGGCTGAGCCTTCCATAGGGCCCTGCATACAACCCCATCTATTTTTTCAATTCATTTCAAAAAAATAAAAAACTCTTTATTCTATCATTTCATTTCGTAAATCAATCTAATTCTAACACACAAAAATTCAATAAAAGACTAACCTGAATATTCAACCAAGTGACTCAAATCTTTCTAAGCTCTAAATCTTTTGATCTTTCTCTTTTTTTATGCAACTTCTTGTATGCCTATGTTGTCATTCCAAACACTTCATTTTATTTCTTTCCATCACCTTCTTTTCCTCTAATTTCTCCTCCATTCCCATTAGGCAAAACTAATTAATAAAATTCATTGAAAATTTTCTTAACAAAACTCTATAGTTTGCCACCATGTAACCACAACCAACTCTCTATGATTTTTTTTCCAAATGATGGTTAACTTAGATTCAATATATGATTAGAAACCCTAATCATCTTGAGACTTCCATAGAATTCCAAAATAATAATTTCATATTCTTTATAAAAATTTCATGTCATTGACTTAAGGAAAAAATCATCGACTTCCCAAAATTGACCAACTAAACCAGAAGTCACACAGTCCCTAATTTTATTCCATACAATGAATATCTAAGTTGACAACCATTATATTTTCATGTAATGATTATCAATCAAATATAATAATGATTATATTTCATAACAATACACTTAGGTATTACAAGACTATATTTCAATGCTAAAATTCTATCCACAAACATACATAGAAAATACAATGATTTCCTAAAATCCTTTAGAAATTAAAAATGATGTATTCATATATTATGAATATCAAACCTTGGGTCAAACAATTAATTAAATACAAAGATGTTAAAACAATGTTATTTATATCTTTCAACATTTGAATTTAACATATATATAATAATAATAATCTTAATTATTATTACCTTAAATCTTATAAACCAAATAAAAATAATGAAATCTGTTAGAAAATCATATCATTATACTATAAAACCATACCTAACAAGGAAGTAAGGTAAGTAAAACATAACTGAATTCACTCTATTAGCCAAACAAGTACATTATATAAAATAAGATATGTATGATCACAAATACTAATGAAACCATTCAAAAAATCAACACTATCATCATAAAAAATCAAGTTCATATCAGAAATCATATAAAAAATCACCTAAAAGAAAAGTACACAAAACATACTACGCTATTTATATCAAATAATTAATTACGAAAAATGATTTATTAAGTAGTGTATGCAAGGGTTTCTAAATTCATTCTCTATCATACCCCAACATCTCCATCTAAACCACCCTCTCCGATGATGCTTTCCCTTTATCACACTCTAAGGGAAGAATTTATCTTACATCCACCTCACGATAATGAAGGTAGTTAGCCCAAAACATTATTATATCTATAAAATAATGCTGTATAACTAATCAAACATGATCATAATGTACAAAATATACAATTACTGCTAACTAATAATAAACTAATCATGTAAATTAAACAACACAAACTATCCCATAATCAACATGTGTCATTAAGCTTAATGAAATATTAGTTAACTAACTAATCAACCATAATAATCCATGGATCAAATAGGTTATTTAGCTTAAATAAAAATTAGGATGTGACAATATACATAATTTACATGATTAAATTTTTATTAATAACACATGATGTACATAAGTCTTTCTTTTGAGATGAGTGATTCATAGGCTTCATCCCTCTATCAAAATTGGGCATATAATGGGCTTATCTTAGATATTTAGGCCATGATAGATAGATAGTTCATAATTTGGATCATATTATGTGATTTATATGGGGAACATTGGGCTAATTGAGGCCTAAGCTAGGCATAAGCAAGACGTTATACATGATTGTGAGGAATAGTTGGGATATTCTATGACATTCTAAGATAAATTATGTGATTTATATTGAAAATATTCATCACATTTTATCAATTTATTATATTTAGAAAATTAATAATCATACTATGACATAATAACAGATAGATGGTGCCATTTTATATCAATTTGAGGTACATATGGATCAGATTGGGGCATGAATGTTTTTCATGATTTTTTTTTTCTATTTTATATATTGTGTATCAATGGGGAATGATGGCACTATGTAAGTACATTTAATTCAAAATCCATCCATAATGGTTAATTCATAGTTTTTATTTACATACGAGCCTATTTTAAAGTTCAAATTTTATGTATGATATTTTCCAGGGACCCACCTTTGCATATAAACCTATTTTAGGGTTATAAAAAAGATTTATGATATTTAGATTAATGTAGCTAAGGTTTATATGTCACTGAAATTCTAGCACTTTTCCCTCTCCAATGGGGGTTTAAGCATTAACACTCCTCAATACATGTTTTTAGTGGTTTCATATTTTTAGAGCATAATCACTCCACGACATTCTCCAAATGTGTTCATCAATTGGAAACTTGGTTTGCACACCCTTAGGTGTATTCATGTAGATAATAAATCTAAATTATATAACACCTCAATATTGTATACTTGGCAAGTACTTCTCATGGTTGTATCTTTAAATTCCTAGACCTTCTCATTGTGAAAAGGCTTGCATCTACTATCTCTTGTACATATTTCTTATCTCTTAGTTTGACCATATGTTATTATAATGACCAGGCCTTCTATATTCTAAAAAATACTATAAACTTGATTATAATAATCCTCTACAAGTTTTGGTCATGCACCTATTTTATAGCTTCCCGAACACTTGCATCCCAACTAGATGCCTACATTGATGTAAGTGTCCTATGCTAAACTAAGTGTCCAATGCCCTAAAGTCATCAAATTTACACTTGTAAAGTGTACTTATGATTAGCCTAAGTGATTTAATGTGAGACATTTTTTGAAAGGATACACACACACACACACACACACACACACACACACACACACACACACACACACACACACACACACACACACACACACACAGAGACAGACACACACAAGATTAGACCTCATTCATTCCTCACCTAGAAAATTCATACCTCTCACAAAGAAACTTACCAAAAGCATTCAATCAAGCATTCAAGTGAGTAAAGCTTCCATATTATTTCCTATTTCAATATCAATCATAGGGAAAATCCATATATAAGTCTAAAGTATTAAAGGATCAGTCCATGAGTCCTATTTTCCACATTATAAGCTAGGTGACTATATGTACTTTATTTCCACATATTTCACCCTTGTGCACACACAATCCAACACATTAGGGGAAAACTACATTAGTCCGATGCCTTATTTAAGATAAATAGGTAACACCCATTAATAGAGGTGTCTTTTAGATTAGCTTGATATCATGATCCCACTAACCTATTTTTCTCATAGTCACTATGAATATCAAGAACTAGGTTTTGATCATTTGATAAGGAATGACAAACTATGAGATAAATCTGAGTACACCAAAGCAAAGGTGATAGAAACCCAAATTTTTTGAGGTGGTTACATCTAGAACTAGCTAATATTCTATACTAGATGCCTATATCCAAATTAAATAGGTGCATCGATACAACCATTTAGA
This sequence comes from Torreya grandis, assembly GCA_037957365.1. Classification (NCBI taxonomy): domain Eukaryota; kingdom Viridiplantae; phylum Streptophyta; class Pinopsida; order Cupressales; family Taxaceae; genus Torreya; species Torreya grandis. Next base: position 339,626 of record JARHVA010002067.1, read on the forward strand.
TTTGACACAAGCATACAAGGCCATAGAGTGCTAATTTTTGTTGCTTGCATAACATGCCTTGATTCTTCCAAGAATCAAGGAGCCTCTTTTTTTGCCTTTTGTTCTACTCCCACTTATACTCATAGAATTTTTATCTCACCACTCTTAAGTTTCCTTAGTGTTTTATCTTAATTTGCATGCAAAATTGAGACCTGAAACCATTGCCATTAAAAATACCATTTCCATGCAAGAAAACTTCATCTATAACACTTAGCATAAAAATAGAGTTTTGACCTCCCAAATTGTAATTGAAGCCTAACTCTCTTATCTCTCTTAGCCTTATATAGGAGGTCTTCTCAATTTTTTTTCCCTTTAGGTTCTTTAAACCTATCTCATTAAGATAACCAAGTTTTAATGACAAAGTTTCATATATAACACTTGGCCCCAAAGTGGTGTTTTTTGCACTTATCCTCACTTGGTAATCTTGCTTGCATACTCTCTCAGCTCCCTATAACTGTTTTGAGGGGTCATTTCAATTTTCATTCCCTTAAAACCCCCAAGATCTATCCAATCCTATCAACCACATCCATGCAGATAAGTTTCATGTTTTATTCTCTGAGCAAAAACATGTTTTCAAAGCACTTATCCCACTTTTAGGGTCTTTTAAACAAGTGTTCTCTAGCTTTCTTAAGTCTCTCAGTCTGCTCTAGGGGTCATTTCAATTTCCATTCCATTTCAGCCTTTGAAACCTACTCCATCTTGTTTACTAGGATCATGTGAGTCATTTTCATATTTGGTACTTTCCCATTTGATGAATTATAGGCCCTCATATTATGCTTGTAAAATCTCTCTAAGTTAGGTAAGAAAACTTTTCAAATTCCCTATTTAGATATGCAAAATTCAAAATTTCCATGCTTAGTCATTGATATTTTTGAAGTGGATTAGAATTATTTTTGAAATAGTTATATCCCTATACCTAATGAGGCTCTAAAATCCTGAATAGGTCTAGGCATTTATTTTATTTGAAGTTTAGTTTTAATCAGAGTTTAGTCTTCAATTTGGTCTTAAGTCCATTAAGGGGTGGTGTCTATTTGTAGTTGGGATTTCAAGCCTGACTAGGTCTCAAGGTCTCTAGGTGAGTCATCAAGATTTCCCCCCATAATTTCTCATTGGGATTTTACTCCCATAGTTTCCTGCTAGGCATCCCTTATTATTCAAGGATGGTTCTCTGGTTAGGTTGGGGACCATCCCACAACTTTTTATCCTTCATCATTTAGGGTTGCATGCCTAACTATAACGTGTTCCCCCAAATTAGTTTTATTTATATTTTTCAACCCTTATTTCCATGATAACCATCATTCAGGGATCTCCCCCCCCAAAAAACCATGACCAAGGCTATGTTACAAGCTTTCAAGTGTCCAACCACTAATTTTTTACCTAGTAGAACTAATTAGGGGTCTAAACCTTGATTGGGTATTGGACCCCCCTTCCTTTTGAATTTTGATTTCCCACCTAATTAAACACTATGCAAATCAAGAGAATGGATCTGAATAGGTCTTACAACATACTTAAAGGTGACCCTAGTGTTATTTTATATTTTAAAGCCTGATTAGCAAAGGGATTCATTTTTAAAAAAAGTAACTTTAAAATAGACCTATCATGCCCCAAAAGCTCGATTAGGTCTATTGGTCTATTTTTTACATGCCTTTCATTTTTTGACCATAAATTTTGCTTCCAATGTCCATTTTTGAAATTGTTCACATTGTCAAAAATATGAATCCATCTTGGATGCAATAATACCTTTAATTTTGATTGATTTTTCCTATGAAAAAACCTATTCATGTTTTAATGCATAATTTATTGTTCATTTCTTTTTTTAACTCGTTTTTGGTCTATTTTACAAGAAATAAATAATAAAAATGGTGAATTTTTGAGGGAGAAGATGGAGAAATGGGTAGCTAGAACATTAATGGAGGTGGTTGGAACATTTTAGAGGGAAAAAAACTCCCCTTGAAAGACTCTTTGCTATATATGGCTTCATTTTTTACACTCCAAGGGTTGGCTTTTCTTCTTCCATAAGAGATTTAGAACCAACCCCATTTCATTTTACTTAATTTTATTTGATGTTGTAAGTTAATTTCTTTCCCTCAAATCTTCTCCTGCCATTATACTGGAAAAATATTGAGGGAATGATTGTAATTGACTTCTTATTTGATTATCAAATGATGAATTCATGATCAATAACGACATGGGATTATTTGATTCCATTTGAGTGTGTATATGGTGGTGGAGGCTATTATTTCTTTGTTTACTCATCCTATAATATTTTATTGGTCCTACATTTGATTATGTATATGTTGATTAGATTAAAGGCTAGTTTGTGAAGCTAATACAATTATGAAACTAAATTTGTCACCATTTTTGTTAGTTTTTATTCTCTCTCCATTTTCCCTATCTTTTATAATTTTTTAATCAAGTTATTAATCTAGGGATTGAATGAATGTTTGTCTTGATTTATATGTATGAATTTTCAATTGTCTAAACATTAATTATTGAATGGATAATATTGGAATGAACAAATAACCAAATCAGCTGTAACACACTAAACAAAACCCTGATAATGTTGATTTATAATTAGGAAACACTTAAATGAATGATTTTTTATCTATTTTCATTACCTACATAAAACCTAATCAAATAAAATAATAAACTCGTATTACCTTCTACATTGTTCAAGTACCCAAAACCTATTGAAATTAAGTTTGTGGTCAATACCAATAGGCCCCTTTGAATAGAATGGTCACAATGAGCCATTGAGTAAAGATTAGTGCACCTAGACTAGGTAATATAAACCTTGGGGATATTCTATCAAATCCATTTAAGAGAGGCAAGTTGGAAGACCTACCTAGAACATTGACATGTGCCAAAATGGATGTCAACAACATTGGCACTAGAAGGAGATCCTACTAATTCAGAAAACATAAAACTAAAATTTTAATGAAAAATTTAAAAATTGAACATTTAGGGGTGATTACCACACTTGGGTATTCCAAAAATTAAATTGGAAATCAAATGGATACCCATGAGCTCAAAGTCTATAGTATCTGATTTTGAGTTTTAGAACTCACTGAGCATAGAAAACCAAGAAAAAATAAAGGGAAACCAAAAACTCAATAAATACACTTAGTTAGTAACTCACCTCCAACTATAATTTAATTTATAAACCCATTTTATACCCCTCATAATCCATTTATGGTGGCTAATCCCACTTGTATTAGTGAAGGTGAATGCCATGTGAATGTTTTAAGGCCTACCCATGACTTAGTAAAAAATCTTGAAAAAATATTTCCAAAGTACATACCAAATAGGATTCAAATAGTCGAAGAACATATTCAAGCATTCAAATATGCCTTAATTTGAACATAAATTCAACATGAGTATGTGTATTTCCATCTATTTTCTTACTCTCTGGGAGAATTTGCTTATGCCTAGTATCTTGGGTTTCCAAATGGATCTATCACTTTTTATAATGATTTAAAAACTATGTTCATCAATCACATTAGGTTTCCCATTGATCCATCCATCTTATATAATCTCTTTGTGACTATCCAAAGGGATCCAAATAAACCTATGATTATCTTCCATGCTCACGTCCACAAGCTTTATTAAAGATTTAAGGACCCATACACTCAAATGAAAGTAGGTTCCATACAAACTTACCTGAAGGCTTTAAACTCAATGACTTCCATGTAACTCAAAAGAACTCTGGAAACCCTCTTATCCTTGTCCTTAGATTAAAATTAGGTTGTAAACATTGAGAAATAAATGGTGCCAAAAGGCTACATATTTGGTTGTACTCTACTAATTTTTTTTAATGGAATGCATTCCATGCCCATTTGTCCTTGACAATGTTGATAAATTGAAATTATTTAATGATTAAAAAATCATAAAATTTATGAATAATATAGGGGCATTAAAATCAAAAGTAATTTATGAAAATGACATAGACCTAACTATTAAAGATGTGAAAGGATATGATGATATTTTCTAGCTCAAAGAGAATTGAATCACAAAAGGTATGGTATATTTGGAAAGAATTTTTGACCTTGATGTGTACAAATAAAATCAAAGTCCACAAAAAATTTACAAATAGGGATTCACCATAGTTAATTTTGTTATAGAAAAATACCCTTAGCATGTTAATATTTTATTGACTTGTTCTTATTCCTGAAAAAAAAAAAATTGAAAACTTTATGACATCAATATAGGAATGTCATTTCCTAGTCATATGATAATCTAAATATTTTTGATCCTAGAATAATTACACATACAATACCACTTAAAGAGGATCAAAAACCTTTTATGAAAATATAAATACTAATCAATCCAATTTTAAAACCACTCACTTATAAGGAGGTCCAAAAATTTCTTTCAATTAGTATCATTTTCCCAATTCGACATTCAACTCAAGTTACAATTTTAGTCCATGCACATAAGAAAAATGGTGAAATCAGACTATGTTTTGATTTTATAAGTATAAATATAGCATTGGAAAATGATAATTATATGTTGCCTTCATTTTATGAGGTGATTAAAATATTAGTGAATATGAGATAATGTCCTTTAACAAATTCTCAGATTATAATCATAAACTAGTGATAAATAAGATATAATGAAAATGGATTTCACTATTAAATGGGGAAATTTTTCATATAAAAGAATTCATTTTGGTATAATAAATGTAGGTGAAACATTTTAACATTCCATGGATTTAAATTTTCAAGCATTAATTGGTAAATGCATTATAATTTACATGGATAATCTAATTATTTTCTCAAAGAACAAGTCATATCATGTAGATCATTTTAAACTATGTTTTGTCGATGAAAAAAGTATAGAAATTATATAAATCTAAATAATTTTTTTTTAAAGGTTATGAAATGTAAGTTACTTGGTCATGTGATCACCAAAGAAGGTATTTTTAATGATCCAATGAGAGTCAATGTTATTTTTATTGTTCCAATTCATAATATAAAAAAGCAATTTCAATATTTATTTGGTAAAATCAAAATTTTATGTAAATTGACATATAGATTTGATGAAATTATTAGACCTTTCAATGCTAAAATAAAATAGGATGGTAAACTTGAGTACACACTAGAATCTAAAAAGGTGTTTCAAGATATCAAATATCTTATTGCTCATGCTTAAGTTTTGGTCAACCTTAATTTTATAAAAGATTTTTTTCTTTGCTTGTTTACATCTCACAATACCATTGGATTATTCCTTACTTAAAAATTAGATGAGCATAAGCATCCCATAGATTTCATGAGTGCAAACCTTAAAGATGCAGAATAAATTATTCTATGATTGATAAATAAGCATATGCTTTGGTTAAAGTGGTGATAAATTCAAGCATTATATATTACATAACAAAACTAAATCCATCAGTTTGGGCCCAATAGTGAGGTTCATGCTTGGGGAAAGTGAGATACAATATTGAATATGGAAATAGATGAATTTTTTTAAATAATTTTACCTTGAAATAAAACTAGTAAATATAGTATGATTACAAAGACTTACTTAGTTGATAACTAAATTATATCCCATATTTATTTTTATACAAGTTAACCAATCTAAAATATTAGGTAATGATTGGTAGGATCACATCATGCATTATTTGTTATATAGAAATTTTCCTATTGAATTTAATAAAGAAAAGAAAAGATCTCTTAGGTTGAAAGCATCCCATTACATGTTGAATAAGGGAGTATTATATAGAAATAATTATGAAGGAATTTATCTTAGGTGCATATCTAAATAATAATTTAAATATAATTTGATTCATTTCCATGAAAGAATGGGAAGTGGGCATCCTTTTGGAAATACAACATAAAACATTTTGAGAACTGGTTACTATTGGCCTATGATTTTTAAATACACACATAATTATGTGAGGACTTGTCATCAATGCCATACATTTTATAAAAGAGAGATGCACACAACTATGCCACTTCAACTGATAATTTAAGGTCATCTTTTTGCATAATAGGGACTATATTTTATTGGGGCAAATGTGATCAAACTTCTGGCCAAATCCCGCTCGTGAAAATGCAATACACTGGCTCGGTAGATTCTACCACAGAAGTCCATGAATATTGGCAGATAGAACTTAAGTGAGTATATGCATCTAAAGGGAATAAATTTGTTTTAATAACAACTAAATATTATTATAGACACATAGTTTTAATCATTAAGTGTTTTACAATGTTTACTTGAAATCCTTACCATACTTTGTCTATTCACCATTTCATTAACTCACAATTTATAAGAGAGCCTTAATTATCTTGAAAACATATAAAATATCATATAACCATCCCAATTTCAAACCCATTAATTTTTAAACAATCTATAGGCACCTATCTGGCCTTTTCTTGTAATCTCCATATTTTTGAGATAGGACCATGTTAGGTCAGATAAGGATGCATTGTGGCCTTGTCCCCTAGCATGAACTTCTCCCCCACAATCAAATGGTAAATTTTTAAAATCAAGACATTTGATAGTGACTCTCCCATGCATTTTGTAAATTTGGTTAGTGAAAATATTTTAAATATTCAATTATAAGATCACATCAATGCATTCACTTAAAACACTCTAACAAGTTGATTTCAAGATGCTACACACTTATCAAAAGAGAACTATTTCTCCAATTTCAATTCCACTACTTTATAGTAGTCATAGGTGAAGTTAAAATATTTTTTTATTGTAGATCAAGGGCATACATTATCAATCATTTAAATTAATCTTCTATCTCTAGTCATGTAGTTGCATAATCATGGTCAAATAATCACCCTAGGATGGAGAACTACATCAGCTTGAGACTCATTTGGGATATGTAGGTAACACTCATATTACACAAGGTTTTTTGAGGATAGTTCAGTTATTCCCCTTACCCATTTATCCCCTTTTCATTTGATATCTATATTATTTATTGTGAATGAACAAGGTTTGTGTTTTTTGGGTATTATACACATATATTCATCTCTTGCACATAATCAAGAAACCCTCACTTATAGATACATAGATCCATATTTCAAATTCAGTCACACAACCAACCATGATGTGGCCATAGTTAATAGACAAGGCCACATTGCACCCTTATCCTTATTTTTCAACCTTATCTTGACATATTTTATAATTTTATTTTTAGATGTGACACTATTTGAAGGTATTTTCAAGGAATTTACAATCACAATTAGCATTCAATATATTTTGGGGAGGTTTTCATACTCTTAGGTTCATTTACTATTTTTATCAAATTCCAAATTTTGTAAAATTATATAGCATATTATATTTTAATATAAGATTTGTATAATCCATCATTTCCATTTCAATAGTTTAAATTCTATTAATTTGATTAGTTTCATTTCAAAAGAGATTAAATATTTTGGAGAACCTTCTATTTTTAGAACATTGCTTACTTGATGTTTGCTTAATTTTTGTCCTAGGATTTCAATATTTTTTAGTAAATATCTGACACTAAAAGAAGAAAACCATTTACCAAGGATTAGTTATAGCACAAAATTTTAAGTTTTTTGACCTTGGATTTAATTTGACACTGGAGAATTTTATCTTATCACCTTGGATAAATCTGATACTAAATATATTTATTTTGACCTCAAGTTGAAATTTACTGATATCTATACACAAAAATATTTTGATTTTATTTTTTCATTTGTTTTTGCTTGTTTTAGAAAATATTTTTTTCATAATTTTAAAACTACTCAGTGACTCTCATGGAGGGATATGCAATGTTATGTTTAGATACATCATGGCATTTTTGTATCAACATTGGTGAAAACATAACATATGCACAAATTAAAAATTTCAAACAAGGGTATAACAAAATAATCAATGAATATGTGCTAAGATAAAAGACTATTATATCAAAAATGGAAAATGAAAATATATCATATGCATAAATTACAAATGTCAAACAAGGGTCTAATGAAATAGTTAGTGAATATGTGCTAAGATACAAGACTATGCTATAAAAAATGGAATATCAAATGGTTGATAATGAGCTCCAAGATATCTTTACTAAAAGCTTTCTATCTCCATTTCTAGAGTTAATTATGTGTGATAATTTAAAATATTTCAATGAACTATGCCATATGGTCAAAAAGTGTGAAGTCAAGTTTCTTACTTTGAACAACTCAAGTATACTTCAAATTATCCTTTTAATTTAAATGTTGAATTTCAAAGAAATCCAAATTATAATATCAAACCAAATGAAAACAAGAATAAAACTAAGATTATAGTTAATGATATCTCATAAACACCACAAAATATTCAATTACAATCTCCACAAAGGAGGTAATTATCAAGGTTACGTTCACTTCCTCATGTATTGTTACAAAAGCTCCTTGAATTCAATCTTGTCACTCTTCTTCCACCAATATAAGTGGACATGTCACACAATATAAATAAAATTATAGAGATGCATATTGTGAATACCATATATATATTGGGTATTCTAAAAACCTATATTTAAAACTTAAGCAAAAGATTTAATATCTTATTGATGAGAACATTATTGACATTTGCACACCTACTAAATCGGATAAAACACAAACAAATGAAAATTTAAATCTCAAAATATACAAAGACCCTTTTTATAAACATGAAGTAAATAACAAGGACAATTCTAAAGTACAGTTTGCATGTAATGCCCATATTCCTCCTACATATGCACATTTACTTGATTGCATCATTAGTACAATAACAAGTAAAAAAAATCATGTCCTATGATCACATTTGATGATATTGAAATTTTTGATGATGATTCAAATAGACATGCACTCTTTATTTGATCATATGTTGATAATAAATCTATATATAATGTTATTATAGATATGGATCAAATGAAAATGTGTGCACCATAACATTCCTTTACTTTATTGGTTATATAGAACAAGACTTATAATATACTTCTAGAGTTTTTAAAGCCTTTGATTGTCATTCATGGGATACTCTTGGGCATATATTTATACATTTACAAGTGGGAAATCTCATAGTACCCACTCCATTCTTAATTATATCATGCACATGGATATTTGATATGCTATTAGGACAATCTTGGATACAAAATATTTGAGTTATACCTTCTACAATGCATATATGTCTCACATATATTCATGATAATAAAGTGGTCAAAATTTTAGGAATCCAGGATGAATATCCTTTGGATAAAATTATGTCTACTTCTTCTATAGAAAAACTTCACATCATAATCATTGAGTAACATCATAATGAAATATTTACATAACTATTCAAGAGTATGATTTACATATTTCACAATGTAATATAGAATCAATTTCTCAATTTACTTATGATCATTATCATATTACAAAATTAATTTCTTTTCCTATTTATGAGAATGATACAGTTACACATGAGCGTATTTAATTAGTTTCAAAGAGCATGGTGCATTTTCCTAAGCAGAAAGTGTATCATAATAAGAGGCCTTCATCTCTTAAGGAAGCACAAGTTATTTAGAAATACTTATCATAGGTATAGGTTGTTAAACCTTCTCATATGGCACATATAGATATAGGTTTACATAGGCATATGAACAATGATTCAGTGGGTTATATTATAGTATATGAACATAATTCAAATTTAGATTCATATAAAATCGACAACTCTTTTTCATAAGAAAACATTTCTTCATATCATCCCATGGGATATTCATACATTCCCACCATTAATATAATTAGTTAAATTATTGTACTTTCCTTTTGTACACAACTCTTTACTTTTAATTCCTTGCTAGTTATTCTATCCCTTATCCAAGGATTCTTATAGCCGTTGGATTTATTTTTTCATTTTGGGACTTGCCCTCTTCATTTTCAACCTAATTCAAACAATCCAAATAAAATGCATTAAAAATAATTTACAATTCTCATTCTTACTCATTATTGTATACTTATCATGATATAACTTTCATTTCACTTACATAATAATATCTTTCTCTTATCCACGATAAGCATATACATCCTTATATATATTAATCATTTAAGACATTTTAAACCCTTTTGGATGGTTTAGGGGAAATAGCCTAATTAATTATGGAGTAAGATATTCTAAATAAGGCCATTTAAATGAATTCAAATTTATAATATCTTGATAAATATGTTGAATCTGAGACTACGATAAATATATGTAAATACAATGCCAAGCAATATTTTTAAAGTTGAAATACAAAGGATAAATAATACTTAGCTTATTTGATGATACATAGGTAGACCTAATATGTATAGTGTAGGATAAGGTAGATTGATGTTACACCTTGATTAGTTAGATCTTGGAAATTAACTTTCTGTCAACCTGGACACTACCATCAAGATTTGGAAATTAACATCGATGCTTATGTCATTGTTTTGATGATTCTATCCAGCTCAAGATACTTGGAATTTTATAGAACAACCACCTAAGAATATGAGTGTTCACTATCACCTTGTAGGTTTTCAATTTAGATCTCATGTACAAGTTCCTAGAATTAATATTTTGATCAAAACCTTAGGTCTTCCAACTTAGCATATCACCTTAAGAAATAGGGGTTAGTGGGCTCAAGTGAAGTTGAGATAACCTAAAATATCCCTTTATCAGTGAGTGTTTCTTACATATTGATATAATCTAAATAAGGAATCAAACTTACGTATTTTTTCCCTTTGTGTGGGTTTGTGTGTGAACAATTATACAATATGCTATATGCGAGTGCATGTAGTGATATGGCTTATAACTCAAAAAATATTTCTCATGGGATGATCTTTGAATGCTTCAAACTTGTAAGAAGACTTATTCTATGAGTTATTTTGAAATAGGTAAGAATATGATGATATAGCTCAATTTTTCAAGTGATTTTAAGTAGTGTAGTGTGAGCTTGATAGGTGTTCACTTAGTTCTTTCTTAGTTTTTTTTTAGATGGATAGTGAATGACCTTTGTTTTTTATTTATACTAAACCTTTTAAAATAATCTCATGGGAGGGTTAAGGAAAAAAAATAGGCTAACCCATACATGTCAAAATATTTATAATTTGGTCATTTAGAAGGAAGGGACACTAGCATAAAATTGGAGACACTAACATCAATGCTAGTGCCTTAATCTAGATGATATTGTCTTTTAGGGTAAAAATTTGTCAAGGATATATACTTATCTAGGTAGGATATAAATCAAGTTTTATGCAAACTATAATATATAGGTAATCATAATGTTAGGTTTAAATAATAGGATAAGTAATTTGGCACACTGAGATGGTAAACATGAGCCTTCTAGTAGCAGGAAGGTCATGAAATAAAGGGTTGATCCATGATTGGTATTTTTCAAGTGTACAAGACTAGTATGTCATATAAAATCAGATTTAGTATCTACATCCCTCATCCCCCTCCTCCCCTTAATTTAATAATGCATAAGGATGGAATTACAAGGTTAAAGGAAAGAAAAACACACCTTGGTGTGTAAAACATACCTTAATTTTTCTTGAACCCCATTTGAATTTTATGTTTGTGTATTACCTACAACCAAAAGCATGTTATAGTGTAACTAGTGCATATAATATAAAAATTGAATAACTGAAATGCTTACAAGTAAATATAGTAAGGAAGGAATAGACTTGTATGTAGATGTAACCATGTTCCCCTTGGTACTTGCTTTGGTGATGATGCTTCCTTATTTTAGTAATGGAGAGAGATTAACAAATAAACATTGGAGATGTGAAGAGGGAATTAGAGGGTGATATTTTCCCTAATTTGATGCAAGGGAAGTATTGCCAAGGCCATTGAGAGCATTAAATCTCAATCACACAACTCAAGTGTAAATATAATCTAGTCAAGATCAAGTGGTGTAATCATTTGAACCTAAAAAATGGGAGTAGTACAAAGGTCATAGAGGGCATTGAGTCTCAACTTTATTACTCAAGGGATTCAAAATACTGTAGATAGATAAAGGCTCAATCAATACATCTTAGAAAGGTTAGTGCATTAATGTGTGGTGAAAAAATAATGAACCATGTTGATACCCCCTCATCATATTTGTTGTAAATGGTGTATAATTTAAATATGTATATATGATTTAGTGTATTTACATGGCATATTCATCTCTAATGTATCTCAAGCTTAAGTATCTATAAAAATGTAACCTTCACTCTTTAAAGGTATATGATATATGTCTCAAATTTGAAAAAAATTATCCTAAATCTATGAAAATTGCTTCCAAGTGCATAAAATTCTAACCCAAGTGTATATCTGAAACATGTAAATTATATAAAAAATTTCAAATTATTTTAATTTTATGTGGATTCATCTCTATATTATATGTTGCCACTAATATGCCCCCCCTTTTAGGTTAAGGGAATGTAATCTAGTAGTCACCTTATCTCAAAAGGATAATAAAACCATGCCATATTTATTTAAATCATGTAATAAAGAAACATATAGTGGTATCATGTCTAAGTATATGTATATATGAATCTTGAAACATCCAATCAAAATAATCCCTAAGATACATGATATGGACCATGACAATGTCTAGAAGTAAGAAGCACAAAATCAATAAACAATAAATCAAACACACAAGAGAAAAAAAGGGATCTAAGGAGCTTGTAATTAGTGGGCATGCTCAAATGTCACACACTCAAAGGGAGGACATGTTAAAATGTATACACACCAAATAAACAACACTTAATGACATTGTGTCTAATAAATAAGGAACATTTTTAAATGTTCCACAGTAAAAAAGGTAGTAAAATAGGTACACTCAAGTAAGTCATGTGATAAAATGAATAATTGAAATATAAGCAACCAACATAAGTATATCATACTAGTTCCTACAAACATGTGTTAGCAAAATGTCTTACAACAAAGCATAACTAGCACACTATGTAAGATGTAAACATGAGTATATACATGTGTAAGGGCTAGTGGATAAGTGCAACATGATAATTTAAAGTGATAATTAAACAATGTAACACTTATCAATCATGATTAATGAAGCATATTCCCCCAGTGTAGTGTGTCGCAGGTGGAGAAAATGTCCAACATTTATACGCTCATGTCTCATGTATCTAGTGTATGCATGTATCACACTCAAGTAACTATAAAAATGTGTGTATAGAAAGGAAATGATATGTTATCTACCAACATAATTTAAGAAACATATATGAAAGAGCTAGTAAATGTGTAAATGCTGAATATGTTTGAATTGTTTTTGTATTTTCTTGATTTTTTTTATTTTTTTGTATTTTTGAAAACTTGAATATTAGGAAAGAGAGGGATAGATTATGATCCCATATAATGTATGATCATAGGGTGATCTAGACTCAAGATAGGATATAATAAATTGGTCATACTTATAAAGACCATGTATATTTACCAAATCTAGAAATTTCTAACCTATGATACTCTCCTTATGCCTGATAGGAATCTATGGCAATGAAGTAGTATTAGAAGTTGTGGTGGTTCATGGAACTCATTTCTTAGTGATCTATGAATTATTTGGTTAAACTATAATTATGGATATTTGTACCCACTTAAAAATATCCTAATCAACTATAGATTAAACTATTATAAAATAGGCCAATTAAATGAATTCAAATTTATAATATTATAATAAATATGTTGAATATAAAAATATACCAAATATAGATAAATACAATGCCAAATAATATTATAAATTTTGAAATATGAAGGAGAAATAATACTTAACTTATTTAATGATGTATATGAAAATATAACATGTACAAGTGCAGAAGAAAACATACTACTATTTTACCTTGATTCGTCAGATTTTAAAAAATAGCTTTATGTCAACTTATACACTAACTTTAAGATATGGACACTACCTTTAAAAATGCTATCCAAGTTTCAAAACTTTTGTCCAGTTCAAGATATAGACTCTTTTATATAACAACCACTTACATATATTAGGGTTCATTATCACCTTGCAATTTATCAGTTCATATCACATGCACAAGTGTTTGGAATTAGTCTTTTGCTCAAAACCCTAGGTCCTCCAACTTAACATGTCACCATGTAAAACATGGGTTAGTAGGCTCAAGTAATTTTGAGCTAACATTAAATACACATCTATCAATTAGTGTTGCCTACATAGCCATATAATCCAAACAGGGCCTCAAAATGATGTAATTATCCCCTTTATGTGGGCTTGTGTATGAATAATTGTGCAATATGATATATGCGAGTGCATGTAGTGATCTAGCTTGTACTTGAAAAATAATTCCATGGTCTACTCTTTGAATTATTTAGACATATAAGAAGACTAATCATATGATTGATTTGGAAATAGGGAATAATAACTTAGTATAACTCAGTTGTGCAAGTGAATTTTAGTAGTGTAGTGTGAGCTTGAGAGGTGCTTGCTTAGGTCTTTCTTGGGTTTTATATATGAATAGTGAATGAAATTTTATTTATATTTATACCACACATTTTTAAATAATATCATGTAAGGGTTAAGGAATATAAATAGTCTAACCTGTATATGTCAAAATATTTTCATTTTGATCATTTGGAAGGCGTGGACAATAACATCAAATTAGGGACACTAGTGTCGATGTTAGTGTGCTTATCTGGATGTTAGTGTCCTACAAGGTAATTTATTTATTGAGGATATTTAACTATTTGGGTGGAATAGAATGAGGTTTTAATTAAAATATAGGCCACAAATGATATGGGTAATCAGAATGTTAGGGTCATATTATAAGATAAGTAATTTGGCATAGTGAGAGAGTGAACATGAGACTTTTGGCAGTGGAGAGGTCATGAACTGAAGGGTTGAGCCATGATATATATTGACTATGGTAAAAAAGGGTTAGTGGGATCATAGTGTTGAGCTAACCCTAAATACCCGTCTATCAATGGGTGTAGCCTACATAGACACTACTCTGAATAAGGCCTCAAATTAATGTAGTTCTCCCATAATATGTTGGCTTGTGTGTACACAAGGGTATAATATGTGGAAAGGAAGTACATACAATAACCTAGCTTGTAACTTGGAAAATAAAACTCGTGTGTTACTTAGTAATTTAGACTTATAGATGGGTTTTACCTATGATTGATATTGAAATAGGAAAGAATAGGTAAGTCTTTGTCACTTGCATGCTTGATTGACTGCTTTTGGTAAGTTGCTTTGTTAGTGGTATTAATTTGTTAGGTGAGGAATAAATGAGTGTTGATATTATATATACATTAATCCTTTCAAAAAAATCCCATATTAAAGCACTTAGGCTAACCATAAAGACACGTTATAATTATAATTTTGATGACTTTAGGGCACTAAACACTTAGTTTGGCATATGACACTTACATCGACATAGGTGTTTGGATAGGACACTAGTGTCTAGGGTACTATAAAATAGGTATAGGTGTAAAAATTGTAGAGGATGAAAATAATTAAGGTTATAGAATTTTTCAAAGTATACAAGGCTTGATAATTAGAGTAACATATGGTCAGAATAATAAATAAGCATTAGTCACAAAAGATAGTGAATGTGAGCCTTTCAATAGTAAGAAAGTCTAGAAATTGAAGGGTATAACCATGAAAATTACTTGCCAGGTATACAAGAATGAGGTTATTTATAGTTATGATTTAGTATCTACACCCCCCTAATCTAGTAATGAATTTTTTTGTTTGAAGGAAAATAAATGCATAGCTAGGTGTGTATAACACACCTTGTCTTTGCATGAGTCCAAATTGAGTGCTTTGTTAGTGACTAACCTGCAACCAGGAGCATGTTACAATATATAATTAATGCATATAATTTAAAATCAAAATCATTTTAAATATTTAAAATTAAAGCAATTAAGATTATGAATACATATATGTATTAATGTAACCATCTTGCATTTTGGCAAGTTGCTTTTAAAATATGTTTCATTATGAATCATTGAAACTAATATTAGGACAAAAGTAAAACATGCAAGTTCACATATATATAAATATTGAAGGAAAAATTAAACTCAACCATGGAGAAAGGTGAGTTTCCACCTGGAAGTTAAGGTTAACTTAACTGTGCAACCCAATCATAGTTATAACTTAGTGAGCATGAGTGATCCAAGTCAACTGAAACTATAAATATGGTGAGGGTGGATGATTTAATCACTCCATCCTATAAAATTGGCAAGATTGAATGATTTAATCACCTCAACCTTGCCAAAAGTAAACAAACTATTATAGTATATTGACCCAATAATAGTCTATAAAAGTCCATCCTAGTATATCCTAAAGTCCATAGAAGTATTTTAAATTTGAAACTAATTTTGATTTTACAATTTAAAGTGCCCTTTGTATCACATATGCACCTCATATATGTCTTAAGTTGAAACTTGAGTATAAAAGTGGTACCAATGTATATAATGGTACCAAAAAAGTGTATCTAAATCATATAACTATGAAATTTAGCTAGTTTTAAATTTTTTAAGTGCTAAAGACATGTTCCCATGACATGACCCCACTAAAATCTAAAATTGAGAACTGGTATAAGTGTGGATAACATGTTTCCAAACATGTCCCCACTGAATTTGAAACTATGACCAATGCAGAGGTCATGCCTTTATGACATGCCCCCACTAATATGACCCACCTTTTGAGGTGAGTGGAAGTAGAATATAGTAGTCACCTTACCTCTAAAGGATAATATAATTATATAATTTGTGAATGTATCATGTAACATATAGAATAAACATGCCTAGGTAAATATATAATTAAAGCACACATAATGTTATCACATCATGACCTAAGATGCATGATATAGATCATGGATATGTCTAGATAGTAATAGTACAAGTTAAAAAAGCAATAAAGCACACACACAAGAACACTGAAAAGAAAATCAAAAGATAATGCCCTAAGGAGACCTACAACAATGGTCATGTTAAAATGCCACACCATCAAAGGAACATGACTTAGTCAAATGTCCACAAGAAAATTAATGACTTATTCAAATGTCCATACAATAAACAATGACATATTGAAATGTTAAATTAAGTGGACAAATACACAGGGGTCATAAAAAATGGAGCATATTCAAATGCTCAAATAAGCAAGACTATAAAAAATAAGGAAATACACTTATGGAAGTGCATAAAATGAAAACATAGAAAAAAATAAACTAGAATGAGCACATCATACTAGTCCTTGGATATATTTGTTAGCAATAAATGTTAATTACATAGAATATCAAACAATGTGAAATATATAAGCATGGATAAAGGCATGTATAAGTATATAAGCTCAAACATGATAATGGAAAATGATTATAGAATAATGTAACTTGGGTGTATCATGATCAAATAAGCAGATCACCCCAATGTCCATGTTGACTAATTTAACCCCTTGGTCAAATAAGTTAACCTCCCATGTAAGTTTAAATTTACATAGGCCCCCTAGGTTGATAAATGTTTACCATAGTCATAACTAGGGTCAAATAACATGTTTTAATTTGGTCATATGTGTCAATTGTCCCAAGTGTCATTTTATATCACTTTTGGGTCACTTTAATGAAAGTGTACAGTTAATATTGAAGGAAAAGTGTGTCAAAGTGTTATCCAAAATATTTTGTGTTAGGTAAGCATTAGGGGGTCATTTTTGTAGCTAAAAACTTATAGGTTAAGCATTATAATAAAGAGATCACTTATAAAAAGTAGAGTTTTTAAAGTTGTATGGACTGCAAGAAAAGTTTGAAACATGTGGAAGATTTAATAGTGTTTTTTTAACTCCCAACAAGTCAATTACACATTCAAATTGCTTTGAGAGTCCCAAAATTAGCAAAAACTAGTTCACCTTTTCCATCACTCTCTCGTATAAATCTAAGAAGCCCATCAATTTACTCTCAGTACGGACAATTCAAACAAAGTTAAGATGAATCCTTTTGGTGGATTTTATCACTCCTAATGGGATTACATTTCATGGAAGTAATTTTCATATTGGTGAATTGAGCTTGCTGAATCATCTTCTTCAAGATTATTGATGCCTCTAAGTTGACTGTGTAAACCTAACTCTTTCAGGTTTCCTCATCTATTGTAATAGTCTGTGTGAACTAAGGACTAGAGGTAGTATTTTAGAGAATGTTCTTCATCTCCATATTATCTTCAAGTTGGTTTGCATGTGTATTAATGGAAGGTAGGAAAGAACATTAGTTTCCTTATGTTGGAAGTACAAACATAATGGTTGACATAGTTTTCATCAGTTGCAAAGTCTCATATTCTTACAATGGCTTCAAGTTAGATAATGCACCTGTGTCTCTCTCCTCAAAGCATGGAATATAGTTTATCCATGTTAATTTTGCATTAAAAGGATTGAAGGTTTATTGAGTGAGTTTCTCAAGACATGAATAAGGACTATTCATAACTTTGGTGTCTACAACCAAATATATTTATCTGTAGTCATATATGGAGTAGTATAAGATCATTCAAAGTCCAAGACAAAGCTGGTGTTCATGCATAAGAATTTAATGAAGTGTTTTAAGACAATCATGTCTCATGGTGTTTATCTTAGAGCCATCATATAGCCTAAATTCAATCAAATAAAGAAAATTTACTTAAGGGAAGCTTTACCTTAATATTTATAAAATAGGTCTCTACTCTACAATGATCCATCTTATGGTGAAGTGTCTTGGATTCTAGACATGTCTAATGGTGTCTCACTTGTAGTATATACCTAGATTATAATCTTGACCTTAAGAGGAAGGTGTTTAGTGGAGAAATATAATGGTTTATGGTAATCTCAACTCACTCAAACTTATATTTAATATATTCATTGAAGCTATAATGCATTTATACCTAGAACATTACAATTTGCAAAAGGACACCTATTATGTCGATGGTAGAGAAGGGTGCATAGTTATAAGACATGGAGTGAGTTAAACCAAATATTAAATGGTATTAATGACATAAAAGGGAAGATGGAGGTCTAAATCATAATTTTCATGCATAAAAAATCACCTACAGATCTCATAACTTCCTTAAAGTGCACCTACAGTTTGAAGTGAAATATACAGACCATTATAAGTGAAAGAAAGATGCAAAATTGGATATTAGATAGAGATGAATACATATAGATGTGAAGATGTAATATTAAAATTATAATTAAATATAAAAGGTGTGAATATAGTACTAAAGCATTTATATACACCTACATGATCCTTTTGACTTCTACTCAATGCACACCTATAGTTGACATAGTCTGTAACCTATACTAAATTTATGCAAGATGAAAGTTTATTTAGTTGGAAGTAAATAAAGATAGATGAAAATGTGGAGATAATTATAATATTGGTATTATAATCCTCATGTGAATTTAAAATTATATGAATAGAGACTAGGTTAGGTTTTCAAATGTCATACTTAGGTAGCAAAGATCTTGCACACAGTCGCTATCTCAAAGATCAGTATTTAGGAGTTTGAGGTGTAGAATGCTTTAGTAGGATGAAAAATATTGGATAATTTCTGTATATGGTCACCATTATATAAAAAATATTTTAATTATACCTTGATGTCATAGGAATAGGGGAGATGCCCTTTATTTTGTCTCAGATAGAGGGCACTCCATGAACATGTCTTGCAGGTTAGTATGTGAGGAGGAAAAAAATGAGTGGAAGAGTATTGAATACATTTTTGGATAGTGTTTATGATTATTTTAAAATTTAATAAGTTTTTAAGGATTAATTATATCCATTTGAAGCACTTACAGTGGTCAAACACATATAAAGTACAATTATCCTTGTTAAGCCTAATACTATGCCTAAATCCTCATGACCCCTAACTTGATCCAGGTGATCAAATGAATATTAAAAACCATTTTAGGAATTTTTTGGGATATTAAAAGGATGGTAGGATAAATTTTTATATAGGAAACCATTTAAATTTTGTCAATTTGAGTGAAAACCATATCAGTCCTAATCAGAATGCATGTAATGAGCTAGAAGGCCAGTTTCTTTGGCTCACATTTGTAGGGAGGGACTACATGGGGACTCAAGGAATTGGGGATATTTTAAGGTGGTTTATAGCTCAAAATAAATGGTTTTTTTTGGAATTTAGACCTCAAAATTTTATGAACTATTGTTAACAATCCAAACCACTAAAAACCATCTCAAAACCCTAGTTTGGACCCGATGGGAGAGATATGGTGGTATATGCATTAAAAGGTGGTAAAATTATTGTTAAAGTGTTATAAAATTATTTTAAACTCTCATAGGATTATTTAAATTCATTTTTTCCATACCATCACTTGTATGAATAAGCCTAATAGGTGTTTATTGTAAAATTTGACAAATTCTATAGGTGCATAAAAGATTTGTTGAATGAGAGTCATTTAAAGAGGTCTTTAGAGAATTAGGTAAACTATCCATACTCATATATATCCTTAGTAAATCATGGAAACCTCTTTTTTAGTCCATTCGTTACAAGTAGTCTAAGTGAGATAGTGAGAAGGTAGGGTGACTATCCAAAATCAGAGGTGAGAAGTAGGTTTTATGTTTTATCAAGGTCTAAATGATGAACTAGAAGATAAAGAGTCTTTTAAAAGATGTAATAACACCTATTCAACACATCTCCATGAGAAATTTTTAGTCACTTAGGTGACAAGTGTGAGGATAGACAAGAGGACTAGTGATGGATGACTATAGGTAGTAAATGATAAGTGACAGAGATGAGTCTATCAGTTGAAAGGAATATGAAGGCTGTTATAACCTTATTTAAAAATTATCATGATAGTGCAAAGGTGTTATATATCCCTATGATAGTTTTAATTAATCAAGTGAATGAATCATCATCAAGACATTTTCAAATAAGAAGATGAAGAGTCTCTATGCCAAATTAAGGGAGAATGATGCATTTATGATGGACACTTGTCCAAGACCACTTCTTGACTCATTATCCACCTCACTATATATTGTTGTAATTATTTATTGTATCTTGACACTTGGAATTGTGGCCTTTCCACTTCTTTTCTTCTCTCTCTTCTCCTTTACTCTATAAATGCAAGCCATTTTGGTAATTGTATCTAGTTTACACCTATTATAGTGAAGCCCTACTAGTTTGGAACCTTGTATTAATTTTGAATAAGACATATGAATTTTATTTGATATCTACAATATCTTACCTAAGTGTGTTAAGTGGTTTACTTAGATGTCAAGTGATGAAAATGTTCTCCTTGCTTCCATGCTACCCTTGCATGTATTGTTTGATGGATATCTCTTTATCAGGTCTCATAAAGTGTATGTGTTTATTGAGTGTGATTGAAGTGTGAGAGAGAATAGTATTATTTAGTATCATACCTTATTTTCACCTACCTCTATATGTGCATATCAATCTACGTCTATGAGAAATACTTATTCTAGAGGCACAATGAGTTAAGGTCAATTTTGGTAGTCTTCATTCTTAGTGAATATGCAAGTGTGATTATGGACTAAAATTTTGTTATATCTATCTTTAACATAAGTTTACATTATTTTTAATTCTTCCATTTTCAATCCCAAGAAAAAAAGTAGTGTAGGTGATAGGCTATCAAAGTCTAATCTAGGGAGTTATCCCTTAAACCTAGAGGTTACCTCTGCTATAGGAAACCCACAAGACTATAGGTATTATAATGTTTCAATAAATATATATTAGGCTTGAACAACCATCTCTAGGGTGAAAATTTGAGTGATAATAGTTTTGGCATGCCTGGTAGGACCAAAGTCCAAAAGAGTAGAATAATTTTGGTGTGTTATTTCTACTATAAGATTTTTGAAGCATGTCAACAAACACCAATGATAACTCTCAATGTAATCATCTGGTGATAAAAAACCCAGGTACTTGTTGAAAATAGTTTCATAAATTCTTTTGTTTCATTTGAATAATGAATCTTATATGGATGGATATGTTAATAGTTCTTGGTAAAAACTCCCTATTAGAGTTGTTATCCACCAAATGGTCAACCCATTCCTCCTTCATATGGTCATGAAGTTGTTGAAGAGTATTGTGAAGAAACCTATGAATAAGGATATCAAGGAGGTAGTTTTAAGTCCCTTGAAGAATGGATCCAATCTCTTAAGATACAAGTTCTTAAGGAAGAAAACAAAGCTGTTAAGAGGCATATTCTTGAAAACATTCTTCCCCAATAACCCTATTCATCCTATCAAACCCCTATACAACCTCTTCAAGGTCAATACCAAAAATCCTTTCCTATCTTTCTCTTCCTCCAATTCCATCTCAATATAATTATTTGTTGGAACTTATTCTAGAACTACTAAAATCAAAAAGGTTGATGAAGAAATGGGATCAAGAGCTTGATGTGATTCCTATGCATTTCATAAAGAGAATGAGAAAATCTATCCAATTATTGATGAACAAGTGGATATTGGTTGAGGAAGAATAAAACTATGTTAGTAGTGAGGAATTTCTTGAAATGATATATTACATCCAATGGTGGATTGATAGGCTTGCAAGGTGGGAAAACCAAGAAGTTGAGAGACAACTTACAACTATTGAAAGACCTCATGAAGGCTATGAAGAAAGTGAAAATTTATTTGAAGAACACATTTGTCTCTCTCATCCTCAAGCATTTTCCTATGTTACATGTTAGTCCTCTCATTCCTCTCTTCCTCATAAAGAGTCCATTAAATATCCAAAAGAGCTTAGTAGCCTTAAAGTTCCATCTTGGAATCAAGAATGTGATGATAAAAATGAAAACCTTGTATATGGTCAAACCAAATTGCCTTCTCTTCAAAAACCTATGTCTTGTCCATCTTAAAGGTCCATCTAAGAAGAGTTTAAACATGAAAAATAATCCTTTTTTGAGAATATTGAAGATAAATTTTCATGTTTAGAAGATTCTCAAGAAGATAATGGATATCATGAACTGGTTGATGAAGAAAATGAAATGTCCATAGCCCAATAGAATCTTCTCTTTCCAAGAGTTATTCCAAGTGTATCCTTCCATACACATGCCCATTAATGAGCCATAAATCACATATCATAATATATATCTAAACCATGAACCAATTCGCCACCCTCCCACCTCATCCCCTCTTGAAGGAGAACCCTTCTTATGGGAGGCAAACAAAGAAGAATAAGCTCAATGTGCAACAGATCAAGAAGATGTTTAAAGTGATTGTGAAGAAGAACACATCACAGGGACTCCAATTGGTGAGGAAAAGAATAAGGAATTCTTAATGATTCAATAAAGAGAAGGTGTTGATGAAATTTTAGTTTTTCACAAGGAGTTTGATAAAGGTATGTGGCAGACCTATTAATAAATGTTCAATGAATATGAAGGTATTGAGAATCAAGTTCTTGAAGGAGAGAAAATCAAGTTATTGAATTAGAATGCAAAGTTCCTATTGAATAATCATATATTAAGGAAAATCATGAGGTAGTCTATGATGACTATGATAGTCATGAACATGGTTAATAAGATGAGCTTGAAGAGTTTGTGTTTCTTGAGGAGAAAGAGAGAAAGGGTGATTGGCAACAATAGTTTGAGTTTTTTGAAGAGCTTGATGAAAATTTCAAATTAGAAGGTCAAGTACACAAAAAAATGGTGAATATGTCCTCATGGAGGATAATGACCAAGATTGAATAGACTATACAAAGCTCCTTGATGAGCTTGTAACTAGTAAGAATCCCAATCTCATTCAAAATACCATGGAAGTTAAAGAGATATGCTTTGTTGAAACACATTTTAAAGTTAAAACCGAGGAGTTTTAAGAGGAGGTTGAGGTTATTGAAATTAAGGAGGAATTCATATTCATAGGCGATCTTTTTATATCTATCTTGATTGCATTGAGGGTCATTCTAAAGAGGTTGGAAAATATCAACAAAATGAAGACATCAAGGCCAATGCTTGAAAGACAACGTGCTTCATGCATTCCTTCATCCCATGGAGCAAGATATGGTGACATTTTTTTAAAATTATAATAATTGAGGGGGGGGGTGAATCATTCTTCAAAACATTTTAAACTTTACTTTATCATTTATGAACTATCAAAACCACAGAGTGAAATAGCAACACATTAAGTGTCATGGGCATGAAATAAAATCATAACCCATAGAATAATTATTTGACTGGGAAACCCTCAAGGGGAAGAAAAATAAATTTATGATGAAAATGGAATTAATTAATATAAGATAAACATCAAAGTTTAGTGAGACACCAACTTCACTTGGAACACCAACCCCAACTAGCTAAGCACCAAGTCAGCTAGGCTTTAATAACCACCCACTTGTAAGGAAGCACTAACCCCCTAGATGACTTAACACCAACTCAGCCACCTCAAAACCTTTATAAAATTAAGAATTTTTTCTATCATACAAAAAATTATGATCTCTTTATTTATATTTTCACACACTCCTATTTTTTTTCAAATTGGTCTCTAGCCTTCTTCACTCAATTAGCCCTCCTCTTGAGTTGGTTAGGTCATATGACCTTGATGATCATCTAAAGTACCAATATCAAATATTCATGATGTTTTATCTATATATTATTTATGTTCTAAAATACCTCATTAATATCTTCAAAGTTATATCTCATTCGCTTCAACTCATTCAATTTCTAAATTGACAATTAGGCCTATTAGGCCTTGTTCTTATACTAGGTTCTTACTCATACACTCCTTGGTCAGACATAAAAAATTGAATAATTATATTTAAAAAACAATATTACTTATTACATTCCAAAAATATGAATTAAACATTGTAATAGGTCAATCATAGTAAATAGGACCAAAAACCCCTTTTAGGGCTTAAAGAGACCTAATTCAATTAGGCCTTCATTATCATACATTACCCTTTGAACACCTTGGAAAAATATTAGAATTATCACACACCAAGAATATATCATATTACACTTAAATATACCCATAAAAATATCATATAATGTCAATTATACCTTTTATATCTAACCACCACTTGAAGGACACCATTAGCATTGTTCACAATTAGCCCTGTGCATACATAGAAAGTCTGTCTTAAACAATTGAAGGAAAAACATGATCTTGTCAAAAAAATATGAAAAATGAATAAATACGTATAACATAAAATATCTGAAAAACTTCAATACATAAGGCAAAAGGACTCAAACCCTCTTTTTCAAGTAGCTTACTCAGAACTACCAACTAGCCTCAAAACATAGTTTTGGAAATAAAGACCTAAAACACTTGTAGAACCATTTTTTGAGAATTTATATATCATATTATGTAATTATAACATATTTATATAGATATATAATATATTAAAATGTAAATATTTGTCTTAGAGACTAATCTCATAGTCTTGTACCTCATTGTCTCATCTAAACTAGATAGGTCAACTTAGGAGCAAAATTTTCATCATATACAATGATATAAAATACTTTATACAATATGAAAATTTATTAAAGGTATTTAAAAACATATCCATTAACTTGGATTCATCCTTAATCCATGATAACACATCCCTAATCACCTTGTCACTTCTGCCTAGTTTTCTCACTGTTTGCACCATTACGCTTTTTAACAATAAGTCAACTTGTATGACCAGTTTATCACACCTAAGGGATAAAAAATGATAAAAAAAAATATGTAAATAATATAAAATTATAAATATTCAACCTTCATCTATTTATCAAATTTGACTTGGTCAACTCTTAGTGCTACAACAAGTCTTTGAGAAAGAAGGCTTTTCCTATAGGGTCCACTCACTCACATAAAAAACCAATCATATTAGGAGGTGCCTAAGAGAGTTAAATACATGATAAAATATCTTAAATAGCCATAAAAATCCATTATAAACACTTTATAACAAGTTATTTCACATCAGGTCATTGTTAGGGTTTTAGAGAGGGTTAACACTATTTCTAGTGTTAATGATCGTTCATAAAGAATTGCCCCTCATTTTAAAAAATAATGATTGGAGATATTATATAATACCCTTACCAATATATAATAAAAAAATAAATTTCCCATGAAAAGGTTACATGTGTCAATGAACACTTGAAAGTTCTTCTCAAGTTGAAAACCCTTCATTCTGTGCACACAAAAGACCTCAAAACACTTTTTCTTGCATTTTATTGAAAATTTTGACCTCATACTTGGTCAAAACACCTAGGAAAACCTAAAACACCACTAAAAATGTTCACATACTCATTATTATCTTTAAATATGAATCTCATACCTCATTTGACCACCATATCTCTCTTTGCTCTCTAGGCCTTGACCTGCAAGTTACATTCGGCTTTGAAGTTAACCTTCTAGCCACTATACAAGCTATGAAAACATTATATACATGTCATAAAACATCTTAAAATTATCCATAAATACCATAAATTATTAATATTCCTTTATGTATCCATCTCACTAGACCACCAAGCTCACACCTTCTCACAAGGTCTCTTCATGTAATAACTTGTGTCATGACTAGGCTTCTCAAAGACTTGAAGCTTGAAAACTGACCTTGAAACATTCCTTGATGATTATATATCTTGATCACATGCATTTAATTCTCTTTAGGTAGTGCCATACTTTTGTACATACCTCTTTATGCTATCAAATAAGAACATTATTCAATGACCTCATGAACACCTTTCTTAAGAGCCTTTGACATCACTGGCAACATCAATGCCAAAATTCAATAAATAGGAAAAATGCTTAATAATTTCCCCCTTTTTCATTGATTTCAAAACATAATGTATGCATACCATTCTCATCTCCATATCTAGGATTTCTCCCCCTTTGACATAAATGAGAAAGTGATGTCTGTAACTCCTTATATCACATTCCTTATAACCTAAATACTCAAAACACAAGGCTTATAAGATTATGAGACATATCACAAACATGATTCCCATATCTCCATGCATACATTCTTGGAATAACTCACCTATTCTTGGAGATAATGAGCATGATTATCTCCACCTAAGTTCTTGAATTTTTCAATGATTGCTAAGAGTAGGAATTACACCCAATTCCTAGCCTAGATGTTCAAAAGTTACCTTTGTAAGTGGTTTGGTGACTATGTCTACAATATGATCCTGTGTAGAAACATATTCAAGTTTGACACTTTGTTCACTTACCTGATATCTTAGAAAATGATACTTGATGGGAATGTGTTTGGTCTTTGAGTGCATGACAGGGTTCTTTGAGATGCTTATAACACTTGTATTATCACAATTGATAGGGATATGACCATCATAATCCAACTTGTAGTATTTTAGGGTATATCTCATTCATAGGACTTGAGTGTAACATGAAACTTTTTCAATGTACTTAGCCTCACAAGTGGACAAAGTTACTCATGTTTATTTTTTGCTCATCCATGAAACTAGGCACCCACCTAGGAAGAAGGCTCCTTCATTGGTATCATTCCTATAGTCTATACTTCTTACCCAGTCTACAACTATGTATGACATCAAATTAATCTCCTTGCTTCTTGGATACCACAATCCATACTTCATAGTTGCATTGAGATACCTAAGTATCCTTTTGGCTGCTTTTAGATGATTCTCCTTTGGATCTTCTTGAAACCTTTCCATAAGACCTACTACTTGCATGATGTAAGGTTTAGAGGTAGTGGTGTACAAAAAAATTCCAATCATTAACCTATATCACATTTGATTGATTTTTTTAGACTCATCTTCCTTGTTTAACTTACATCTTGTGATCATGGGTACACTAACTACCTTGCAATCCTCCATCTCAAACTTCTTCAACATCTCTCTTATGTCCTTGGTTTATGAGATGAATATAAATTTTTTAGATTAAATGATTTGCAACCCAAGAAAGAATGATAGTTCTCCTAGCATGGATATCTCAAATTATTTATTCATCACCTCTATAAAGGCCTTTGTCATGTTCTCATTATTTCCACCAAAGGTGATGTCATCCACATAGATAACTATTATTAGCTGATGGTCATATTCTATTTTGATGTATAGATTACTATTTTCAACTCCTATTTTGAATCCTTGATCAGATATATACTTATCCAACCTAGCATACCGAGCTTTAGGAACTTGATCTAGACCATAGAGTGCTTTTTTCAATCTACAAACATAGTCTTTATCATCTGATAGTGAGGACCATTTAGGTTTCTCAATGCACACTTCTTCTATATTCCCATTCAAAAAGGTAGATTTGACATACATCTTGTATACCTTGAATCTTTTGAATCCTACATAAGCTAGAAACAATCTAATGGCCTCCAATATTGATACCGGTACAAAGGTCTACTCATTGTCTACCCCTTCAAATTATGCATATCCCTTGCATACAAATCTATAATTGTTATTAATGACTTATCCATATTCATTCATCTTGTTTATAAACACCCATTTTGTGCTAAAGACATTCTTGTCTTTAGGCCTAAGAACTAGTTCCCAAGTCTCATTATTATCTATTTGGTCTAACTCCTCATTCATAACACCTATCCAAAATTTGTCTTTTCTTACTTATATAAGAATCTTAGTTTCAATATTAGATAATAGAGAAATATTCTCTTGATTTAGATTACTTACTAGTCTTATCCTTATTTGCATACTTGCATTCTTGTTGCCAATGATTTGAGATTCAAGGTGATCTCTTTGAATCTGTCTTGAGGGTCATTTTGAGTCATGTCTCTCTTTAATTTCTTCTTATTCCTAAAAAACCTCTATAGTCTCCACTTCATTCTTGAAGTCCTAATTCTCTAAAGTGTTCTTTTATTATGAGTGAGGTTTCCTTGTGTCATCAATCTTCACATTGGTACTTTTTATTGGTTGAATATTTTGTCGATCAACGTACTGATAAACAAAATAGGTCTGATCAGCCAAAGTAGGAAGATTATTCATCCAAATGTGTAGGTTTACCAAATTAGAAGGGGACTGATCTCTCCTCTCATCAAGGGGAGGTTCCCTATGGATATGCTATATATATAAACAGAAAATAATACTCAAGGGTAGGACAAACCATCCATCTCTCTTTTTTTAGAGATGATGTGTGCAGATGAAAGGAAAAACTCAAGGGAAATGACAGAAAGCACTCCTCTTCTTTCAAAAGTACTACTCAACAAACCACAAGAATACTCCTAGTAGTAAATGCAATGTGTAACCAAGGATGTAGTAACCAACAAATTGAGATGCAACACAAAGTCTCCACCTTAATTGTGCAAGAGTAAGATACGAAGGACAATCTGGGCACAAAGTCATCCCAAGGTCCTTTACATAGAAATGAAATGAAAACACACTAAAGGCAATTATGGGGGCACAAAGTCTCTCCATAGTTGACTCTTTAGGACACCTTCCTGACTACTGTCACTAATTCTACTTGTTGAATGAAAGGAATAGAAGATATATTAAGGAAAAAGACATAAGAATAGTTTCCTCAACAATAAAGATATCATAGCACAAAGTCTAAAAAATCACTTGCTTTCTTATTCCAATAACAAAATATGATCAACAATCTGAGCTCAATGTCTCAGTAATGCCTTTCAATTTGGGCAGAGTTTCATTCTGATTGTCAAAAAGAGATCTATTTACAATAAAAGAGAGTCCCTTATATAGCCTCTTCAAGGACTCAGGAACAGTAACACATCATGTTGCATTGAAATATATTAAGAACATAGGCTGGAACTTAGGGGCATTTACCAATTTGATTTTCTCAATGTAGAGAAATAAGTCATGCTATTGAAAGTTTGCATCTTTCAATGTCCACCTAGTGATCTGATCCTTCCTTCATCATTCCTTCTTTTCTGGTTAATTGAATCAGGTCCTGGATTTAATTTGCTATTCTATTCCTTCCTCACTTTTTGCTGGTCTTGGCCTTAAAGCCTGTGAATACATTTGGGTCTATGTTAGGACCGAAACTCCCCAAAGCTCTGACACAACTTGTCAGAATTAAGAGCACACATGATTACCAATGTATAAGCAACTAAACATGTGGAATCCAGAAGAACAAATAACTATCAATGAGAAAGCACACAGAATATGAGAGGCAACATACAATTATATTCAACTCATTACAAAGGAATTTACAACAAAGAGGTGGCACTCTTTCTTCCACTTCGTGGGCTTACAGTAAACTTCCCTCCAGAGTAATCTTCTCTCATAGGTCACAACACACATCTAACACAAGCTGTTGTTCACCTCATTGCACATCTGTACAATCGAGTACACAACCATACTCCAAGTAGATCTCTCCATGATCTTGCTGATGTATTGCTGTCACCTTAGATCTAGCTACCCCGTTGATCTCCTTTTTGACCCTCGCATCCACACATCCCTACATATCAAACCTGATCTTACTTATACATACATGGGGAATCCTACTTGATTCCACCATGGGAAGAACTCTCCAAGCTTCACATAGCTCTTCTCCAAATTCTCCACTTAACAATACAGCCCATGAGTCTATTATATAGATCTCATGCATACACTGATTAGACTTATGGCTCAAGACTTCGAACAAGCCTTTAACATGCAAACTCTGCATTCACTTAACTGACTGTTCGTCAACAGCAGTTCAGACCGCTACAGGTGACCGACGTCGGTCCCTGCCCTCCTGGAGGTGACCGACGCTGGCTGATCATCTGCCGATGCCGGTTTCCCTTCTGCATCCCCTGACTGATGTCAGTGTGGCCTGCCGATGCCGGTGACTGCGTACACTGGAAACCCTCCTATTTGCCTTAAGGTGTAGCTTTTAGCTCCACACCCTAACAATCTCCCACTTGGAGATAAAGAGCTACATCTATACCCAAAACCAGTACTCTGTCCAATCTGTATCTTGGCTTGTATTCCTCTTCAAGATCCCACTTGAAGACAACCCACCACACTCCTTGTGGTGTTAATCCTGTTCCTGATTTCTTCATTCTCATCGTACCATCTTCTGCCTTGCTATACTCCCACTCAAACAGTAACCCCTGTGAGTAACCTGTAATCAATAAACACTTAACAGATCTGGGACATCTGTTAGTCAAGCTCGCTCTGAGAACATCCAACCTTGCTCTGATACCACTTGTCAGGATCTTGCTCCACCAAAAGAGCACAATATGATTACCAAACCAAGCAACTTAATATGCAGAAATTAACCAGATTCACCAAGTAACTAGAATTCAGAATAACACATGATATGAGAGACAATACACAACTTGTATTAACACTTTACAGAAAAGAATACAATAAAGAAGATGCCACTTTTTCTCCACCACCTTACAGAGGTTTCCCACACCTCAAGTGAACAATAAATCTTCTCCCCAAAGCTCTCTCTCTCAGGTCCCAACACACAACTCAAACACAGAGTTGGTGTTCACCTCCTATGCTCCACGCACACCACAAGTGCTCCATGCACTCCACAAGTACTCAATGTACTTCAAGTAGATCTCCCATGAACCTGCAACAACCTGCAATTCAATAGACCATACTTATGGAAGGAACTCCCTTGCCTTCCTCTTTGCTCTATCCGAGTACACACCTGTACTCCAAGTAGATCCTGCCTGATACTACTCCCTGTTGTGTTGCTATCCTATCTGATCTTGCACACCTGCAAATCAACCCAGTTCTGCACACCTGTGAACCTTGACCTTGCACACACATACACCTGCAGATCAACGATCTTACTTACCATGTAGATCTCCTATATAGGCCATCCACCTGTGACCAAGATCCTACACACCTGAAGAATCTTGCTCACTCTCCAAAACCAGCACCCACCTTGGTACTACTGTGGAAATAGGAGGAACACCCTTGCTCACCTCACACATAGAAGGAGCTAACTTTGCTCAACTCAAACTAGAATGCTTTTCCAATACAACCATGAGTCTATTATATAGATCTCATCCAAACAATGATTAGACATCTAATTACAATAATTAGATCCATAGCTCTCAGTATAAAAATAGCTCTCATCATGCAAACACTTGGTTTGTTAGCTAACTGCCTGTAATAAACTCGCAGTCAAACCACACAGGCGACTGACGTCGGTCCCTGTCTGCCTAGGGGTCACCGACGCCGACCGATCTCTAACTGACGTTGGTTTCTTCCTTGTTTAATACTGCTGACGTTGGTTGGCCAGATCAAACATCAGTCTCTGTGACACTCTGCAACTCTCCTGCAACCTCCTCCATGTCTGCATCAATGAAGCTTTTAGCTCCACAACCTAAAAATCTCCCACTTGGAGATAAACAACTGCACTATACATGTACCTGTACTCTGTCTAATCTATTTCCTAGTTTGTATCCCTCTTCAAGATCAATCTTGAAGACAACCCACCACACATCCCATGGTGTACCTCCTGTCATTCGAGTACCTTGCCACATCCGAACCTACAAATCCATGTAGTGAAGTCCTGACCCTGCATAGCATGAATCCTTGCTGCTGGTCCCTCTCAAATACCTGAGAACCCACTTCCCTGAATTGGTGCCTAACTCTCTGACAGCTCCCACTGCATGGGAATACTTAGGTCTATACCAGACCTCATGTGATTTTGAACACTGTACCTGTCCAGCCCTTAGTGTGCTCCGGCTCTGCATCCTGAACCTTGCCAACACCTGATTCACATCAGCTCCCACTGGAGATAAAATCAACCTGTGATCTCCATGTCTCCCATGTCAAAGAATTTCACTGCTCCAAACTCCTCCTGACATGCCACTGAACTAATCTTACCCTTAGCTCAGCAAAACCCTATATGTATAATCCTGCTAGCAAACATACCATCCACATACAACAACAGAATGATGTCATGACTCATCATCCACTTGGTAAGACAAACCACAGTAGTTACCTGACATTGATTGAAGCCATGCTTCGTCCTCCACCTGTCAAAACCTGTACCACTATCCTGCAGCTCCTCAAGACCATATACCTGGTCTTCCGTCTCACGTATCCGTTCACTCTATTCTTGAACTAAGGAATCCATTCGTCTCTGTGCTTTCATCCCGCTTGCAACCCTACCAAAAACACTTGTTTGGTTCTCCTCTAAGGAATCACATCCTCATCCATGCCAAGCTCACACCTGTTTCCTGGATCCTTCCTGCTCTACAATCAGCAACATGTATAAAGAAGAGGAACAACGAATCTGAGGGCCTACTTACATCTTCAGTCCTCCATATGGGTGTTTGAGACTTCCTTGATAGCATGCTGTCCACCCAAAATCTGTTACAATGACCGACCTCAGTCACTCCACAGTCTGCATCTGATCGACATCGGTTCCATGCGTCTATCCTTGACTACTGACTCTGCAGATATCAGTGTCCCTACTGCTGACGTCGGTCCTCCTGACCGACATCGGTCTTACCTACTACCGACGTTGGTTCTACTGACCGACGTCGGTCTTACCCTACCTGACATCGCCAGCTTCGGTCTGCACATGACCGACATCGGCACCTGTCTGTTCGATGCCAATTCCTCTTGACCGACGCTGGTACCTGTGTTTGCCTATGAGTGATGACTTTTTACCCGCAAGCTCCTTTGAATCAATTCCCATGTCCAAACTGCCCTACTCAGAAGTATCCAGCACCATCCACTGGTCTCTGTCTACCATCTCCTCCAAGAACACCAAGGCTTTCCAGTTCTTAAGCCTGTCAAATATATCTATCTTCCGCTTAAGAACATGCATCTCCTTCCTGCTCATGTGACCAAGCCTACGAAGCCACGTCTCTACAACAAAAGAAGAATCAGTAATATAAACAAGTAGATAAAGAGTACCTATTTTCTTACCACCAGCTAATTCAAGTGCATCCGCTGTGAGAGTTCTTGTGCATCTCTCATCACCCAATCTTTCTGAAGAAATTAGCCATATCTCCAAACCTGAGACCTACATGACCTTCATCAACACTTGTGTGTTGGCCGCCTGCAATTTCAGCTTCACTTCCCCTTTGCCAATTCTTTGGCAAGGCTCACCAGCTCCTCTACCTGGGGCTGCATGGAAAGAGGCAACCGAATCTTTTATCCAAGATTCAACTTTATCCAAGAAACCTCCCAGAGCATCCTGTGCCACATAACCTGCAACATTTGCTTCTTTAGTTCCTTCATGCTGATCTACTACCAACCAACAATATTCTTTTACCTGCTCTTTCTTTCCATAGGACCGTGAGTGACCATCTATGCTTTTCAACTCTTCCATTCTTAGCTTACTTTCATCTGCCATTGCTCTACTCCCACTCAATCAAAAACCCCTGAGAGTGACCTGTAATCAAAACACACTACCCAGATCTAAACCAATCTGTTAGTATCCCAACCAAAAGCTCTGATACCACTTGTTAGGACCGAAACTCCCCAAAGCTCTGACACAACTTGTCAGAATTAAGAGCACACATGATTACCAATGTATAAGCAACTAAACATGCAGATTCCAGAAGAACAAATAACTATCAATGAGAAAGCACACAGAATATGAGAGGCAATATACAATTATATTCAACTCATTACAAAGGAATTTACAACAAAGAGGTGGCACTCTTTCTTCCACTTCGTGGGCTTACAGTAAACTTCCCTCCAGAGTAATCTTCTCTCATAGGTCACAACACACAGCTAACACAAGCTGTTGTTCACCTCATTGCACATCTGTACAATCGAGTACACAACCGTACTCCAAGTAGATCTCTCCATGATCCTACTGATGTATTGCTGTCACCTTGGATCTAGCTACCCCGCTGATCTCCTTTCTGACCCTCGCATCCACACATCCCTACATATCAAACCTGATCTTACTTATACATACATGGGGAATCCTACTTGATTCCACCATGGGAAGAACTCTCCAAGCTTCACATAGCTCTTCTCCAAATTCTCCACTTAACAATACAGCCCATGAGTCTATTATATAGATCTCATGCATACACTGATTAGACTTGCAGCTCAAGACTTCGAACAAGCCTTTAACATGCAAACTCCGCATTCACTTAACTGACTGTTCGTCAACAGCAGTTCAGACCGCTACAGGTGACCGACATCGGTCCCTGCCCTCCTAGAGGTGACCGACGCCGGTGACTGCGTACACTGGAAACCCTCCTATTTGCCTTAAGGTGTAGCTTTTAGCTCCACACCCTAACAGTCTATAGATTACAAGGATCAATAGCTATTTTATTATATTTGAAATTGATGTTCACGCACCCATCAATACATTTTCAACGGCTAGTTCACTGTCTTGAATTTGATGTCTTCGGGTGCATCGCACCTTGGTCCTTCTTTGGATTTTCTATTTGGCACTTTCTCCGAAAGAATCTATCCTTTTGGGCCTGAAGAAATGATCTACTTTGGGTCAAGAAGATCCCCCCGCAAGGGTATCTACCCTTTGGGTGGTCTTTGAATGGCCTTCAAGCTTCAGTAGTCTCTCACGGAAACTTCCTACGGACAATACCCATGGGCATTTTCCCCGAGCTTTTCCACAGGAATTTTCCTATGGACAAAAAGTCTATGGACAAACTCCCCAAGATTTCTCCATGGGTATTTTCCCATGGACAAATTGTATGTAGAAATTTCCCCAGGCTTTCTTCGCAGGTATTTTCTTGTGGACAAATTATCCACAGAAATTTCCCTGGGCTTACTCCACGGGTATTTTCTTGAATTCCTTCAGACTTTTTATCTAAAGGAATTCCTTTAGACAAAAAGTCTAAAGGAATTATTTCTTGCCTTAGTCTTTTTTGAATTCCTTAAACAAAAATCTGAAAGAATTACCTTTGCGGCCCTCTTTGAAAATGACCCTTCTGAAGGGTACTTTTGTTGACCAAGTGCCCTCCGCAAGGGCACTTGTCCTTCGGGAGGCTTCTTTGAAATTTTGCATTTGAACCGCTCCTTAAAACCATCTGAGTGAATTGCTTGGTTGAACCAAGCTATTGAACCATTTGGTTGAACCAAATGTTGAACCAATCCATTGAACCACTCCATTGAACCGCTCCATTGAACTAAGCCGATGAACCAAGCTTTAAACCAAAATGGTTCAAGTCGATGGTTTAAGTTGATGAACCAATTGAATAAACCAAAGCATTAAACCAACTATTGAACAAGGCTTTGGTTCAATGATTCAAATGAAGCTTTTGAACCAACTAATGAACCATTTGATTAAACCAAAGGATGAACCAAAGTATTGAAACAAAGCAGATGAACCAAATGAGTGAAACAAAGCGTTGAACCACTTGGTTGAACCAAGCCATTGAACCATTCCTTTGATTGAACCCATAGTTGAATTAAAAGTGTTGAACCTATTAAACTTTGAACTCGTTGAACCTTTGAACCAAAGTGGTTCAATAGTTCAATGATTCAAGCCTTTTTTGCTTAGATGCTTGCCGATGGAGATTTTTGATTGAACTAAGGTGCTTAACCAATCTCAAAAATGACTAAGTGTTAGAAACTGATTCTTTGAATTGAACTCACCTGCAGAAGCCTTTGAACCTATAGAAATGAACCTACCTGCAGAGTCCATAGAAACCAAGTTTGTAGTTTTCTCTAACCTTGAAAGAGTCCATAGAAATCAACCTATGAAGCCCGTTGAACTTGGCCTGTAGAGTCTATATATTTCTCTTCTTGCTGAGTCTGTAGATTCAAGCCTGTAGAGTTCATAAATTTAAGCCTGTAAAGTCCATAGATTCTAGCTTGCAGAGTTCGTAGATTTTTGAGAAGCTTGAAAAATGAGGAATTTGAATGCCTAGGACAAATTTTGAGAAGGGAAGAGACAATTTTAGTCTGTAGGACCAAAATAGTTCAAATGTTGTCCCAAAAATGAGTGATATTTTTGGGGGACAACAACTGGCTCCAGTTGGGTAACTTCTATCAATTGCAAAAGGAATTGAAGGGAGTAGAATCCAAAATCTCAAGTGTCTTCATGTGTACCATTGGGCTACGAAGTCATGCTACCCAGAAATGGAAGGCATCAAAAAAGAAAACAAATAAAACAAAATAAAATAGAATTAACAAATATACAAATATACATATATACAGATGGAATGATTTGATACTTCAAGAATTGATGTATTTTAGATGCTGCTTCTTGAGAGACAGTGAAGATAGTGCACCATCTTGGTAAACCAGTAAGAAGACATTTTGTCCCCAAAAATAGTGATGAGCGAATGGAGCTTTCCACTAGGAAACTAATTTTTTACATCTTCCTATTGACTCTTTCTTCTTCTTGCCCCATGGCAGGATGTGGTCTTCAATTTGAAAGCCATAACTCCTTTCTTTCTTGGCGAAGGGTTCCTTTGCTTGATTTTGATTTGCAGCAGCATGGTCCATTACCATAATTGGTTGTTCTTCTAGTTTAGTCTAGCATATGATTGGATTGTCCATATCAAACTCCTAACAAATTATCAGCTTAGCATCTCTTTTGATGTGAAGGAGTTTGATTTCTTCATCTTGAGCAATCTTTAATTTGAGCAATAAAGATTCACATCTAGCTGTGTTGTTGATGTAGCTGACTTAAAAATTGTATGAAGAAAGAATATCTCCTTGAGGAGATATCAACACAGTCCCAACTCCATCGTTGCTGGAAAAATTGCTGCCATTGGATTTCAAGATTGAAGCATCATTAGAAGCTGATCTCCTATCAGATTTCTCTTCATTAGAGATGGAAGATCCTTCCTTACTTGTGCTGTGCCCTACCAATTCTCCTGAAGTCTTGTTTGGATAAATTCCTAGATTTTTAGCTATAGGAATTTCATCTATAGAAACATGAACATTCTTTGTGGTAAAGAAATAATTACCCCTGCTTGAAGACTCAAACATAATTTATGCTGCAGGGGATGATGTTTGGGTGATCACGTATTTTACCTCCTTTTAAGGGAGAAATCTCTTCATTATGCCTTGGATAGGGATCCTTGCTTCAAATAGGTCCATGCTTAGTTCTCCTCCCACATCCTTATAGAAATTTCATCCAAGCAAAATGCCATAGGATGCTAGGACGTCAGCCACCAAGATAGTCATCTTGATTCTCTTGTCTGGAAAGGCTGTCAATAGAAATTGGGCATCTTTAATTTTCCCCAGCAATGGTACTTGCTTGTTCTCCATGGAGAAACATCTCCCAAATTTCTTGGTTAGTGTGATGCCTTGGAATCAATGATGCAATTGTTGAGTTGATAACCATTTATTAACAGGGAAACATAGAAAGGTTCTATTTTCCTAGGGGTAGCTGGAGAGTAATGACCAGATTATTTGGAATAGGTGTGCTCTTTAGAGAATCAAGAATTACCTTTTTAGCTTTTTGTCCTACAGGGACAGTTTGGTTTTTAACATATTGGACCAACTTATTCAATTGATCAGGATTGGACTGCAAATATTTGAACTCAGACATTTGTATTTTTGTCTTTTTGACATGATCGATTATGTCAAATGGCTGAATTGAGATAGGTATAGAGAAAGGTACTTCAACTTTCTAAGTTTTAGGAGGGATGGGAGGATGGCTGGCTTTTGAGATTGAAGTAGAAGGTGAAGGTGAAATTGATGTACTTACATTTTGGGTGATCACCGGATCCTTTGACTAAAAAGGCAGAGTGGTTCAATGCTTAGCAATTGTAATTGCTGGCTGAGGTTGCTCTTCTGTCTTCCCTTTATCAACTTGCTAGACTGATTAGTTCTTGGACCTGGTAAACACTTCATATGATCCATCAATAGCTTCTCCTTTGCTTCTGGGATCATCCTGGTAGTTCAGAAAACCAATGTGGGAGTCGCCAGCTAATTCTTCTTGATTTTCTTAAGGGAGATCAACGTCATTTTCTTGATTCAATTCAGGCTAGAAAGAGAACTCTAATTTTGTTTCAATATCCCATTGCTAAATTGGTTGGAGGAGCTTCCAGGGCAAGTTTCCCTTGTGGGGGAGGAAGGTGTTTCTATTGCCCTTGATTCCTAGCAGCATTGCCCTGATATGACTGATTTGGGAATGTCCTTCTGTATGAAGGATCAGAAGACATTCCTTGAGCCAATTGATTTTTGAGAGCAAGCAACTCATTTTCCAACTTCTACACCATTGGATCTATGGTGCTTGTAGATGAATATTCAAAAGATGATGAAGCTCTTTTTCTATTTGGATCTCTTCTTATCTTCCCTGTTAAGATGAGAAATGCTGAGCTGTAGTAAGATCTATTTAACCAACATGTGTCAAGAGAAAACTTACTTCAGGTAACTGAGAATTAATAAAGAAACATTTGAGATTTTTAGCTGTACACTGAGCAATTATAGGAATTCTATTTCTCAATTTGTCAAATTTGGCTATGAAGTCTCTCATAGGTTCATGAGGCTCTTTCTTCATCTGTGTAAGTTGAGCTAGAAGTGCATGTGCATCTTCTACAAGTTTTAATCTAGCTTCAAACTTAGCTTTGAGGGTATTCCAATCAGTTACTGACCGAGCCTGTAGATGATAAAACCAATTTGTAGTAGCACCTTGTAGTGTCTCCAAAAAAGCCTGATTGCTACATCTTTAAATTCTACTCTGATTACTCCACAAGCTATGCTAAAGGTTACAATGTGTTCATCAAGATGAATTTTCCCATCACCATATAATTTGGGAAAATTCTTCTTTGAACTACGTGGAAGATCATGTAGAGGTGGAGTAAGATTGAGAGGACCAAAAGTATTACCTGAAGGGCCTTGAAATGCCATTGTAGGATTATGAAAAGGAGGAATAACAAATCTCAAAGGGGTAATTATTAGCAAAGCTTTATCAACAACAGAAGTAGATAATTCATCTGGCAATGGAGATCTGACTTTATTAGGAGGAAAGCTCTTGGTTCATTGGAGACGAGATGGTGAAGGAAACAGATCAAAATCACTTTGTTATACTAACTCGAATATAGGGTCAATGATACCTTTAGCCCTTTAGCTTCGTGTATACCTTGGATCTACCAGATTGTGAAACAAAAATGGAAAAGAATTGACCTTGCTTCAGTTAAAGCTTGAGGCTTTAAACTATGCACTCTTTCCCAGTAACTCTCATTTTTGTAGACCAGATAAAATAAAGGAGGTGGAGGAAGATGGTAAGGCTATATATGGATAATGGGTAAGATGTGAAATAGAGTCTCCAGAGTCTATAATGGATAAGGGTTATAATGATAATGGGTTATATCCAGGTGATGTTTCAATCTAAAACTTGAGGTTCCAAATTGCACAAAATTATGTATATCCCCAGCAGAGTCGCCAAAAAATGTTGTGTGAGGTTGGGAGGAAAATTTTAACAATGGAAAAACACTGGAGCAATTCATTCTTCCACAGTGGAGTATAATGGATAGGCTATAACAATAATGGGTTATATTCCCCAGTGGAGTCACCAAAAACTATTAGTTGAATATTTTGTCGATCAGCGTACTAATAAACAAAATAGGTCTGATCAGCCAAAGTAAGAAGATTAGTCATCCAAATATGTAGGTTTACCACATCATAAGGGGAATGATCTCTCCTCTCATCAAGGGGAGGTTCCCTATGGATATGCTATATATATATAAATATAAAATAATACTCAAGGGTAGGACAAACCATCCATCTCTCTTTTTTCAGAGATGATGTGTGCGGATCAAAGGAAAAACTCAAGGGAAATGATAGAAAGCACTCCTCTTCTTTTAGAAGTACTACTCAACAAACCACAAGAATACTCCTGGTAGTAAATGCAAAGTGTAACCAAGGATGTAGTAACCAACAAATTGAGATGCAACACAAAGTCTCCACCTCAATTGTGCAAGAGTAAGATATGAAGGACAATGAGGGCACAAAGTCATCCCAAGGTCCTTTACACAAAAATGAAAATAAAACACACTAAAGTCAATTATGGGGGCACAAATTCTCTCCATAGTTGATTCTTTAGGACACCTTCCTAATTTCTATCACTAATTCTACTTGTTGAATTAAAGGAACAATAGATATATTAAGGAAAAAGACATAAGAACAGTTTCCTCAAAAACAAAGATATCACAACACAAAGTCTAAAAAATCATTTGCTTTCTTATTCCAATAACAAAATATGATCAACAATTTGAGCTCAATGTCTCAGT
Organism: Torreya grandis; assembly: GCA_037957365.1. Classification (NCBI taxonomy): domain Eukaryota; kingdom Viridiplantae; phylum Streptophyta; class Pinopsida; order Cupressales; family Taxaceae; genus Torreya; species Torreya grandis. The sequence continues at coordinate 380,570 of JARHVA010002067.1, forward strand.
AATGCCTTTCAATTTGGGTAGAGTTTCATTCTGATTGTCAAAAAGAGATCTATTTACAATATAAGAGAGTCCCTTATATAGCCTCTTCAAGAAGGACTCAGGAACAGTAACACATCATGTTGCATTGAAATCTATTAAGAAGATAGGCTGGCACTTAGGGGAATTTACCCATTTGCTTTTCTCAATGTAGAGAAACAAGTCATGCTATTGAAAGTTTGCATCTTTCAATGTCCACCTGGCAATCTGATCCTTCCTTCATCGTTCCTTCTTTTTTGGTTAATTGAATCGGGTCTTAGATTCAATTTGCTATTTTGTTCCTTCCTCACTTTCTATTGGTCTTGGCCTTAAAGCCTATGAATGCATTTGGGTCTATAGATTACAAGGATCAATGGCTATTTTATGAGCTTTGAAATTGATGTTCGCCCATCCATCAATACGTTTTCAAGGGCTAGTTCACTGTCTTGAATTTAATGTCTTCAGGCACGTCACCCCTTAGTCCTTCTTCAGCTTTTTTATTTTCACTTTCCCAAAAAGAATCTACCCTTTTGTGCCTTAAAAAATGATCCACTTTGGGTTGGGAAGAGCCCCCCATAAGGGTATCTTCCCTTCAGGTGGTCTTTGAATGGCCTTCGAGCTTCGACATTCTCTTGCGAACACTTCCTATAGATAATCCCCATGAGCATTTTCCTCGAGATTTTTCGTGGGCATTTTCCTAGGGACAAAAAGTCTGCGAACAAATTCCTCAAGCTTTCTCTGTGGGTATTTTCTCACGGACAAATTGTCCACAAAAATTTTCCCAGGCTTTCTTTGCGGGTATTTTCTCGCAGACAAATTGTCCACAGAAATTTCCCTGGGCTTTCTTTGCGGTTATTTTCCTAAATTCCTTCAGACTTTTTGTCTGAAGGAATTCCTTCAGACAAAAAGTCTGAAGGAATTGTTTCTTGCCTTAGTCTTTTTTGAATTCCTTTAACAAAAATCCAAAATAATTACCTTTTCGGCCTTCTTTGAAAATAACCCTTTTGAAGGGTACTTTTGTTGACCAAGTGCCCTCCGTAAGGGCACTTGTGCTTCGGGAGGCTTCTTTAAACTTTTGCATTTGAACCTCTACTTTGAACTATTTGAGTGAACCGCTTGGTTGAACCAAGCTATTGAACTGTTTGGTTGAACCAAACGTTGAACCAATCTGTTGAACCACTCCATTGAACCACTCTGTTGAACCAAGCTGATGAACCAAGCTTTAAACCAAAATGGTTCAAGTCGATGGTTCAAGCTGATGAACCAATTAAATGAACCAAAGCATTGAACCAACCGTTGAACCAAGCTTTGGTTCAACAATTCAAATGAAGCTTTTAAACCAATTGATGAACCATTTGATTGAACCAATGGATGAACCAAAGCGTTGAAACAAAGTGGATGAACCTACTAAGTGAAACAAAGCATTCAACCACTTGGTTGAACCAAGCCATTAAACTATTCCTTTGATTGAACCCGTTGTTGAACCGAAAGCGTTGAACCTATTGAACTTTGAACTCATTGAACCTTTGAACCAAAGTGGTTCAATGGTTCAACGGTTCAAGCCTTCTTTACTTAGATGCTTGCTGATGGAGATTTTTGATTGAACCAAGGTGTTGAACCAATCCCAAAAATGACTAAGTGTTGGAAACTGATTCTTTTGATTGAACTCGCCTGCAGAAGCCTTTGAACTTATAGAAATGAACCTGCCTGTAGAGTCCGTAGAAACCAAGTTTGTAGTTTTCTCTAACCTTGAAAGAGTCTTTAGAAATCAACCTATGAAGCCTGTTAAACTTGGCCTGCAGAGTTCGTAGATTTCTCTTCCTACTGAGTCCATAGATTCAAGCCTATAGAGTCCGTAGATTTAAGCCTGCAAAGTCCATAGATTCTAGCCTGCAGAGTTTCTAGATTTTAGATAAGCTTGAAAAATGAGGAATTTGAATGCCCAGGACAAATTTTGAAAAGGGAAGAGACAATTTTGGTCTATAGGACCAAAATAGTTCAAATGTTGTCCCAAAAATGAGTGATATTTTTTGGGGACAACACTTTTCACAAACTTTTCATAACATCTATAGGTTGAGCTCATTGATGAGTATCCTAAGAATATGCCTTCATTAGATCTAGAATCAAACTTACCCAAGTATTGATAATATATTTTTATTAAAATTTTTATCCCAAACACTCTAACGTGTTCTAGATTGGTAGGTTTTCCCTTTCATAGTTAATAAATAGTCTTATTCCCATTAGTATTTATATTTACTCTATTCAAAATGTAGATGACATTGCTTACTCCCTCATTCAAATATCCATCAGATAATATAGACTCATTTAGCATAGCTATATCCATTTCTTAAAGTGTCCTATTCTTTCTTTCCACTACCCCAGTCTACTGAGGTGTCCTAGCTATTGAGAATGGTCTCGTTATTCTATGAACCTCACAGAAGTCATCAAACTCATTAGACCAAAACTCTCCTCCTCTATCAGATATTCAACACTTGATCTTCTCATTATTTTCATTCTCAACAAGAGCCTTGAATGTCTTGAAATTTTTAATAGCTTCTAATTTTTATTTCAAGAATGCAACCCAAGTCATTATTGTGTAATATTCTATGAGTAACATGAATTAGCTATCTCCTTGAATGATTTGAATTCTTGTATGCCCAAAAATATTAGTATGTATTAGTTCCAATGGTCTTGTAGTAGAGTATTCCTTAGACTTGAACCTTCTTCTAGTCTATTTACCATGTTGACAAGCCTTGCAAAGTATGTTTTTAAGTTTGATGATCTTAGGCATGTTCTTCATAGACTTATTAGTGCTAATCTTGACCAGGTTATCAAAGTTTAGGTGAGCTAAAATTATGTGCCATAGCCAAATTTCATATATCTTGATCATGAAACATCTCTCCTTCTTGATCTCATTCAATATATATAGGTTGTTCTTAGTCCTCTTGACATTGGCAATTAGCCTCCCTGATTTGGATCTCCTTATCTCAGACCCTTTATCATGAAAGGTTAGTGTGTGTTCTTGATTAAAAATTTGACTAAAAAAAAGTAGGTTATGTTTAAAACCTTCTAGATACAACACATTTTATGTCTTGGTCTTTCCATTATATAAGCTCAAAATACCCTTACCAAATATATTGGTAGTTATGTTTTCTCCAAACCTCAATATTTAAATAGATGAACTTATTTATATCTCCTATCATGTGGTTTGAGAAACTAATATATATATATATATATATATATATATATATATATATATATATATATATATATATATATATATATACCATTTCATGCCTTCATATTGAATGTGAAAGGTAGTCTGAGCTAGCATAGAGTCCTCTTTGGTCTTCTATTCCTCCTTGGCAAATAGTCCATCTTGACTTTTGAGCTCAATCTAATCTATCCTAGATTAATTTGGCTTCCATACTAATGTTTGATCCTTAATATGAATTTTAAGAGCTTAATATGTCATGTTGAATCTTGTGAACCTTATAAATCTTTTGGATAAGAAAATTGTAATGTGTCTTATATTATGATAGATGTAGCAAACAACATTTCTTTACTTACCATGATTCCATGATGACTTATCCTTTATTGCATTGGGATGCTTGAATGATATTTTCATGTTAGTAATCTTCTATTTTTTGACTTATCACTCTCTGTCTCTCTCTCTCTCTCTGTCTCTCTAACTTTCTGATTTTGTCTATGAGCTACACATTCTCAAACTTCAAGGAATCTATCTCTATCTTCAATTGATCATACTTAACTACCTTTGACTTACACCTTGAGTTGACCTCTTCTAATTGACACCTGAGATCCTTGATAGGATTCTCTTGATGTTTAAAATCATTAAGGGAACTTATGAGCTCATATTAAAGGTCTACTTCATCCTTTCTCTCTTCACTATCATAGTATACTTATCCATCATACATGTTGTCTTCTTCCTATTGATCACAAGACATGCTTGTGATTCTTAGGATCACCTTCAAGATGTTAGACTTACCTTAAAGGAACAAGATATAATACCAAATATTGAATGCATAATTATTGAGAGGGGGTGGGTGAATTAGTATTTAGAACTTTTGATTATTTACTTTATCATTCATGAACCATAAAAACCATGGAGTGAACTAGCAACACATTAAGAGTTATGGGCATAAAATAAAAGTATAACATATAAAACACTTATTTGAGTGGGAAAAACTAAAATGGAAGAAAAACCTAGTGATGATTCAAATGGAATATAGTCTTATAATACAAACATCAAGTTTTAGTGAAGCACCAACTTCATTTGGAGCACCGACGCCAACTAGCTAAGCACCAACTTAGCTAGGCTTTAGCAAGCACCCACTTGAAAGAAGGCCCCAATCCCCTAGATGAGTCAAAACCAACTCATTCACATCAAACCATTTATCACATTCATACATATTTATTTATCATACAATATATGATGATCTCCTTCTTAATCTCTTCACACACTCTTATTTTTTTCAAACTAGTCTCTAGCCTTCTTCACTCAATTAACCCTCTTCTTGACTTGGTTAGGTCATATAAACTTGATGATCATCTAAAGTTCCCATGATATATCTTCATGATGGTTTTTATACATCCTAATTATGATTTATAAGACCTCCTTTAACTCTTTAAAGTTATATCTCATTTGATTCAACTCACTTAATTTCTAACTTGATAATTAAGGCTATTAGGCCTTGTTCTTATATTAGGTTCTTGCTCATACACTCCTTGGTAATAAATACACACTTGGATATTTACATTTACAAAAAAATAGGACTTATTACATGTCATAAACATTAATCAAACGTTTTAATAGGTTGGTCATAGTATATAGGACCAAAAACCCCTTTTAGGCCTTAAGGAGACCTAATTAAATTAGGCCTTCATTAGCACATGTTACCCTTAAATATAATATTAAACTTAAATATACCCATAAAAATCTCATATTAGGTTCATGAAACCTTTTATCTCTAACCACCACTTGAAGCATGCTATTAGCACTATTCATAATTAGGCCTATGCATACCCAGAAAGTCTGTCTTATACAACTGCATCAAAAACATAATATTGCTAAAATAAATGGTATAAAATAACATATAGATAACATTAAATACATACACAACTTCACCACATTCATTATACTTCATTACATAAGGTAAAGAACTCAAACCCTCTTCTTCAAGTAGCTCACTCAGAATTGCCAACTAGCGTCAAAACACAGTCATGGAAACAAAGACCTAATACACTAGTAGAACCATTTTTTAAGACTTTAAATGAATTTATATGATAATATGAAGTCATTAAACCATATTTAGATAGATATATAATATATTCAAATGGAAATATTGGTCTTGCAGACTAATCTCATAGTTTTGTACCTTACTGTCTCGTCTGATCTAAGTAGGTCAACTTATGAGCAACATTTTCATCATATACAATGATATAAAAATATTATATCCAATATGAACATGTATTATAGGTCTTTAAAAAAATACTCATGCACTTTAATTCATCCTTAATCCATGATAACACATCCCTAATCAACTTCTCACTTCTACCTAGTTTTATCAATGTTTGCATTATTAGGATTTGATTGGTTTAGCACACCCGAGGGATAAAACCTGATCATAAACTACCATGGAAATAAGATAGAAGTATAAATATTAAAACTTCATCCATTTATAAAATTTGACTTGGTCAAATCTGACTACTATAATAAATCTCTAAGAAATGAGGCTTTTCTTATAGGGTCCACTCACTCACCTGACAAACCAATCATACCTAGAGGTGCATAGGAGAGTTGAATATATGATCCAATAGCTTAAATATCCATAAAAATCTATTATAATCACTTTATAACAAGTTATTTCACATCAGGTCATTGTTAGGGTTTTATAGAGGGTTAACACTAGTTTTGGTGTTAACGATTGTTCATAAAGGATTACCCCTCATTTCCAAAACTAATTCTTGGAGATATTATCTATGAACCTTACCAATCTCTCATAAACATATAAAATTACAATTCATAGGTTATAAATTCTGATTAACACTTTTAAGTTATTCTCAAGTTGAAAACCCTTCATTTTGTGTACATGAAAGACCTCAAAACACTTTTTCTTGCCTTTTATTGCAAACTTTGACCTCAAACTTGGTGAAAAAACCTAGGAAAACCTACCACACCACTGAAAATTCTCACATTCTCATTATTATCTTGAAATATAAATATAATACTTCATTTTTCTACCATCTCTCTCTTTGCTCTCTAGGCCTTGACCTGTAAGTTACATTAGGCCTTGAAGCTAACCTTCTAGCCATTCTCCAAGACATCAAAACCTTATATACATGTCATAAAACCTCTTACCATGCTCAATAAATGCCATACTTTATTCATATTCCTTTATGTATCCATCTCAATAGACCACAAAACTCACACCTTCTCATAAGGTCTCTTTATGTAATGACCAATGTAATGACTAGGCTTCTCAAGAACTTGAAGCTTGATAAATAACCTTGAAACACTCCTTGATGTTTTTATAACTTTATCACATGCCTTTCATGCTCCTTAGGCAATGTCATACTTCTGTACATACCTATTTATGCTATCAAATAAGAACATTCCTCAATGACCTCATGAACACATTTATTAAGAGCCTTTGAAATCAATGAAAACATCTATGCCAAACTTCAATAAACAAGAATAATGCTAAAGAAATTTACCATTTGTTTTAGGAGGATAAAGTTAATTCAGGTTAGTCTATACATATCTTAGTTTGCTTAAGTATTGTTTGTGTTTTCCCTAAGTATTCATGAGAACACAAGCGTGAGTTTATTTCTTGTCTTGTTATTTGTTTCCATGTTTTTTTATTTATTCTAGTTAGTGTGTGATTAGAGGCTTGTTAGTGTCAAATGTGTTGTATATGTGATTCCATTTCCCAAGGATAGGAGAAGGTAACTGGTCTTTAGTATATCAAGCATGCTACCCATAATAAATTGCCAAAATGTTGACTAATTTGACCCCCTGGTTAAATAAGTCAACCCCATATGTAGGTTAAAATTTCCATAGGCCCCCCTAGGTTGATAAATGTTCACCATAGTCATAACTTGGGTTAAATAACATGTTCTACTTTGGTCATATGTGTCATTTATCCTAAGTGTCATTTTATATCACTTTTGGGTCACTTTAATGAAAATGTGTGGTTCATATGAAATAAAAAGTGTGTCAAAGTGCTATCCAATGTCCCATGTGTTAGTTAAGTGTTAAGGGTTTAATTTTGCAACTAAAAACTTGTAGGTTTAACATTAGAACAAAGAGATCACCTATAAAAAGGAGAGTTTCTAATGTTATATAGACCATAGGACAAGTTTGACACATGTATAGGATTACGAAATGTCTATTAAACTCCCAAAAAGTCATCTCCATGTTTAGATTGATTTGACAATCCCAAAATTAGCAAAAAATAGTTCACCTTTTCCATCGCTCTGTGGTGCAAGTCAAAGAAGTCCATTGATTTACTCTCAGTATAGATAAGTCAAGTAGAGTCAAGATGAATAATTTTGATGGATGTTATATATCATAATAGGATCTCATTCCATGGTAGTATTTTTCAAATTGGTGAATTGAACTTCCTAAATCATCTTCAACACTGTTGATGCCTCCAAGTTGACTATGCATTCCTAACACCTTTAAGTTTCCTCATCTTTTGTAGTAATCTATTTGAACCAAGGACTAGAGGTAGTTTTTTAGAGCATGTTATTCATATCCATGTTGTATTGAAGTTGGTTTGCATGTGTATTCATGGATGGTAGGAAATAAAATTTGTTTCCTTGTGTTGAAAGTACAAACACAATAGTCTATATAGTTTTTATCAATTGCAAAGTCTCATATTCTTGTAAGTGGATTTAGGTTAGATAATGCACATATATATCTCTTCAAAGCATGAAAGATATTTTATCCATGTTAGTTTTGCATTGGAAGGATTAGAGGCTGATTGAGTGAGTTTTTGAAGACATGAACAAAGACTGTCATAAATCTAGTGTATACAATCAGATATAGTTATCTGTAGTCACATATAGAGCAATAGAAGATCATTCAAAATCCAAGACATAGGTAGTGTTCATGCTTAAGAATTTAATGGATATTTTCAAGTTAAACATGGCTCATGGTGTTGATATTAGATATATCACATTACATGTAGTTAGTCAAAGCAAGATAAGTTGCTTAAGGGAAGCTTTACCTTAATATTTCTGAAATAGGTCTCTGCTCTACAATGTTCCATATTATGGTGAAGTGTCTTGGATTCTAGACAATTCTAATGGTGTCTTAATTTTAGTCTATTTCTAGATGATACATATTAAAATTAAGAGGAGGGTGTTTAGTGGAGTAATATAATGGTTGATGGTGATATCAAATCACTCAAACTTATACTAAAGATATTTATTAAAGCTATAGTGCATTTGCACCTAGAACATTGTAATTTGCAAAAATACACCTCTTATATTGATGGTAGATAAGGGTGCATAGTTATAAGACATGAATTGAGTTAAAAAATATATTAAATGGTATTAGTGACCTTAAAGGGAAGACATAGGTATGAAACACAATGTTAAAGCACAAATAAGCACCTACAGGTCTCAAAACTTCCTTAAAGTGCACCTACAATTTGAAGTGAAATATGCAGACCAATATAAGCTAAAGAAAGATGCCATCTTGGATATTAGATATAGATGATCATAAAATTGTGAATATGTAATATTTAACTCAAAAGGAAATATTAAAGGTGTGAACATAGTACTGAAGCATGCATAGACATAGGAGCCTTATGACTTCTACTCAATGCACACCTATAGTTGACATAGTCTGTAACCTAGTCTAAACCAATAAAAAATGCAAGTTTATTTGGTTGGAAGTAAATAAATATGGATGAAAATGTGTAGAAAATTATCACATTGGTATTATAATACTCATATGGCTTTTAAATGATAGGAATAAAGACTAGGTTAGGTTTTCAAATGTCATACTCAAGTGGTAAGGATTTTGCATATAGTCACTGTCTCAAAGACCAGTCTTGAGGAGTTTAAGGTGTAGAATGATTTACAAGAATGAAAAATATTTGATAATTTATGAATATTGTTATCATGATCCAAAAAATATTGTCATGATACCCTTAAATTTATAAGAATAGGGGAGATACCCTCTATTTCATTTTCGATAGATGGTAATCCATGAACAACATAATTTGCAGGTTAGTAAGGAGTAAACAAATGAGTGGAAGAGTCTTGAATAAATTTTTGGATAGTATTTATGGTTGGTTTGAAATTTAATAAGTTTTGAAGGAGTAATTTTAGTCATTAGAAGCACTTATAGTGTTCAAACACATAGAAAGTATAGTTATGCTCGTTAGGCCAATACTAGGCCTAAATCCTCACGACCCCTAACTTGATCTAAATGACCACATGAATATTAAAAAACATTTGTGGAATTTTTTTGGAGAGTAAAAGGATGGTAGGAGACATTTTTTAAGGAAAACATTCATAGTTGGTCAATTTGACTTAAAACCATATCAGGCCTACTCAAAATGCATGTAATGAGCTTGAAGGCCACTTTCTTTGGATCACAACTATATGGAGGGACTGCATGGGGACCCAAGGTGTTGGGTATAGTTTAAAGGGGTTTCAATCTCAAACTCAACGTAATTGGTTTGGAATTTAGATGTCAATATTTTATGAACTATTGTTAATAATCCAAACCACTAAAAACCCTCTCAAAACGCTAGTTTGGACCCGATGGGAGAGATATGGTGGGATATGAACTAAAATGTGGTCAAATGACTAGGAAAGTGTTCTAAACTTATTTTAAAATTTCCTAGGATTCTTGAAATCCAATTTTTCCATACCATCACTTATATAGATAGGCCTAATATGGTGTTTATTATAAGATTTGATGTATTTTATAGGTGGAAAAAAGACTTGTTAAATGAGAGTCATTGAAAGAGGTTTTTAGATACTCATTTCAAATCTCAATACTCATCTATCAAATAAGTCAAGCATGTGAGACTCTCTTCCAGTCCATTCATTGCAACTAGTCTAAGTGAGATAGTGAAAAGGTAGGGTGATTGTCCAAGATCAGAAAGGAGAAGTTGGTTTTGAATTTCATGAATCTATACATGATGAACCAGAAGACAAAGAGGATTTTAACATATGTTATAAAAAATAGTACACATGTCTCCATGACAAACTACAAGTCACTTAGGTAATAAGTGTGAGGATAACCCAATGGGACTAGTGATGGATGACAACAGGTAGTGAATGACAAGTGAAAAAGATGAGTCCATCAGTTGAAGGGAATATGAAGGTTGTTATATAATTTTTTATAGCTTCTCATGATAGTGAAAAGGTGTCAAGGATCCATAAGGAAGTTTTAATCAATCAATTTAATGACTCATCATCAAGGTAGTTTCAAATAAGAAGATGAAGAGTCTCTATGCCAAATTGAGGGAGAATAATGCATTTTTGATGGACACTTGTCCAAGACCACTTATTGACTCATTCTCCACCTCATTCTCTCCTATTGTAACTAGTTATTTCAGCTTCACATATGGAATTATGACCCTTCCTCTTCTTTTCTTCTCTCTCTTCTCATTTTCTCTATAAATGTAAGCCATTTTGGCAATTATATCTAATACACACCTAGTATGGTGAAGCCCTGCTAGTTTGGCACCTTATTTTGATTTTGAATAAGAAATATGATGTTGATTTGATCTCTACAATCTCTTTCCTAAGTGTTCTAAGTGGTGTAATTAGATGTTAAGTGATGAATATGTTCTCCTTGCTTCCATGCTACCCTTGCATGTTTTATGTGATGGATATCTCTTGTAATAGGTCTCATAAAGTGTACATTTTTGTTGAGTGTGTCTTAACGTGTGAGAGGGAATAATAGTGTCTAGTATCAGATATTCTTTTCACCCACCTTTGGATGTGCATATTGTTGGTTGAATATTTTGTCTATCAGCATACTGATAAACAAAATAGGTCTGATGAACCAAAGTAAGAAGATTAGTCGTCCAAATGTGTAGGTTTACCACATCAAAAGGAGATTGATATCTCCTCTCATCAAGGGGAGGTTTACTATAGATATGATATATATATATATATATAAACAAAAAATAATACTCAAGGGTAGGTAAAACCATCCATATCTCTTTCTTTAGAGATGATGTATGCAAATCAAAGGAAAAACTCAAGGGAAATGACAGACAACACTCCTCTTCTTTCAGAAGTACTATTTAGCAAACCACAAGAATACTCCTGGTAGTAAATGAAAAATGTAACTAGGGACATAGTAACCAACAAATTGAGATGCAACACAAAGTCTCCACCTGAATTGCTCAAGAGTGAGATACGAAGGACAATGAGGGCACAAAGTCATCCCAAGGTCCTTTACACAAAAATGAAAGGAAAACACAATGAAAGGCAATTATGGGGGCACAAAGTCTCTCCAAAGTTGAATTCAGGACACCTTTCTGACTACTGTCACTAATTCTACTTATTGAATTAAAGGAACAGAAGATATATTAAGGAAAAAGACATAAGAACAGTTTCCTCAATGACAAAGATATCACAACACAAAGTCTAAAAAATCACTTGCTTTCTTATTCCAATAACAAAATATGATCAACAATCTTAGCTCAAAGTCTCAGTAATGCCTTTCAATTTGGGCAGAGTTTCATTCTAATTATCAAAAAGAGATCCATTTACAATAAAAGAGAGTCCTTTATATAGCCTCTTCAAGAAGGACTCAGGAATAGTAACACATCATGTTGTGTTGAAAATTGTTAGGAAGACAGGCTAGAAATTAGGGGCATCTACCCATTTGTTTTTCTCAACGTAGAGAAACAAGTCATGCTATTGAAAGTTTTCAACTTTCAATGTCCACCTGGCGATCTGATCCTTCGTCATCATTCCTCCTTTTTTGGTTAATTGAATCGGGTCCTGTATTCAATTTGCTGTTCTATTCTTTAGTCACTTCCTAATGGTTTTGGCCTTAAAGCCTTTGAATGCATTTAGGTCTATAGATTACAAGGATCAATGAATATTTTATGAGCTTTAAAATTGACGTTCACGTGCCAGTCACTACGTTTTCAATGGCTAGTTCGTTGTCTTAAATTTGACGTCTTTGGGTGCGTCATCCCTTGGTCCTTCTTCAACTTTTCTATTTTGTACTTTCTTGGAAAGAACTTGCCCTTTTGGGCCTTAATAAATGATCTACTTTGGGTCAAGAAAATCCCGATACCCTTGCAAGGGTATCTACCCTTTGAGCAGTCTTCGAATGGCCTTCAGGCTTCTTTCTTTTGGTGGGTAGCTAAGTTCTTCATTTGGATTTCTAGTTTCACATCTTCCTGAAGGGAAGATGACACTTCAGATTTAGGGAAGTGTCCTTCAATTTGGTAGCTGAGTGTCCCCCGTAAGGGCACGTGCCCTTCGGGGTCCTTCAGTGGCCTTTTCCTTAGAGTCTTTACAGACATTCCCGTGAACAAAAAGTCTATGGACAAATTCTCACGAACAAAAAGTCTATGATATTTATCATTTTGTTCTTCAGCTTGGAAAAACTCTTTCGGGCTTTCCTGCAGACTGTCTCCGTGGGTATTTTCCCATGAAAAAAAGTCCACAGAAATTTTTGATAGACAAAAAGTCCACGGAATTATTTTGATCACTTGTCTTTACTTCTTTGGAAATTTCTTCAGGCTTTTTGCCTGTAGCTACTTTCTCAAATTCCTTCAGACAAAAATCTTGAAGGAATTGCTTCTTGTCGTAGTCTTTTTTTTTAGATTCCTTAAACAAAAATCTGAAAGAATTACCTTTGCAACCTTCTTTGAAAATGACCCTTCTGAAGGGTGTTTTTTTGTCGACCAAGTGCCCTCCACAAGGGCACTTGTCCTTTAGGAGGATTCTTTGAATTTTTACATAGAATCACTCCTTTGAACTGAGCTGATGAACCAAGGTGATGAACCAACTATTGAATCATTTGATTGAACCGCTTGGTTGAACCAAAATGGTTCAAGCTGATGAACCAATTGAATGAACTGAAGCATTGAACCACTTGGTTGAACCCGCCTTTGAACCAAAAGATGTTTGAACCCACCTTTGAACCAAACGTTGAACCAAGCTTTGGTTCAATGGTTGAAACGAAGCCTTGAACTGAAGCACTACAAATTTTGATTGAACCAAAGTGATGAACTTTGTTGATTAAACTTTGTAGTTGTGTTGAGAGATTTTGAACCTATTGAACCAAATGCATTGGACCTATTGCTAATGCTTGCCGATGAAATTTTTTGATTGAACCAAGGCACTGAACCAATCCTAAAAATGACTAAGTGTTGGAAACTAATTCTTTTGATTGAACCCGCCTGCAGAAGCCTTTGAACCAGTAGAAATCAACCTGTGAAGCCTGTTGAACTTGGCCTGCAAAATTCGTAGATTTTTGAGAAGCTTTAAAAATGAGGAATTTGAATGCCCAGGATAAATTTTGAAAAAGGAAGAGACAATTTTGGTCTGTAGGACAAAAATAGTTCAAATGTTGTCACAAAAATGAGTGATATTCTTGGGGAACAACAACTAACTCCAGTTGGGGAACTTCTATCAATTATACAAAGAATTGAACAGAGTAGAATCCAAAATCTCCAGTGTCTTCAAGCATTCCATTGGGCTATGGAGTCATGCTACCTAGAAATGAAAGGCATCATAAAAAAGAAAACAAACAAAACAAAACATAATTAAAAACTATATAAATATATATATATATATAGATGCAATGATCTGATACTTCAAGAGTTGAAGTGTTTTAGATGATGCCCATTGTGAGGCAGAGAAAAGAGTGTGCCATCTTGATATTTTAGAAAAAAGATGTTTTCACCAATGTGCTGATGAATTATAAATGGGCCTCTCCAAAGTGAGTCAAAATTTCCATGCATCCCCTTTGGTTCTCTCCTTTTGTCCCACAACAGGACTTGATTACCAATCTAGAAATCATGATTTTTGGCCTTTTGGTCAAAGAATTTCTTTACCATACTTTGATGATTAGCAATTCTATCCACCACCATGGTTCTTTGTTCATTCAACTCAGTTAGGCACATGATTCTTTTATCAAGAGAGCTTTCATATGTCTGATTTTCAATTGCCTTTGCCAATTTCAAGGCTGGCAATTCTAAGGTGATTGGTATCTCATCATTGATACCATAAACAAGTTGAAAAAGAGACATACCAATTACCCTCTTTGGTGTGATTCTGTCTACCCATAGAGCATCAACCAATGCTTTATGCCATGTTCTTTGATTGTCATCTGCTAGCTTCTTGATGATAGTGACCAGGGTCTTATTGCTGGATTCAGCTTGTCCATTCCCTTGTGGAAAATAATCAGAAGAGTGAGAGAGTATAATTCAATAATGGAAACAAAATTATATAATCTCTTGGGAGGTGAAACAAGATACATTGTCAGTAATAATTTTAATTGGAACTCCAAACCTAGAAATGATATTCTCTTTGAGGAAGTTGCATACAACTTCTGAAGTAGCATGCTTAGTTGGGATTGCTTCTACCCACTTGGTGAAATAGTCAGTTGCTTTAAAGACATAATCATGTCCAACACTTGAATATGGGTTTATAGTCCCAATAAAATCAATCCCCTATTGCTAGAAAGGTTCTTCTATGATCACTGGCTTGAGAGGCATAGCAGCTAACTTGGGTCTTCCGACAAATTGCTGACAAAGTTTACATTTCCTAACCCACTTATCTACATCTTGGAAAAGAGTTGGCCAGTAATGCTTGGCTCATAGAATCTTTTGAGCAGTCACAGGAGTAGAAAAAAGTCCTCCATAGGCCAGATTGTGGAAAGATTTCAAAAGTTGGCTTTGTTACTCTTTGTCTACACAGCGAATGAATACTCCATCTATGCTTCTCTTGTATAAGCCATTGTCCCAAAAGACAAGATTGGTAGCTTTCAACTTGATAGTCCTCCTTTCTTTGTAAGACAAATGAGTAGGAAATTCAACATAAGTAAAGAAATGAGTGATACCTAAATACCACTCATTAGTAGTAGAGACAAAAAAGACTGTTAGAGTATCTTCCACTTCAGCTTCTTCATGTTGTGTATCTTCTAGCTTGTTGTTAGCAATTAATTGGCATAGGCCTTTACCCCTGACCAGCTTTGTCAGATTAATGTCTAGATCAAACTCTTGGATATTTGAAATCCAATTAACTCTTTTCATGCCAAACTCTTGCTGAGTTAATATAGACTTGACTGTAGTGTCAGGAACTAAGGCAGTAGTATGTGAATTCAGAATATAGAAGCAGAAATGTTTGACTGCTTTCACCAATGCATAATCATGCCTCTCTACATTTGAATACTTCATCTCATGGGTTTTGAGAGGGAAACTCATGAAAGAGATAGGAGATTCCATAAATTCCTTGTCCTATTGAACAAGAATTGCTGAAAGAGTGTGTTTAGATGTATAGCTTTATATGATGACATTTTTGTTATAATCTGGACAAACTAAGGTAGGGGTGTGAGCAATGGCAGTCTTGATATCTTGAAATTCTGACTTGCTTTCTTTAGTCTAGCTAAAGATGGTCTTCCCTTTCATCATGTTCACAATGTGTCTAGTCTTCTCAGCAAATTTGGGGATGAATCTCCATAAGAAATTCACCTTTTCAAAGAAAGAATGAACAACATTCTTACTTGTAGGCAAATTAAGATCTTGAATAGACTTGAATCTGTTTGATTCAATCTTTATGCCTTTTTTTGACATAATGTGTCCAAGGAGTTTCCCCTCTGTTACTCCAAAAATAGACTTCTTGGGGTTCAAGGAAATACAATTCTAGTGGCAGCACTCTAGTGCTTGTTGTAAGTAGCGTACATGATCAGATCGACACTTTGAAAAGATAGTCAAGTCATCAAGGTATACCACTATGAATTTACCAATCTCATCTTTGAAAGCTAGATCCATTGCTCTCTGAAAGGTAGCACCAACATTTATCAAGCCAAAAGGCATTCTTCTATATGCAAATGTACCCTAAGGTGTGGTGAATGCAGTATTGTGTTGGTTTACTTCACCAAATTCAACTTGATTATATCCTGAGAAGCCATCCAACATTGATAACATCTTTGAACCTGTCACTATTTGAAGCACTTGATCCATAATTGGCAAAGGATAATTATCTTTCAAAGATGCTTGATTTAGATTCTTGAAATCTACACAAATGCAAATTTTGCCATTCTTCTTCCTTATAGGCACTATGTTTGAAATCCATGTGGAATGATGGATTGGGAAGATGATTCTAGCATTTAACATTTTTTGTATCTTAGACAGAATAGTACCTGATATTTTTGGATTGTACTACCTAGATTTTTGCTTATATGGCATTGAATCAGCCTTGAGAGGAATGTCATGGTGGATTTCATCAGGTTTGAGAGACTTCAGGTCTTCATAAGATTATGCTAAGACATCCATGTATTGACAGAGCAAAGTGGTGAACTTGAATCTTTCTTCAGGGGTGCAACACTTACCAATGTTAACCATCTTGAGATTTTCGTTAGTGGTCAGATTTACTTGATCAAATCCCTGAGAGAAACTTGAGTCTATTTGCTATTATTTGATGAATCTATCATGCTTGTCAAACAACTTCTCAAGAGAAACCAAGACTTTGGGAATTTTGTTTTCTTTCAGCGGTAAGAATTCTTCATTTATATCTAAACTAGAATCAGAGACTGATTCATACTTCTGAGGTTCACTGCCTTTAAAATGTAGTTGTTCAAAATTATCTTTTCATTCCAAGAAGGCAATGGTTTAGTGGTCATCATTGAATACTTGCCAATGATCAGCATTGTCAAGAACACTTGGTCTATTGATTAGCTCAATAGTATACCTGTCTTCTTTGAAATTTGAATGAGGAACTAAGAGAGTTCTTGAAATAGCAAGTGCATCAGCTCTGTCATTAGACTCTCTGGGTATGGCAAAAATGTTGAAAGCATCAAAGCTTTCAATTTGGTCCCAAACTAGGTTGTGGTAGTGGTGTAATCTTTCATTCTTGGTTTGGTAAAGATTTCTTACTTGACAAACCACTAATTCAGCATCCCCTTTGGCATGAAGAAACTTGATGCCTTTTTCTTGAGCAGCCTTCATTCCAAGTAATAGAGATTCATATTTAGCTATATTGTTAGTGTTGCTAAATTGTAATTTGTAAGATGAAGAAAACATATCTCCTTAAGGAGATATCAACACAATCCTAGCTCCTGAACTGGTAGAGGAATAACTACCATCAAATTCTAAAGTGCATATCTCATTTGATACTAATTTTTCTTTAGACTTTCCTTCATCAGAGATGGAGGATCCTTCTTCATCTGTATTACAGCCTACTAGTTCTTCTGCTGTTCTAGTTGAACTAATTTCTAAGTTGACACTTTCAATAATTATATCAAATGTTTCATGCACTTCATCTGTAGCTAGAAAATAGTTACCCATACCTATGGATTCAAAAAGAATTTGAGCTTCAAGGGCTGATGTTTGGGTGACCACATATTTTGCTTCTTTTTTAGGGAGCAACCTCTTAATTATGCCTTAGACAGGGATCCTTGCCTCAGATAGATCCATGCTTAGTTCTCCTCCGACATCCTTGCAAAAATTTCATCCAAGCAAAATACCATAGGATGCTGGGACATCAGCCACCAAGACAATCATCTTGATTCTCTTGTCTGGAAAGGCTGCAAATGCAAATTGGGCATCTTTGATTTGCCTCAGTAATGGTCCTTGCTTGTTCTCCATGGAGAAACATCTCCCAAATGTCTTGGTTAGTGTGAGACCCAGAGACTCAGCTACTTTAGCAGGCATGACATTGTCAGATGTGCCTGAGTCTATAATACAGTTACTCAGCTTGTGGCCATTAATTAATAGGGAAACATAGAAAGGTTCTATTTTTTTAGGATCAACTGGAGGAGTAATGACAAGATTATTCGGCGTGTTCTTTAGAGAATCAAGAGTTACCTTTTTTGCCTTTTATCCTGTAGAGAGGGTTTGGTTCTTAACATATTAGACCAACTTATTCAATTGATCAAGATTAGATTGCAAATATTCAAACTCAGACATTTGTATTTTTGTCTTTTTGACATGATCGATTATGTCAAATGGCTAAATTGAGCTAGGTACAGAGGAAGGTATTTCAACCTTTTGGGTTTTAGAAGGGATGGGAGGTGGGATGGTTTGCAAATTTGAAGTAGAAGGTGAAGGTGAAATTGATGTATTTGCCTTTTGGGTGATTACTATATTCTTTGACTGAAAAGGCAGAGTGGTTCCACACTTAGCAATCATGACTACTGGCTGAGGTTGCTCTTTTATCTTCCCTTTATTAGCTTGCTAGACTGATTAGTTCTTGGACCTGGTAAACACTGCATATGATCCATCAAAAGCTTCTCCTTTGCTTTTGGGTTCATCTTGGTAGTTTAAGAAACTAATGTGGGAGTCACCAGCTGATTCTTCTTGATTTTATATAAGGATATCAGTGTCATTTTCTTAATTCAATTTAGGCTGGAAAGAGAACTCTGATTCTGCTTCAAGATATCCCATTGCTGAATTAATTGGAGGAGCTTCGAGTGAAAGTTTCCCTTGAGGGGGAGGAAGGTGATTCTATTGCCCTTAATTCCTGGTAGCATTACCCTGATATGACTGATTTGGGAATGTCTTTTTGTATGAAGGAGCAAAAGACATTCTTTGAGCCATTTGATTTTTGAGAGCAAGCAACTCAATTGCCAATTTTTGCTCCATTGGATCTATGGTGCTTGTAGATGAATATTCAGAAGATGATGAAGCTCTATTTATATTTGGATCTCTTCTTATCTTCCCTGCTAAGATGAGATTATCTTCTACCTCAGTGGCCAAAAGTTGAGCTGTAGCAAGATCTATTTGACCAACATGACTCAAAAGAAAACTTACTTTAGGTAACTAAGAATCAATGAAAAAGCATTTGAGATTCTCAGCTGTAGGTCAAGCTATTACAAGAATTTTGTTCCTCAATTTGTCAAATTTGGCTATGAATTCTCTCATTGGTTCATAAGTCTCTTTCTTCATCTATGTAAGTTGAGCCAGAAGTGCATGTGCATCTTCTACAAGTTTGAATCTAGCTTTAAACTTATCTTTGAGAGTATTCCAATTGGTTATTGATCAAGCCTGTAGATGATAAAACCAATTTGTAGCAGCACCTTGTAGTGTCTCCACAAAAAACCTGACTGCTACATCTTCAAACTCTACTCTGATTACTCCAAAAGCTATGCTGAAGGCTGTAATGTGTTCATCAGGATGAACTTTCCCATCACCATAGAATTTGGGGAAATTCTTCCTTGAACTACGTGGAAGCTCATGTAGAGGTGGAGTAAGATTGAGAGCACCAAAAGCATTATGCCAGGGGCCTTGAATTGCCATTGTAGGATTATGAAAAGGAGGAATAACAAATCTTGGAGGGGTAATTATTGGCAAAGCTTTATCAACAACAAAAGTAGATACCTTGTTTGGCAATGGAGATCTGACTTTAGTACGAGGAAAGCTCTTGGTTCGTTGGAGACGAGATGGTGAAGGAAACAAATCAAAATCACTTTGCTGTACCAACTCGAATACAGGGTCAATGATACCTTTAGCCCTTTGGCTTTGTGTATACCTTGAATCTACTAGATTGTGAAACAAAAGTGGAAAAGAATTGACCTTGATTCAATTTGAAGCTTGAGGCTTTAAACTACGCACTCTTTCCTAACAGCTCTAGTTTTATAGACCAGATAAAATAACAGAGGTGGAGGAAGCTGGTAAGGCTATAAATGGATAATGGGTAAGAGAAGCAATGGAGTCACCATAATCTATAATGGATAAGGGTTAGAATGATAATGGGTAAGACACAGGTGATGTTTCAATCTGACACTTGAGGTTCCAAATTGCACAGAATTATGTATATCCCCAGTGGAGTTGCCAAAAACTATCGGTTGAATATTTTGTCGATCAGCATACTGATAAACAAAATAGGTCTGATCAGCCAAAGTAAGAAGATTAGTCATCCAAATGTGTAGGTTTACCACATCAAAAGGAGACTGATCTCTCCTCTCATCAAGGGGAGGTTCCCTATCGATATGCTATATATATATATATATATATATATATATATATATATATATATAAATAGAAAATAATACTCAAGGGTAGGACAAACCATCCATCTCTCTTTCTTTAGAGATGATGCATGAAAATCAAAGGAAAAAATCAAGGGAAATGACAGACAACACTCCTCTTCTTTCAGAAGTACTATTCTACAAACCACAAGAATACTCCTGGTAGTAAATGCAAAATGTAACTAGGGATGTAGTAACCAGCAAATCGAGATGTAGCACAAAGTCTCCACTTGAATTTCTCAAGGGTGAGATATGAAGGACAATGAGGGCACAAAGTCGTTCCAAGGTCATTTACATAGAAATGAAAGGAAAACACATTGAAAGGCAATTATGGTGGCACAAAGTCTCTCCATAGTTGACTTCAGGACACCTTCTTGACTGCTGTCACTAATTTTACTTGTTGAATTAAAGGAACAAAAGATATATTAAAGAAAAATATATAAGAATAGTTTCCTCAGCAACAAAGATATGACAACACAGAGTCTAAAAAATCACTTGCTTTCTTATTCCAATAACAAAATATGATCAACAATCTAAGCTCAAAGTCTTAGTAATGCCTTTAAATTTGGGCAGAGTTTTGTTCTAATTGTCAAAGAGAGATCCATTTACAATAAAAGAGAGTCCCTTATATAGCCTCTTCAAGAAGGACTCGAGAATAGTAACACATCATGTTGCATTGAAAATTGTTAGGAAGATAGGCTAGAAATTAGGGGAATCTACCCATTTTTTTTTCTCAATGCAGAGAAACAAGTCACACTATTAAAAGTTTACAACTTTCAATGTCCACCTAACGATCTGATCCTTCATCATCATTCCTCCTTTTTTGGTTAATTGAATCGGGTCTTGGATTCAATTTGCTATTCTATTCTTTAGTCACTTCCTGCTGGTTTTGGCCTTGAAGCCTTTGAATGCATTCAGGTGTGTAGATTACAAGGATCAACAACTATTTCATGAGCTTTAAAATTGACGTTCACATGCCCGTCACTACGTTTTCAACGGCTAGTTCATTGTCTTGAATTTGGCATCTTCGAGCACGTCACCCCTTAGTCCTTCTTCAAATTTTCTATTTTGCACTTTCTTGGAAAGAACTTGCCCTTTTGGGCCTTAAGAAATGATCCACTTTGGGTCGGGAAAATCCCTCTGCAAGGGTATCTGCCCTTCAGGCGGTCTTCGAATGGCCTTCAGGCTTCTTTCTTCTGGTGGGTAGCTAAGTTCTTCCTTCAGATTTTTGGTTTCACATCTTCTTGAAGGGAAGATGACCCTTCAGCTTCAGGGAAGTGTCCTTCAATTTGGTAGCCAAGAGTCCCTTGCAAGGGCACCTGCCCTTTAGGATCCTTCAATGGCCTTTTCCTTAGAGTCTTTGCGGACATTCCCACAGACTTTTTCTCGCACTTTTCATGCAGAAAAAAAGTCCATGAACAAAAATTTTGTGGAAATTTTTTTGTGAGATTTATCATTTTGTTCTTCGGCCTGGAAAAACTCTTTCAGGCTTTCCTACGGACTGTTTCCACGGGCATTTTCCCGTGGACAAAAGTCTGCAAAAATTTCCTGCAAACAAAAAGTCTGTGGAATTGTTTCGATCACTTGTCTTTGCTTCATTGGAAATTTCTTCTAGATTTTTGCCCATAGCTGCTTTCCCGAATTCCTTCAGACAAAAATTTTGAAGGAATTACTTCTTGCCTTAGTCTTTTTTTTTAGATTCCTTAAACAGAAATATGAAAAAATTACCTTTGCGGCCTTCTTTGAAAATGACCCTTCCAAAGGGTGTTTTTTGTCAACCAAGTGCCCTCTGCAAGGGCACTTATCCTTCAGGAGGCTTCTTTGAATTTTTTCATTGAACCACTCCTTTTAACCGAGCCGGTGAACCAAGGCGATTAAGCAACTGTTGAGTCGTTTGATTGAACCGCTTGGTTGAACCAAAATGGTTCAAGCTGATGAACCAATTAAATGAACCGAAGCATTGAACCACTTGGTTGAACCCACCTTTGAACCAAAATATGTTTGAACCCACCTTTGAACCAGAAGACATTAAACCAACCATTGAACCAAGCTTTGGTTCAATGGTTCAAATGAAGCCTTGAACCGAAGCACTAAAACATTTGATTGAACCCAAGTGATGAACTTTGCCGATTAAACTTCACAGTTGTGTTGAAAGATTTTGAACTTGTTGAACCAAATGCATTGAACTTGTTGCTAATGCTTACTGATGGACATTTTTGATTAAACCAAAGCACTGAACCAATCCCAAAAATGACTGTGTTGGAAATTGATTCTGTTGATTGAACCCACCTCAGAAGCCTTTGAACCAGTAGAAATCAACCTATGAAGCCCGTTGAACTTGGCCTGCAAAGTTCATAGATTTTTGAGAAGCTTGAAAAATGAGGAATTTGAATTCCCTAGACAAATTTTGAAAAAGGAAGAGACATTTTTGGTCTGTAGGACAAAAATAGTTCAAATGTTGTCCTAAAAATGAGTGATATTTTTTAGGGACAACACATATCAATACGTCTCTATGAGAAATACTTATGCTAGAAGCATAATGCATTAAGATCAGTTTTGGTAGTCTTCCTTCTTAGTGCATTTGTAAGTGTGTTTGTGGACTAAAGTTTTGGTGTATCACCTCATTAACATAGTTTTCCATTTTATTTTCTTCTTGCCTTTTCACCCCCATGAAAACAAGTAGTGTAGGTGATAAGCTATCAAATTCTAATCTAGGGAGCCAGCCCTTAAACCTGGAGGTTTACCTCTGGTATAAACATTGCACAAGCTTAGAGGTATTCTAATGTTTCACTAAATTTATAGTAGGATTAAACAACCTTATCTAGGGTAAAATATTGAGTGACAATAATCCATATGACATGAGTAAAGGGAATGCCCAACATTTGAAAGTGCATGGATCATGTGCTTGGGTATGCTTGTATCACACTCAAAAGATGCATTAAATAATTATGTATATAGAAAGGAATGATATGCTATCTACTAACATTAAGTGAATAACGTAGATTCTAAGGGGCTAATATAAGTATAAGTATTACTATAACCCAAGGATATCATCAAGGAGATGTCTCTATGAAGGCCCTATATCATATGTGACATACTTATATGTTGCATAATCAATATCATTAGGATCATATCAATATTTTGTATTATTAGGATCATAATCATCAAGGTAATCATTATTATAGGATAAATGTAAACTCTTAGGTTTTTATTGTATTTGTGATATACCATTTTGAGTATCTATATTTGAATAATGAGTTACACCATATAATGGAGTTTCCCTCTTAAAAGTTTGTTTTTCTTAATTATGTTCATCATTGTCAAAATGTTTCATCTCATTATGGGATAGATAAAATTCATGTATATTTTCCTACACATGAGGAAAAGATGTAATTTGTGCTTTAATTTCTTGATATATTTTTAACATATCTTGCTCTAGCTTGGCCTTTTGAATATTTTTTTCACTAATTTTTTTGCACTTGTAGTTTATTTTGCTCTGAATTATCTCTTGGTACCCATAGTTGTGGTTTTTATTTGTTTTTTAGGAGAGGTACTCATAATGTGAGTGGTTTTATTGATTGATGTATCAATTCTACGATCAACACTATAATTTATCTTTTGTATATATTTTCTTAAATGTAAAACAATAATTATTATGATGCCCACATTTTGTATGTTATGCGCAATAGTATTTAGATCTCCTTATTCAATGTATATGAGGTAATTTAATCACTTTGTTTCAAGAATTTATCTTAAGATTTCACTTGGAATTTTATTACCCTTTGGTTCACTTTTTGAATCACTTATTTTAGATGTACCCAATTGTGTCTTTTCATTTGGATATGAAACATTTCTAGATGAAGATTGGAATACATGATTAACACTATCATGTTTTGGATTATATAGGTATGTAATATGATTTTCCAATGATATTATCTTGGAGCTAAAACTCTAAATTTGATTTTGTATCTCTTTATTGAGGTCAACATACCCCAATTTTTGAAAAATGGGGAGCTTTGTGTTAAATTGTGTAAATTTGTACCTTAAAGTTTAAAAATCACTTGATCAGAATACCATTAACATGTTTACACTTTATCTTTATTTGAATATCATCCACACATGGTTCTCATTTAGATTAATTAACATATTTTTAAATGATAATTTATTTTTCCCCTTCTAATGTTTCTAATGATTGTTGCTTGTGTTTCTACATTGCAGGGTCAATGGAATCTCATTTGGGAATGAACATGCTTAAGGTTTTGTGTTTTAATGATAAATTTATCCTTTACTAGCCTTTGGTTTGTCAAAGATTAGTTTAGTCTACATTCAAATCCTATTAAAACCCTAGTCTTAATGTGTTAATCAAGGTCCCTTTTGAATTAAATTCAAATTTGTGCAAGAATAATTTATGTGGGAACAATTACCTATGTCATGGACTTAGTTTAATTTTTATCCTAAAACTTAGTCAAGTTTTTCAACACCACCAAACCTTAGTCTAAAAATATAATGCTTGGTCCGTTTATGTCCCAAGCCCCCCTTAACACTTTATTATTGGTGTGGTCTAACTAACTGAACAGTCCCTTTATTATGTTTTAGAAATTAGCTTAAAAAATCTATCCTAAGGTTTACCATGTTTATAAACAAGAACATAACCTTAGTCCAAAATATTTTATCCTAAGTCCTTTATATTTCCTAAGCCTAACTTAGTTTTACTTTACTAACCATAGGATCAAAAATAAACATTTACTTAGGTAAGATTGATCTAATGACATGTGCTAAGTTAAGACTTAAATAAAGCCCCAAAATAAGTGAGATGGTGACAAGTGTCACCATTTTAGGAACCCTACCAAAGATTCAATGGTACATAGCAAAAGATGATCTAATGGAACATAATTGATTAACTAGAAAGGATCTGATGGTCTTAGATAAATATTGATAGTTTAAATCCATAAGATGAGTGAGAAAGTGACATATGTCATAATTTTAGTAAAATAATACTAAATGGCAAATGGCATTCCACCCCTCAAATCAATATTCAATGGATCACGTTAATACAACCAAATAAGATCTAATGATGTGTGATGAAGGTTAAAAAAGAAAATACCTAAGGAAGAATGCAGATATGACATGTGGCATAATCACAAAACACAAACTAAAGCTTGATAATATTTCAAAGATTGATGATACATAGATGAGTGTACACATTTTGATTCAAATTCCATAGAGTAGGAGACATAATTAATTAGATCAAGATCAACATAGTGAATTCATCCTGGTAGAGAGGATCCAATGGTGTGAGATCAATGTTAACATGCCAAAAATGGTTAGGATAAATGCGTAAGTGATAAGTTTCATAACCATGGAGAATATAAAAAATATCCAATAGCATTCAATCTCCTAGATCAAGATCGATAAATTACATTGATATGAACAAATAGATCTAATGGTGTGAAGTGAGGTAAAATTTTTAAAGGGTCTAAAACCAATAAAATATTGACACATGTCCAAAATAAAAAAATGGTCATATTTTGAATATTAATTAGCAAGATGTCACCAAGATGCCAAGATGGAAACACATAAGCACCAAGTTGGATTAGATCTTATGGGCTTAGAAAAGTAAAGGTATAAATACAAAGATCTAAACATAATCTAAGTCACAAAGCTCACATAAGTTCAAACAACTACCACCATTAAAAAACTATAAAAACCTTCAAGAAATCCCTAACAAGTATGGAAACCCTAATTTAACCTTGTGCTCATTATAATCAAACCAAGGAAGATTATATTGTGATTTGTGTAAGGGTAATTCAATCCAAAATTAAATTGTAGACCACTAGTGAGAAAGTTAAAAATTTCATAGCCATGGTAGCTTGAAAAGGTATTTCAAGGGAAGATGTGGAGCTCTATTTGACTTTAAATGCAGAAGGGAGGATTTTTAAGGACACACAATTCAATTCCATAGCTCTAAATATAGGGGACACTAATTGGTCAAGCTTGTTTTATACCATTGAAAACTAACAACACATCACAAGAGAAGAGGAGAATAACATTTATACATTGAGGATCTACTAAAACATAGTTTCCATTAAAATAATAGGTCTCCATTATGTTGTAGCAAAACTTGAGGTACTACATTATATAGACATTCTCTGTCTTATTTTTAAAGATGGTAAAATAGATAAGGGCATGATTATTCATGAGGGTAGTTTCAATAAAACTACTTACATCTCTCCTATATCATTTTAAAATTATTAAAAACTACCTAAACCCCAAGTAGACAAAACCACAATCAATAATTGGGCCAAAGATAATGATTTGAATAATAACCTTTCCTTGTGGTTGTACTCTAGGAATCAAGCATTTTTAGACTTCAATAATAACATCCCCATTGGTCAATTCAGACCTAAGATAAGAATGATCATGATTATGATGAATAGGTTATGTGGAAATTCAACCACTACATATGTGGACAAAACTTGGGTGCCCTTAGTCTAATTTAAGATTGAGAAACAACTCACCCCTCCTCTTAGTGAAGTTATCATCCCCTATTTAAGTAGACATATTTTTGTAATAAAAAAGAGAACTATGAACCTATTATTCATGATGTCATACCTCCTAGATTCCTTTATTTCCATAATAAAGATCCCTAACCTTAAATAATAGTAACCTGATGGGACATAGATAGTCTCCCAATACTATTCAAGGTTACACATATTCAAATACAAGGACCACATCCACTTCATTTGTGATTGTGGTTATCCATCCCTAATCTAGGCCATAATTAGGAATCCAATATCAATAGTTATACCCTTGATTAAAAAGTCACTTGAGGCCATGGGGGACATCTGGTTATATCTAAAATTTACCATTATTAGGATTGAGAGAGACCAATGCACTTCACTTATATTACTAGTCCATATTCCAATCAAACTAGCAGAGTAGGAGGTGGATTATCAAATATGCATTGGGATAGATGGTTTATGTAAAACCAAAGTGAAGGGGATGTTTCAAACCCTCTCCATAACCATTAGAAGGACTATTTTTGCACAATCAAAAAATATTGGGGCTGCTTCCAAACACAAGACCTCTTTCAATCTCTAAATTGATGAGTTAAGGCAATGGGATCCATAGGGAAGAGTTAAAGAAAATTTGAAAGCTAAAGGAATAAATATACCTTATGATCACTAGCTTGGTCCTTTTGACCCTATTTACATAAAAGCCTCTTTATTCTCTAAGGTCACCATTAGTTTAAAAAGGCACAACATCAATCTAGAGGCTAGAATATAGAGGGAGCAAAAGGGAGGGGATGATAAATTACAATTGGGGCCAAGGTAGTACCATTTGCTGAGTGGTACACCTTCTATACCTCCGCCAACCTAGCTACCAAATAAAGTCCAAACTTGAGGCACAAATTGAACAAAGGCTAGAGGATATAAGGCTTGAGGAAATTGAATCTTCTTCAACTCAAGTAAGGAGCAAGGATCAGCAATGGAGGAGGTTATTATGATAGCATTAGACCCTAGTGAGATAATTGAAGATGCTTTAAAAATTCTATCATTGGCATATGAGTCTAAGGATGAAGAAATGGAGGAAACAAAGGAAGTTAAGGGGAAAGAAGTGTTAGACCTAGTTCCTATAGACACCCCCCAAATAAAATATGAATTAGTCATTATACCAATTAAAACCAAGAAGCCCAAGGTGAACTTTACTCATCCTTTGAGTGAAATCAATCTATTCAATGAAGAAAACTTGATTTAGTGTCCAACCATTCCTAAATAGTTTATCTATGGAAAACTATAGAAAATACCTATTGCACAACACGCTTGGGCAATGATGACGGTAATCAATATCCAAGTTCATGAAGAGGTCAAGCCATGGATAATTGACTTATAAAAGGAAGATGAAAAAAACATGGCTTCTATAGGAGAATCAATTGGAGCATAAATGGAAGCTCTAGCCCTAAAGGTAATACAATATTTAGTGGGTGTCAAATTTGACCCAACCACTGCTATTTTGCAAAGGGTAACTAAGAATAAGGCCATGGTTGGTAGAGAGGATTTCACTTTCCAAAAGGTGGAACCTTTTATTTGATTGACTCCAATTGGAGGAAAACATCTTTGCAAGGACCCAATATTTGAAGAAAATGTTCTTGAAATGGATTAGGCTTAATTAGATCAATTGCAAACAATGATCAAGGGCATCTTGTAAAAAACCAAGAACTTGAAAGAATAAATCATTTTATCAATCCAAGAAGATAGATTCAGGTAATTTAAGGACACCATGGTTGATTTTTTTAATTATTTAAAGTCAATCAAGATTGGGAAAAAAGTAGTGAATAAACAAAGCACCATGGCTATAGACCAAATTAGCCAATGGCAGGCTTCAAGATACCAAGTGAAGGATTTGATCAAAGTCTTGATTAAAAATCAAATCCCTGAGTTCAAGATAGTATGCCTAGCCCACCTAAATATGGCTATGGCTATATTAATTGATAAAATCAAGGCCCTAAGCAACTAGTCCAAGAAAATGGAGGACATTTATAAGGACCTCAAACAATAAGAGGGTAAGATGTTGTACATATTGGATAACTTGATCAAATAGCCCACCACACTTAGTCCTTTGGGCCTAATAACTGATGAAGAATCCAAGCACAAAACTATTAAATTCATGTAGGAGGTAAGGAATTAAGGACAAGGGAAAATAAGGGATGATAATAAGAAGATCATGGGCCTACTTTTATTATCATAAGAAAATATAGGAGATGCTAGGAGCATCAAACAAGCTTTGGAAAGGGCTGAGAAGGACCTCAAGGGCCTAGAAGATCAAGAAAAAGAATTATTCATGAGACCTATCATTGATATCTAGCTAATCAATGAAAAATGTTATAGAATGAAGATCTTACAGGGAAGGCAAAATGCTCCATTAGCACAAAGGGTCCCAATGTCAAGCTAGTTGACTTAGGAGATTCTATTGTATAGAGACATTGTATATTTTTGAAAATATAATATTATTTTGTAAAGACATGTACAACTTGTAAAGCACATTGCCTATCAATTAGTCATTTTAGAATGTCTAAAAGGTTCTCAAAATAATGCAAAAGGACATATATCCTTAATTTTTGACATGACTAACTGACATACCTCAGGAATTTTCTATATAAAGAGGTATTACCCATTGTAAAAGAGAGAGAGTTTTTGAAGGAAAACTATTTTATAACTTTTAAACAAATTAATACAAAAGAGTTCTGTAAGTTTGTCTATATTTGCTTGTGTGAATTGCTATCATGGTTTCTCTTTCATTTGTCTAGTCTTCTTTTTAGATTTGAATGGTTTTTGTGAATTTTAGATGTGCAAATTTTTGTGCAGAGTTTCTAATTTATGCTAATGTTAGATTAGTTGAAAGTTCTAAGGTTTTCTTCATTTTATTCATTCTTATTACATATGTGCTAATGCTGTTTGCTTACAGGGGTGAATATTCAAAGTGAACCTATTTCTTATTTTCACTATTTCATACCATCCTTAGAATATTTTACTAATGTGTGGTAGGATTTGAGCTTACACTACATCATGTCATACATTGGTTAGATACATGTTCAGATGAAATTGGAACTTTGTCATAATGTTTGAAATAAAGATCAGTAACACCTCTCTTTTATGCCTTACCCTTCCTTTTGCTCCTTTTTATCAATTCAACTTAGATTATCTTCATTATGAATTCTCATCTTGGTTTATCTTTAGACTTAGGTTTTGACCATAATTCAGTTTAAATAGCACAAATCATCCTTAAGATCAAAGATCAATTATTAAGCCATAATAGTTCCCAACCACCAACTAATATAAGTTTGTGAAATAATCTAATTTTTCTACCTATATTTCACCAAAGATAGTAAGATTATCACAACCTAAAACTCATGCATTAGATTCTTTGGATTTAGAAATGAGTAGTGTTTATTAAACACTAAAAACCACTTGTGATACACTTTGAGGCATAAACACTCTTGTATTAACTTTATCATAGTAATGTTTTTATATTTTAAGGATATGCATGTATGAAATTTAGGTGGCTCAAATTGAACATGTACACACATATGATCTACCTTACCCCTTGAAGGAGTGATAACATAGACCTAGTTTGAGGGATGGTAGTTATCCCCCTCCTTAAGGTTAGGAGGAGGAATATGTTATTTTTTATCCATTATAAATGTTACAAAGAATAATATGATATTAACAAAGAAGATATATACAAAATTTAGGGAATAATCAATCAAATAAATGAAATTTAGAGCTGAATAATTACAATAATTAGGAAAAAAGGAAACTATAAGCGAAATTAAGGTTTCCATATAAAGACATAGAGGTTAGGTTCACCAAATGTTTAACCATTAATTGAGACGGATCAACATAGTATAGAGTTAATAATATAGAAATGAAAATATAGTATTGGGTTAATAATATAGAAATGAATAAGCACAAGGGATATATATATATATATATATATATATATATATATATATATATATATAAGGATAATTAATTTATAGATATAAATAATATTCTTAATTTAAATGTTGAGGTATTCTAAAAGCAATAATTAAAATTATCATTAGTATTGAAATAAATAGAAAAAAAGAGTACTTAACTAGTTTATTGTGTGCATGCATATCAGATGTGGAATAGGTTGGAAGTATACTATATCTATATTATAAATAAATTGTTAAATTATATCAATTTGTGTTGACATGCATTTTTTCATGCATCAGAATTCTAGGTAGGTCTTCTAACTTGCCTCTATTGAAAGGAGATTCATGAGAATATACCCAAGGTTTATATCTACCTAGTCTAGGTGCATCGATCTTCACTCTGTGGCTTATTATGACCACTCTATTTCAAGGGGCCTACTAGTATTCACTAAAAACTAAATTTCAATAGGTTTTGGGTTATTGAACAATGTAAAAGGTAATGTCAATTTATTATTATATTTGATTAGGTTTTGTGTAGGTACTAAAAATAGATAAACAAGCATCATTTAAGTGTTTACTAATTAAAACTCAACATTATCAGGGTCTTTTAAGTGTGTTTATGATTGATTTGTGTGTTATTCCATTATTATCCATTCAACAATGCATTTATAGATCATTGAAAATACATACATAACAATCAAGATAGACATTCATTTAGATTGCATTCATTCAAACCTTAGATTAATAAATTGATTAAAAAATGATAAAATATAGAGCAAAGGGAAAGATAATAAAAGCCTACAAGAATGGTGAAAAATTAGGTTTCATAATTAAATTATCTCCATAAACCATCCTTTGATCCAATTAGCATATGCATAATCAAATTTAGGGCCAATGCAAGCTTCTAGGATGAGTAGACAATGAAATAACCACCACCACCACTTTATACCCATGTAAATGGAAGTAAATAATTCCAAGTCTTGTATTAATCATGAATACATCATTTTATAATCAAATAAGGAATTAATTATAATCATTCCCTTGATATTTTTCTAGTATAATGATAGGAGAAGAGTTGAGGGAGATAAATTAAGCTACAACATCAAATAAAATTATAGAAAATGAAAGGGGACTGGCTCAAATTTCTTATAGAACAAGAAAATTCAACCCTTAGAGTGTAAAAAATAAATCCATATATAGCAAAGGGTATTCCAAGGGGAGTGTTTTCCTTCAAAAATTTTCCATCCACCTCCATTAATTCTCTAGATGCCCCTTTCTCCATCCTCTCCCTCTAAATTCATTATATTAACTATTAATTTCCTACAACTAGACCAAAATGAGTTAAAACAAGTAATTAAAATAAATAATAAATAAATTGTACACTAAAATGTGAAAAAGTTTTTCCACAAGAAAAATCAAGTAAAATTAAAGCCATCACTACATCCATGATGGAGTCAAATTTATAATAACATGAATGGTTTTGAAAATGGACATCAAGAGAGACATATATGGTCAAAAAATGAAAGGTTGGCGAAAAGTAGCCCTAGTAGACCTAATCGAGCTTTTGGGGCATGACAAGTCTATTTTAAAGTTGCTTTTTGAAAATTTTGAATCCCTTTACTAATTAGGCTTTAGAAGCCTGAATAACACTAGGGGCACACTTAAGTATGTTTGAAGACCTATTTAGGTCTATTTTCATAATTTTCATAGTATCTTCTTATGTGGGAAATCAAAATTCAAAAGGAAAGGGGTCCAAGACCCAATTGGGGTCTAAATACCTTATTAGTTCTACCAATTAAAACATAAGTGGTTAGAGGCTCAAAATCCCATAACATAGCATTAGGTAGGGTTTTATGGGGGAGATCCTTGAATAATGGATGTAAAAAAAATGGGGATTGACAACCTTGAATAGAACTAAATCAGGGGAGCACATCGTAGTCAGACTTCTAACCCTGAATAATGAAGGATAAAACATTAGGGGATGGTCCTTGACTTAATATAGGAACCATCCTTGACTAGCAAGGGATTCTTGGTGGGAAACTATGATGGAAAAATTATAATGGGAAACCATGGGGGTAAAATATTGATGACTTGATCAGAGACCCTAAGACCTAGTCAAGCTTTAAATCCCTGCTATAACTAGAGACCCCCCTCAATGGACTTAAGACCAAATTGGAGACAAAACTTTGATTAACACTTGGATTGAAATAAAATAAATTCTTAGACTTACCAGGTTTAGTCTAGGGCCTTAAATATTTCAAAAATAATGCTAACCCACCTCAAAAATACCAATGACTAGGAATGGAAATTTGGAACTTGGTAGATCTAAATGGGTAATATGACAAGTTTTCTTACCTAAATTAGTGAGATTTATCAAGCACAATATGAGGGCCTAAAAGTCATCAGATGGGAAAGTACCAAATATTAAAATGACTCACATAAGCCTAGTCGATAAGATGAAGCAAGTTATAAAGGATGAAATGGAATGGCAACTAAAATGACCCACCATAACAGACTTTGAGCAAGTCAGAGAATGCTTGTTTAAGGGACCCTATGAAAGGGATAAGTGCTTCAAAAATGTGTTTTTGCTTAAAGATTAAAACATGAAACTTATCTATATGAGAATGGTAAACAAGATGGGATACATATTTTGAGTTATAAGGGCTTAAAAATTTAAATTACCTCCCAAAGTAGCTATATAAAGTAGAACGAGTAGGTAGGCAAGATTGCTAAGTAAGGATAAGTGCAATAAACTCCACTTTGGGGCCAATTTTTAGATATGAAACTTTGTCATTCAAACTTGGTTATCACAATGGCCTAGGTTATGGGAGCCTAAAGGGCATGAAAATTATTATGACATCTTGGATCAAGCTAAGAGAACTAAGAGGGTTGGGATTCAAATGAAAATTGGGAGGTCAAAACTCTATTTTCATGCTAAGCGTTATATATGAAGTTTTATTGCATAGACATGGTCTTTCTAATAGTGATGGTTTTGGGTCCTAGTTTGGTATTCAAACTTAGTTATACCACAAATAAAACTTAAGAGTGTTGAGACCAATAGGATATGAACAGAAGTGGGAGTAGAGTAAAAGGCAAAAAAGAGGTTCCCTAATTCTTGAAAGAATTAGGGCATGTTGTGTAAGAAAAAAAATAGAAAATCTATTGGAAAATACTCTTGATTATTTTCAAATGATAGAAATGTGTCTAAAAACCTAAAATATCTAGTTGAGACTACACATAAAACATGAACAAATTTGAGAGAGGAGAAGATGAAAGTAGATAAAGGACTAAATCAAACATTCTCATTGACCTGGTGTGTGCAAATGAATTAAACTATTAATTTTAGGAATTTGTAAGGACTAGATAATATAGATCGAATCATTAGGTTAGTATATCCTACATTGATAATGTTTACCTATACATTACTCTATTTCTATACAAGCATTCATATCCCCAATGGAATTGCCTCTAATTCCATTCAAGAACTTTCTCTACTATCGGTCAGGAATCCATAGCTCTGATAGAGATTGCCTAAATCATCTAGAATTGAGTTTTTTAGATATTGATTTTTCTTTTATTTTCTTGTCTTGATTTATCTTTCCTCTTTATTTTCTTAGCATTTCAATTCTAGGTCGAGGACCACTATGGAAAGTGAAAGGCAAAATCATAATAATTTTGTTTGTGCAAACCTAGAAACTATTACAATGTGATTTTTGTTCTTGGTTTCTAGAGAATGTCTTCATTGACCAAGTATTTTTACCCAAACTTAACCCAACATGAATAAATTTATAATGCACATGATAGATAGACCTTTGAAATTGATTCATAAATAAAATCTAAAGATAAAAAATACTCATAGTACTTACCAGAATATCACTCGATCTACCTATGTATAGGCATTTAATTCTTCATTATTTTGACCAAAAAGGGAACCTATAGGGAAAGATAGATGGGTCAAGACAAAAAGAGATAAGTAATGAGTCTAAACTAATGATGAAAAGTGGGAAAATTAGGAAAAATAAACTAAACTAATAATAAAGTAGGAAAGAATAAAAAAAAAGTAGGAAAGGGAGAGATAAGGTATTTACAAGAACTTATTAGGCTAATTAAAGATTAGAAGTAGTGTTTGATGAACTATCCATTGATAGGAAATATGACATCCTCAACAATTAGACACCCTAGGTGGAATTCATTCTCACCTTGAATTTCAAAGATTTGGTATGGAACTAATCATAGGGCATCAAACTTATTATGTTGTCCCTTTTTCTCATGAGCCTTGTCCCAAAGAAGGACTAGATCAAATACCTAGAAGGATTTAAATTTTTATCATTTTTTAAACCAATGTTTGATGACCTCTTGGTGTTTTTTAAAATGCAATATTCTTTCATCACATTTTTCTTCCAATTGAATCAGGTTAAGGAGGTGAGTTTATATCTTATCATCTATTTCTAAGTAGCCCCTCATGAAGTGTCATGTGGGGATTCTCAATTTAACTATAAATATTGGGTCTTGGTAATAGATAAGATGATACTATGAATTTCCTAAGGTTGACATAATTTTATTCCTATCAAACCATAATACAAATTTTAGAACATTATGCTAGCCCCTAGGGTTCTTTTCCAAGATCTTCTTTATTACATCAAGCAAGTTTTTATTAGTAGATTCTAGTACCCCATTACATTACAGATAATAATTTGAAGAGAATTTAAGGATTACCTAATTTTTATAGGACCATTCAGTGAATTTAAGAGGTGAGAAAGTGGGACCATTATCACATACTAGAGTAGCAGACATCCTAAACTTGGTGATGATATGTTCTCCTAGGAAGTTGATTACCATGTTATTTGTATAATTATTGCATGATTTAGATTTAGTATAATATGTATAATAATTATTTTCCATAATAATGAAATTGTGTCCCACTAAGGAATTAACATTAATGGCACCAATGAAGTCCAATCCCCACTTTGCAAATGGTTGGAGCTCAATAATTGGCTATAATGGCATTATAAGTGTAAATTCTTTGTGTGTGGTAACTTGGTAGGTATGACAAATATGTACATGAGCATGAGTATATTTAAATACATGTAGCTAGTAATAACCTACCCTAGGTATTTGATGAGTTGTAAAAATCCCTGAACTGTGACTAGTTCCATATTTATGGTGTAAATCATTGAGTTATGTAGCTCCTTATTTATTAAGGCATCTCAAATATATGTCTTCATTATTCTTTTGGTATAACATGCCTAATTTGATCATAAATTTATTTATTTTCAATCAAAAGGCTCTACTCTTATTGAAATTTAGATGACTTGGGCACTCATTATTAATAGAATAATATACCACATCTTGATACCAGTCATTATTTGTGATATCTTGACTTGTGAATTTTTGGCAAACTATTTATGGATCTAATTTTGACATTACCTTATTAAGTCTTTGACCTTGTAAAATCTTCATTGGTTTAAGTTCTAGTTAAAACTCTTGGAGAACGGACATACACTTTCCCCTTCACTCACCCATCTCATTTTGCATTAAAATAAATTTCACTGTTGGGTCAGGCACAACTGTGAATACCTTGCTATAGAGAATATAGTTTATTAACTATTTGAATGTTTTGATTAAGGAAAAATCTTGTTTGTCTATAGTTGAATACCTTAGTTTCATATTGTAGAGTGAAGAGATCATGAATGAGACAAGTCTCTCATCTCCAACTACTTTATTCTATGTTAAGATAGTAGCACTAGAGTTTTCTTATGGTGAATAGATAGATTTAGAAGGGTTACATATAGTCGAGACTGATTAACACTAGTGTATTTACAATTAATTTTTTGATTTGAGAAAAATTTAGTTGTGATTCAGTCATCCATTCAATCTTCACATCCTTATTCAACATATTATTTAATGGTAAAACTATCTCTATAAAGTGCAAAATGAACTTCTTAACGAAGTTATTTTTGCTAAAAAATGACTTCAGATCTTTCTTGCCATTGGGTAATAGGATTTTTAGAATTGCCTCTAGTTTATTTAGGTCTATAGATATACCTCATTTTTAGATGATGTAGCCTAGTAAATTTCCCTCTATGACCCTAAATATGCACTTTTTTAGGTTCAAAGAGGTTCCATGATCTTTACACCTCTAAAATTCTACTCTCAAATCTTTCATGAGGTCTTCCCAATTCTTGTAAAAGATAGTTAAATCATCCACATATATGGTTGTGCACTTGCCAATGAGATCCCTGAACACATTGTCCATGGCACATTGGAGGGTGGCAACTATATTGATTAGTCTGAATGGTATCATTTTATATGTGAATGTACCCCACTTTATTGTAAATTTTGTCTTGATTTGGTCTTCATAATTGACCACTACTTGATTATACCTAGAGTACCCATCTAGGAATGACATCATTTTGGAGATGTTTACTATCTACAAGACTTCATATAGTGAAGGTAACAACTAATTATCTTTATCTAAATCTTTGTTCAAGCTGTGAAAATACACACACAATGTTATCTCTCTATTTTTATTTATAACTAATTCCAAATTATCCACCCATGTGGAATTAATGTAAGGTAATATTATCCTTACTTGGAGTAACTTCTACACTTCCTTGAATATCAATGGTTCTAAAAATAGATTTAATAGTTTTTTCCTCTGATGGAATGGTTTGAATCTTGGCTTAAGAGGGATGGTCTACATGAGAATGTAAGTGTTGAACACTTTTAATTACTTGTATCTCTATTATATGGCATCTTTGAATTCTTTTAAGGCTTGAACAAAGTCTTGTTTTTCCTTTTTGGTACATGTCATACCTAGAAGCACATTCTTTGATTCATTGGCATTGACTAGATTGTAATGCTAGTGAAGCATACCTTTAACAAGGGATGATTTATATTTATCACCCTATTAATCTATGTCAAAAAATTGTTCTAATGAAAGCATGAACTTAGGTATACTATTGGTTTTCAAATTGGTCACCCCTTCCTCATCTAGATGAAACTCTTCTCTATCATCTTCATTTATAATTTGAGTTTCAAATACATCTGTGTTGGTGAGGAAGTCAATGATATGTTAATCATCATTGAATACTTGGAATTTATTGACATTTTTAAGAACAAAATGAGTATAGACTAATTACACTGAGAACCTTCTCAATTTGGAGTCATCTATAGGTTCTAGAGTACTGAAGGTTGTTACCAATGCATCCATCATATAATTTATTCTATGAGGCAATGTTTGAATGTTGAATACATCAAAATAATCTATCACATTCCATACTAGACTATGGTATCTTGATAAATGCTTGTCATTACAAGCATATTGTCTTATTACCTATTTAACCAATAGTTCTGAGTCACCCAGTACCTTGAGATTCTTAACCTTCTTCCTTAAATCAAATTGGAGACCGTGAACTAGTGCCTCATATTTATATACATTATTCATGTAAGCAAATTATAGGGGAAATGCAATTAAGTAATGTATTCCCTATGGGTTGATGAGTTCAACATTGAAACCATACCTATTCTTTTATTTAGAACCATCAAATTTCAATATCCACAAATTATTTTCAACCATGTGTGTAGGATTCTGATGAGTAGGTGTTACTGCCACATTAATTTATTCATTGATTTTCTTGATTCCAAGTGGGCACATGTTTTTTTATTGGTTGATAAGATCATTTTAGTCAAATATCTAGTGGAAGAAGTAGGAATAGAGTTGTTTAGAATGGTAATATTCTCATTGCTAGGGTTTACAAACTCCTTGTTTTATTTATCCAACTCTATTTTAGCTTGATAATTTTTGACTTAGCCATACCGAATGTCGGTAAGAGTTTTTGGAAAAATTGATTTACACTTAAATCAACTAGTTTCATATCCTCATATACTATGATAGCAGTAGGAAATGAGGTTATTTCAAGTGCATAGAGGAAATCATCCTTAGTTGATATAAATCTTTAATTTATAAAATTTCTTGCATAGACAACATGTTAATAAAGAAATTATTATAGGCCTCTACTTCTTTCTCAAGCATGTAGACCCCAAGATTGGACTCTTAAAATAAGATTTAATTTGTTTTGTTATACTCCATGATCATGTGAGTCATTTTGGGCTCACATTCAATTCTGATCTAATTTGGGTATGCCTTGCCATGGGATCCACATGTGAGATAATTCCATTTCCATGTAGCCATTCAATGTTATTGAATAATATCTTCTCATAAGAATGTTTTAGGCATTAGGTATATCCACTACCTAAATGCCAACAAATTTCTGAACCCTAGGGTCAAAGGCCAATTGCAAATGGATGTGGTTTGATTTGTTGACAACCTTAACCTTTGATTTATCTAACCAAATAATTTTCTAATTTGAATTTGTAGGAGTCAAACCCAAATAATGGAAAATAGAATAAGTAATGACATTGCCAAAGCACTTGAATACACTAAATAATTATGCAAGTTTTTACTAAAAATATGGATTGTTAGGAACAAAGGAGGAGTTTTAGTCTTATCTTTGTAAATTACAATGTGATTGTCAGTTGTCCTATTATTTTCTTTCCCTTTTGGAGTGGATAATTCTTTTAGCAGCATATTTTTGGTTATAAATTTAGATCAAGTTAAACATCATGATGTTTGACTTAATTTTCTATAAGTCATATATAATACTATATCCATGTTTGCCTTATTCCATTGGTTTATCATTTTGTGGATGTGTGGAGTTATTATCGGGTTGATGAGATATGGTA
>JARHVA010002067.1:1025000-1360000 GCA_037957365.1 Torreya grandis
CTTAAACGGATTTCAAGGGGTTGTGAACGGAAGCGAATTTGTAAATGACATAGAATATGAAGGTGCAATGAGTTTAAGAACAAGGAAAGCAAAGAAGACAATGACAACCAATGTAGAACTGTAATAGCAAAGGTCTATCATGCTAAGCTATGTACAATATTTGAGAGATCAGGTGTTTGGTGTCTATGTACTCTCTAATTTCATTCTTGTCTATGTCTATGTAACCAATTACAAAGAATGGAAGTGTACATTAATATACAATGGAGGAAAATGAAGCGTTGATTGAACCGTTACTAGAGTTGGTAACAACCGCTTCATAACCAAATAATGTTGTGACATCACTGACTGCCGTCACTAATGAGTTGAGGTCTACAGTACTGACACTGCAGGAGTTGTGCTGTAACACAGAAGTGGAATTCGATATTACAAATTGGCACGTAGGTGTATACCTTGATATTGACGCTACTGACATTAGCACAAAGTTGGATATGCAACAACAGTAACTTGTGGTAAGATCTAGTGACCCAAATCCTCCTAGATCACTCGCCCCTCCTTGAGCAATGGTCCCCATTGCATGCAGTTGCGGTCAAAGATGTGGAAACAAATTGGTAACCCATATTTCTGTAAACCATTTTCCCTGGGTGGGCACTTAACCTGATTTGATGATCTGAAAGAGCGATATCTCTTATTGACGTGTTTGTTTGACAAGCGTCAATGACTTGATCCAATTTTGCTAGGACGCTGCAATCTGGATTGATATTTGTTTGTTGAAGTCTCTACAATATCTAGAGTATCCAACAAAGGTGGAAAGTATTGGCACGAGAGTTTTGCATTGAAGACTAGATGCAACCCAAGATAAGATCGAAGATTAAGCTCGAAAGCATTCTCTCCTACTTGGTTGGTGATGGTATAGGGCCCGTACCGAAGTGGACAAAGTTTGTGGTAAGGTCCTCTTAGTCTTTCCTTCTACAGGGGTAGCCAGACTCGATCACCAACCTGAAAGGTGTGCTATGTCCAATGCTTGTCATGGTGTTGCTTATATTTCGCATTAGCCTGTTGGAAAATGATTTGCACCTACTATTGAATGTGTTCAATGAATTGAACAACTTTGTCAACTTCCTTTGAGCTGAAAGAGTTGCTAATGTTGATGGCAGAATAGAATAAGCTACGTCGATGGGTGCCAAAGGTTGGAAACCCAAACAGCCCTGAAAAGGGCTATGTGCGGTAGAGTTGTGCAGAGCTCTGTTGTAGTTGTGTTGAATAAATGGCAGGGTTTCATCCAAAGTGTGTTGCTTCTTTGAATTGTACACTCTCATAAGATGCACTATCATCCTATTTACCAATTCCATTTGTCCATCAATTTGTGGATGAAAAACAATAGATTTGTTCAACTTTGTGTCTAGCAAAGACCAAAGCGCTTTCCAAAAATTGCTCAAAACCTTGTATCCCTATCAAATAAAATAGTTTTTGGTATTCCAAAGTGGATCCAAACATGTTAAAAGTACAATTGAGTTGTTTCCAGAGCTGATATTGCTTTTTTACAGGGCATGAGAATTGCCATCTTTGAGAATCTATCTACAACATAAACACAATTATTACCATGTTTGATAGTAAGGTAGCTTGAGAGAAAATCCATGGAAACATATTCCCATGGTCTTGTTGGAACCAGCAAAAGCATGTACCAACCTTGCTTCTTGTTAATTGGCTTGGCAATTGCACATGCAGTACAAGACTTAATATATCGTATCCAGACTTGAGATGTGGCCAAAATAAGTACTTTTGCAACACCGCAAGAGTCTTCTCAACTCCAAAATGTCCTGCAACTTTGCTAAAATGAGCCTTACATATTAGTTTTTGTCTCTCTACCTCATGCGGAACACACAAGTACCCAAGGTGGTATAGAAGTTCATTTTGCAAGTAGAAGTCTAAATTGAATTACGGCAAAGCAAACTCTGATAGATGTTTGCAAAATCTATGTCAAATGGATACAATTTTGACCATGTGTTGACTTTATGTCCACATGCATCAAGTATAAAAAGGATAGCTTGAACTAGCTGACGTCTCGGACAATTTGCAACTAGATTGGCACTTCCTTTCTTATGAATGATGTTCAAATATAACTATTGAAGATAAGAAGACCATTTTATATGTCGCTCTTGCTGCAACTTGTTCTGAGTTTGCAAGAACTGAAGTGGCTTGTAATTTGTATGAATCATAGTCTCCTTGCCCAAGATATAATGCTTACATGCTTGAACAATAGCATAAAGCTAGCGATCATAGGTCGGGTAGTTTCTTATCAATGTGGTGAACATTTCGTTGTGGTAGCAATCGAGTGATCATATTGAGTGAGAATTGTTCCAAGTGTGAAGTTATAGGCATCTGACTCAAGCTCAAATGGCTTTTGAAGATCTGGTAACGCAAGTACTAGTGCGGAATAGAGTCCACACATCAATTCTTCAAATGCTTTTTGTTGTGCAACTTCCCAGATGAACTTTGCTTTAGCGCCACCTTTGGTAACCTAGTTTAGAGGCCAAGTTACATCAGAAAAACCAAGTACAAATCTCTTCTAGAAATTTGTTAATCCCAAGAAACTGCTAAGCTCTGTGAGATGCTTTGGTTGCGGCTATTCTTGGATGACTTGAATCTTGGACGGGTCCACATGCACTCCTTATGCGTCTACTATGTATTCCATATATTGTATCTCCCGCATAGCAAATGAACATTTCTCCATGTTTGCATACAGCTTGTGTTTCCAAAAAGTGTAAAAGCACTTGCTCTATATGGTGCAAATGTTCACCCCATGTTTTTTTGGAGATTAGGATGTCCTCAAAGTAGACTACAACAAATGTAGTGAATGGCTTGAGAATGTCATTGACTCATTCATCATCCGCATGAATGCGGTTGGTGTGTTGGTCAAACCGAAAGGCATGACTAAACATTCAAACAAACCTTCTTTGGCCTTGAAGGCTGTATTCCATACATTTGTAGGTTCAATAGGAATCTGATGATACCCAGACTTAAGATCAATTTTGGTGAATTATTTTGCACCATAGAGCTGGTCCAGTAGGTCCTCAATCCTTAGAAGAGGATAACAATTCTTCATTGTGATTTTGTTAAGAGCTTTGTAATCAATGCACAACATCCATGTGTTGTCTTTCTTTGGCACAAGCACAATTGGATTGTCGCAAGGCGCTAAGCTGGCCCTGATATGTCCTTTGTCCACAAGTTCATGGATATGTCGCTTGATTTTTTCGTTCTCTGGAAATGATTTGTGGTATAAAGAAGCATTAGATAAAGGTAGTCCAGGGATCAAATCAATAGTGTGCTTTACTGCACAATGTGTAGGCACTTCCTTTAGTGACTAAAAGATATCATTGTATTCTTCCAACTTGCGGTTCAATTCTGAGGTCTTTGATGTTATTGTTGGAGGAAATATGGTATGGATTGGTGTTGCAAGGATATTCTTACGTTTAGATCGTACCATCAAAAGCACAAACTTCTTACTAGACGTGACTAACTTCTTGCACTACTTGGCACTAATAAGTGATAGCTTAGGAACTACTTCCAATATGCAGTATCCCTTATCACCAACATCTATGACAACGTTTCAAGGATATGCCTCATAGACTAAATGTTGATGGTAAAGATATGATTGACCAAGTAAAACATCACATACGTCTAATGGAGTGATGTCGTAAAGGGTTGTGCAAGGAGAGTCTTTCTAGTGCGGCATTCTTCATTGGAATGACTGTTGGAGTTATAAACTAAACAAAACTTGTCAGTCTTGAACCATTTATTTTGATCAATTAACGATTGTTGCTTCTTCTGTGGAGGGTGCTTGGAGTTATTCGCTGGTTTAGAATTTTGCTTGAAAGATTACCA
This sequence comes from Torreya grandis, assembly GCA_037957365.1. Lineage (NCBI taxonomy): Eukaryota > Viridiplantae > Streptophyta > Pinopsida > Cupressales > Taxaceae > Torreya > Torreya grandis. The sequence goes on from JARHVA010002067.1 coordinate 1,028,883, forward strand.
CTGTTGCTTGGTCTAAGACTTAGAATCTTTTGTCTTAGCTTTGGCCTTTGCTTCAAACTTGCAAGCAAATCTGTAGGATTCTCCTATTGAAGAGATTTGTAAGAAATCCATATCTGACTGGATATGTGGTCTCAAACCTGACCTATACTTCAAAACAAGGTTGTGTTCTGAATCCTAAATCCCATATTTGGACTCCAAGTATGGAAGGTATTTGTGTATTGTTGCACAGATTGTTCTTTGTCTTGGCCCAACTGAGAGAACTTCATGTACTAGTCATCATAGTTGCCAACAGGATAATAGGTTTCTTTAAATGCTTCTACGAAACCATCCCATGCGTTTACATATGTGTCTAAGCCAACTTCATCTTCACAATTTTCATGTTAAGTGTAGTAATTTTCCCACCATTTTTTTCCTACTACAGAAACTTTCAAAAAACGAATGTAATCTATTCTCAGTTAGAGAATTGATTAACCGCATAATATGAACAAATTAGGTTAAGCTAATTATCTAGTGCATTTGCATCTATTTTGCCTTCAAACATAGGGATATCTAGATTGACTTGTACATTGAATGGCGTTTGACCACTAAACAGTCGATGAGAATGAGAAGTGTTGAAAGGAGTTTGTTGCTTGAGAAATGGCAAGAAATTATCAATGATACTTGTTTGTTCACATGCATGATGTTTTTCCAAATCTTCTTGTTGTCTTTGCAATGCATCCTCTATCATCTTATGGAACGTTGTTGAAGTTGGCATCATCAAAGATTTGTCTCCCATTTGAGGACATGAAGGAAGGTACGATGAAGGGTCACAAGTATCGAGCCCTAACTTCTTATACTCAGACCTCATATGAGTGGGCATATGAACAAAGATGAAGTTCAAATACATTACGATACCACTCGAAAATGATATGAAATGTGTGAACTCTGATACCACTGATATGGGGCCCAAGAGGAGACCCGGCAGCCAACCTACTTAAACGGATTAATAGAATTATGAACAAAAGCGTATTTGTAAATGACATGACAAAGATTATGAAGGTGCAATGAGTTAAAGGGCAAGGAAAGCAAAGAAGACAATGACAACCAATGTAGAAATGTAATAGCAAAGTTCTATTATGCTAAGTTTTGTACAATATCTAAGAGATCAGATGTTTGGTGTCTATGTACTCTCTAACTTCATTCTTGTCTATGTCTATGTAACCAACTACAAATAATGGAAATGTGAATTAATATACAACGGAGGACGATGAAGCATTGGTTGAACCGTTACAAGATATGGTAACAACCATTTCATAACTAAATAACGTTGTGACGTTATTGTCGTTATTGACAAGCAGAGGTCTACAGTACTGACACTTCAAGAGTTATGCGGTAACACAGAAGTGGAATTTGATCTTTATAAATCGGCATGTAGGTGTATAACCTAATGCCAACACTACTGACATTAGCACAACGTTGGATATGGAACAACGGTAAATTGCGGTAAGATCTAATGACTCAGATCCTTCTAGATCAAGCACGTAACAATTGCACTCCTAAGTTAGATTGTTACATATAATTGTTTGTGATAGGTAGTATTAATAGATGTAATAGAAGACATGGAGGGTACAGCTCAACACACCTCCATTCCCTACTTCTAGTTAGCTAGGGTCTAACAAAAGATTACCCAATGCTTTGTAATTGTTTGCTACAATTTATCACATTTAATGCATTTGAAGCAAATGTTACAAAGATTGAAAGAAGAGAAGTTCGTCAACTTTAAAAAGCTACATTACCGATTTGTGGTATAAAGCAAATGTACCCGATCTAGTTACGTACTAGATCCAGGAACAGGTCCAATACATCCCAAAATTCGCCATGGGTTCATCTGCCCTAACAATCGTGAAATACAAACCGAGCCTTTAAAATTGCGAATACAGACTTCAAACTCATGTTGCAAGAAGCCCTAGAAGCATGAATGGAATGCTAGTAACCCTAGTGCATGTTTGTCCCTGCAGAAATTTGCAAAGGTAAAATGCGACGAACTCAACATGAATAACAAAAAAAGCACATAAATGGATAGGAATGAACAAAACGGTGACAATAATGACCAAACGTATCAAGAATCGGATAGGGTTGGCAAGAGGAGAGACTTTTGACAAAAAAGAGACTATATTTGTCCTTGCAAGAATTGGCAAAGGGAAGACACGATCTGCTCATAGTCGACAGTGGCCTTGGTAGTGATTTCGCCGAAGACCATGACCATGTTCATCTTGGTGCAAGTCTTGCAGGCCACTTTGTTGTCGAGGTCCTGGTCAAGGCAGACGTCTAACACCGCATCAAATATCTGGTCGCATAGCTTGTCTGGGTGTCCCTCGTTCACCAACTCTGATGTGAACAAAAATGTCTCCATGCTCCTATTTTGCAACTGCAACAATGATTGTATCATTAAAGATTCAAATCTACAATTTACTTTATATAAGTTTGTTTTTATTTCGATTTTTTATTGTTATTTTTTCTTTCGTTTTTATTTTATTTTATTTTTGTTATTTGTTTTTTAATATCTATTATATTTTAAAATGATTTTTTTAATATTTTTAATTATTTTTAAAAAAAATTATAAGGTAGGTTTTTTTTTTTTTCTTTTTTTAATTAATATTTTTATATTTATTATTATTTTATATATTGGTCAAATTTAATGGCAACTATGAAAGAAAATTTTAATTATTGATATTTAATATTTATGTTTAATGATTATCATGAGATTTGGCATTCAGTTAGTATTTTCATTTTGTGATTATTTTCATATTTCGATTTTAACATCAGTATGTATACTATGGTTAATCACAATGTCACTAATTTCCTATTTATTAGGCTAGAATTTCTATACTTTTTAATTTTTAATATATATTTTGTACGGACAAACCCAAGGAAAAACAAAAATCGTTGTACGTACAACACCAGTTCTTCGAACCCAAACCCAAACCTCAAATGAACCGGTAACTTAGTTTAAATGTACAGTTTTATGAAGACCAAGTTGGTTTACTGGAGTTTTGTGGTCTCACATAACAGATTTGGGATGGATTTGGAAAAGGTTAAAACCATTGGGGAGTGTCCATCGCCAAAGAGCATGTTTGAAGCAAGAAGCTTTCATGGGTTATCTAGTTTTTACCGAAGTTCATTAGAAACTTTAATGGGATATGTGCACCCATCACCGAAACAATGAGAGGTGATAGAAAACCAATGAACAACTGGGGCTAAAAGTAATTTCCAGATTTTAAATAAAAAAGTAATTGAACAGCGAATGTTAACATTACCGGATTTCAAAAAGGTGTTTGAAGTTGATTGTGATGCTACTAGGACAATGGTAGGTGCAGATTTGAGTCTAGCAGGCCAACCCATCGCATATTTCAGTGAGAAGTTCTAAGGGTAGGCGCTAACCGGAATTATTTGACTTATGATCAAAAGTTCTATGTTATTGTCCAAGCTCTCTAGAAATGGAGACATTACTTGCTTCCAAAGGAGTTTGTTTCGTGCACAAATCATCAAGCACTGCAATTTATAAACAGCCAAGATGAGTTGAAGCACAAGCATATGAAATGGAATGAATTCCTTCAAAGTTATTCGATTGTTTTGAAACATAGAAGTGGTAAGTCCAATACAGTTGTAGATGCATTGAGTAGAAGATGTCTTTTGTTGAACGACATGAGAATAGAGGTAGTTGGTTTTAACAGTTGACTTTATGAAAGATTTGGATTTTGGAGATGGATGGGCAGTATGCAAGATCCCAACCAGCATGGATATAACTTTGTGGTTCAATTTCTTTTTGCAGGATGGATTATTGTTCAAAGGACAATGGCTGTGCATACTTCAAGGATCAATGAGGAAAAATTTAATGAGAGAAGTATAGTGGAGGTTTGGCTGGTCATTTTGGCATAGAAAAGACATAGGCACAACTGAGAGACACTATTGGCCCAAGATGAGTATAGATGTGAAGAATTTTGTGCAAAGTTGTAGCATATGCCAACATGCTAAGGGCAAAAGTTAGAATGCAAGTTTGTACAAGCCATTGCCAATTCCAGAAACCCTGTTGGAAGATATTAGCATGGACTTCATGCTTGGGTTGCCAAGGACATAAAAGAGTGAGGATTCTCTCTTTGTTGTTCTTGATAGTTTTTTTAAAAAGGTACCTTTCATTGCATGTAAGAAGACTAGTTATGCCACGAACATTGTTAATTGGTTTTTCAAAGAAGTAATGAGGTTACATGGATTGCCGAAAAGCACAATTTCAGATAGAAACACCAAGATTAAGGCCATTTTTTACAGACTATGCTGGAGAAAATCTCCAATGAGTGAGAGTAAATGCTCAAATTAAATTAATTCATCGTATTAATTATTCAATATGGTAAGTTACATACATATAGGCCACACAACAAATAACCACCCACCAATATCACTCACCGCTATGTGAGTACTAACTCCTAACATTCGGCCCTCAAAAAATGGACGTCAAGTTCACCTAATAATGCGTACGTACAAGGATAATTTTGACATTTTAACAATTGTCGAAATACATATTTTATAGACAACAACTAGACTACAAGCTGTTAGACCTAATCTATATTTATTCAAACTTTCACTATAGCTAAAAATATGAAAAAGGCTATTCAAATTTTAACTATTGACTATACCACAAACTGTAGACTAGAACTTATAACTATTGACTATTGTACTAATGATCAACTCTAATAGAACAAACGTAAAAACCTAACCATAAATGAAACATAATAAAATTTAAATTAAATAAATGAGTAAAATAAAATCTAACCATCTTCGTCATTGGGGCAATTGCAGCAATCGTAACAGTTTCCTCCACCGCCACCACTGTAACCACCTCTACCCCCACCTCGGCTCCCCTAGCCACCATTTTGATCCAGTTGAAAAGCAGGATGCTCTCTTCTTGACCAAATTGTCACTTCTACACTTGTGCTTCTCTTTCAACCTCAAAGCAATAAGTTTTTGATATTCAGTTATTTTTCCATCATCCAAGGCTATTTTCAATATAGACTCATTTGTAGCACAGGGAAACCCCACTACATGTCAAGGATATGTCAACATGGGGATAATTCCTCTCATATAAAGACACTGCCTTGCCTGAAATGCCCCAATGAAAGACCACTTTAACAAATTAGTCATGAACCAAGGAATGACAATAGCCAAAACAAGCATAGATGGTCTATATTTTGCAATCAACTTTGCAGCTCGTCCCAATGATGTGAAAACTATAATAACAAAGGCCTTCACTTTAATGGTTGCACATATCGCTGACGATGCAATAGATTCCAAATGAGTCATTGATTCACCCACATATTTGAGAGTTTTCCATAGTTCCACGGGGACGCATTCCCCCCCCCCGAAAAACCCTGTGTTTCGAGGACAGGGACGTCAGGGGGACGTCCCCCAACGGTCCCGCCACCTCGACCAAGTTCCGCTACTGTCTCGGGGACATCCCCTTTTTGGAGGGACGTCCCCAAGACTTTTGGACGTCCCCTGGACATCCAAGGGGCGTTGAGAAGTCCCCTCGACGTCCAAGGGACTTCTGGACGTCCCCTGGCTTTTGGACGTCCAAGGGACTTCTCGGCGTCCCCTGGACGTCCAGAAGTCTCGGGGACGTCCAGGCGTCCCCCATGCAAGACAAAGTCATTAAGATTTTTTTTTTCAAATTTAAAAAAAAAATGGATTTTTATGCTTTCTACCTTGACCCTAATTGCTAGTGGGACGCACCCCCACCCCCCAGGCCTCCCAAAAGCCTTTCGTTTGTTGTCCTAGGTTTCTAGTTCTTCTACTGCTGAGAGGAACTGGTCTACTTATAGCTGGATTCACTCCATGAAGAGGAACAGGGTTACCTCTAAGAGGGCAGAGAAGCTTGTGGTTGTACATACTACATAGTGCCTTGCGTCTCATTGACCGCAACACACTTGCATATAAAGAGAGTCCAATAGCCAGATGGGATGTAGAACCAAAGGAGCCAACACAGATTGATGATGATGCTACACAGACAGGGCTGGTTGGTATTAGCTTGGAGGAGCTTGAGCGTGTGGAGTCCAGCAATTCTAGTGATAAGGAGTTCCACATTGGGGATTATTAGCCATTGAGGTATTTACTTGTAATTTTTTAATCTGGCGCTCTTGTGAATATGAAAATTAGTATGAACACTAGCTTTCAGGTTAGGTGCATTTTAAGTTTTTTGTCTAGTTTTTTTTTCCAAGGTTGCCATAGAAACTACAGACTGGAAAAAGAATAGAGTCCATTGGTGAGTTTGACAAAAAAAATTACTATTTACTTTTAGTATTTCACTATTGTATTTTGTTTTTTAACATTGTTGATACTTGATTGTAATCATGAATCATCATTATGAAATTTTTGAGAATTCAATGTTCAATTATCAATGTTTATTGTTTAATGTTCAATGTTAAATTGTTAATGTTCATTGTTCAATAGATCAAACTTGAAATTTAAATGATTAAATCAAAATGTTAAATTGTTGATGTTCAATGCAATATACAAGTAATTAATCCTTATACATCTTTTTATAACTAATTTTTCAAGTACTATATGTATTTCAGCACTGCCCCCGTGCCGTCCCCAAACTTAGGCCCCCCGTCCCGGAAATGCGTCCCCCCATCCCCAAAACGCCGTGGAACTATGGAGTTTTCTTGAAATAAACTACTTGGTTGTAAACTTTCTCTGCATCTACACAAATCTCATCAAAGTGTTGCGAACCCTCTATATTTTCAATCTTGGCAAATATTTGGGTCTGAAAAAGATCCCCAAGTTTAGAAAGGTTAGCATGAGCTTGTCTAATGTCTTCTACATGGCAAGTATTTGACAAGGAAAGGAATTCAATGTTGTTATGTATTCCCCATGTTGCAAAGGCATGCTTGTCCATATCACTTAATGTAGGTAGATCAATATGGACTAGGGAGACATGCATTGTGAACAAGGACCAGTAAGTGTAGCACTATTTTTCACAAGACAAACCACATCTTTACCTTGTATTTTTGAAACCTTAAGCCACACAAAAGTAGTCTCGCTTCCGGTAAAGAGGTAATGGCTAACAAATATTGCACCCCTTGCTTCATTGCTTGTGATTTGAGCCTGCAAAAGAACTGTTTAACCTATGCCAAGCTCCAAGTTGATGACTATGGCGAATAAATGACAATAGGGTTTGCACACAGTATACATTGCATAGCCATTGATAGAAACAATAAAAGAACAGAGAACTGACGAACAACAAGGTTTGCATGTGGTTTGCACTACATATCCATTGTTTGCCCCCTTACAAATCAAAATATTTTTCAAAAAGGCCTCTCATGAAGCCTACTCTGATACCATGTTGGAGAAAATCCCCATTGTGGAAGAGAAAATGCTCGAATTGAATTAATCCATCATATTAATAATTTAACTATTCAACATGGTAGGTTACATATATATAGGCCACACAACAAATAACTTATGTTGTTTGGGTACGGGTACGGATACGGGTACGTCTCGAGTACGCAAGTACGCCATTTTTCAAAAACCTTGACTTGGATACGTCGTGGGTACGTCTGTATATATATATATATATATATATATATATTGTATATTACTCATTTTTTTAGTAAAACACTTGAAACTACATAGTATGAAAATATTTGTCTATAAATGATAAAACACTTAAATATATAATAGTCATTCATTCATTACTTCAAAGACAAAATGTACATTAAAATCTAGAATAAATCATCTCGATTGCCCACAAAATCATGAATGCCACTCCCATTATTTTTCAACTTTATCATTTACTGACACTTTCTCTCACAAGGGCTCATCGGTGCATTGAATCTCACAGAGTGCATGCCTTAAGGGGTGCATAGGGAATGGGGTGGGATCGGCTTGTGGCACTTTGCGAGAGATATTCTCATACTATTCTATCACACATACATCCCTTCATGCAGCCTTCATACCTCCTATGATGTCTCCTTGAAATATTGAAACCCTGAAATATGGCTAACTCTGGAACCTTGAAACCCTGGAATCTGACTAACTCTGAAATATGATATGATCCTCCAAAACCTAGAATTTGCATTATAGCTCCAAGCGGTCTGAAACCCCTCTCAAACATCCTAAAAGTATATAAATAAAATATAACTTAAAGTATAAGAAACTAGATGTCCATATCTAAATGTAAACTTATATATTGTTGGGTTCAGACTGGATTTACATTTTTTAAATTTTTTTGTTGACTTCCATTGTTTCTCCCTATCGGTACCTTTTCGGACGTCTACGATAGGTACTCAGGACATACCGGTACCCGAGACGTACCGAGACATGAAACGTGGGGGAGGGGGGGGCGATTCCTACAACACCACTCACCACTATGTGAGTACTAACTCCTAACACTGTGGAAGAAGTTGGGCACTAAGTTGAGTTTTAGTTCAGCACACATCCACAAACGGATGGGCAAACGGAGTAAGTGAATAGAAGACTTTGAAATTTGTTGAGATGTTTGGTGGGAGATAAGCCGGATTTGATATTGGCACGAGCTGATTTCACTTACAACATTCAATTAACTGAAGTACAACAAAGACTCCATTTCAAATAGTGTACAGTTGCCGCCCAGAAGGTGTTTCATAATGGTGAATATTAACAATTTGAATAGCAAGACTGCTGAAGCATAGGATTAAGTAGAAAATATGCAAGAAGTGCATAGACTAGTGAGAGAAAAGTTGGTACAAAACACCACAACATACAAGCAACATACTAATCTCAAGCGAAGAACAAAAGAATTTCAGGTTGGGGAGTTGATATTAGCACATTTGAGGAAGTAAATTTTTTCAAAGGGTACATACAACAAGCTCAAGTGGAAAGAGATTGGACCATGCAAAGTTTTGAGTAAGTTTTCAAAAAATGAATATGAGATACAGCTACCAGATGGGATTGATATCTCGCCCATCTTCAACGTAGCAAATTTTTATCCTTCTCATGAAGGAATACCACTTGGACATGATGTTGATTCCGTTTCTTCAATTTCAAAGTGGAGACACAAATTACCTGAGAAAGAGAAAGAGGAAATAGAGGCCATTCTGAACTCTAGAGTTGTCAAGAAGATAAGAGGTAGAAAGTATGTGGGTTATTAAGTGAAAGGATAGAGCAGTGTAAGATTTGACTTAGGTGAATGAATCCGAGATTGGTAAGTACAACAAATCATTGGAAAAGCTCAACCCAATTTCATGAGCAGGAGCTCATGGGTCTTCTCTTACCCGGGGCGTCTGATGCAAGAGCATCCAAGGTATGATGTGCAATATTACATCAACCAAAAAGAGGCATGTATATGTTTTGTGTTTCCCTTGTGTTGTATGTGCAAGAGTCATGCAAAAGTTTTTGGAAGCTCCTAAAATCATAGAACTGAGTGTTCCCTAAAGGATGACGAACCGCTGGTTCCTGCAGGTGGCGGTTGCAAAACCGCCAATATGCATCAACTGGCAGTTGCAAAACCACCCCACAATTGCAAAACCCCAGACTATGTTATGTGGCAATTTTGCTCACAGCTATTGCAGAAAGAGAGTAATGGCCCAAAATGATGATTTTTGCCATTTGGTGCTTTTTCCAAGAAAGGAATTTGAAGGGGCATTCCAGAAGGTTGAGAAGGCACAGAAGAGATTCGGATAAGTTAGAGAGTAATTTTAGTTGAAGGGGAGGAGTGGGTGTGACTTTAGGAGAGCAGGGAATAGTTAGAATTAAAACCAGACCATTGAGGGATTGGAGGGGAGTAGAGTGTGTGACTGTAAGAGAGCAGAGAGTAGCAAGAAGTAAACCCAGTCCATTGAGGGACTGTATTGTAATGTCTTCTTCTGTGTTTATAATTCAAGAAACAAAACAAGTGTGGTATGTCTATCTCTATAACGCTGTCATATAATTGAATAAAGTGTATTCTTGGTCTCTAATTCTGAATTATGTTGTTGTGTGTGTGCCCATTGAAAAGTGTTTGGGTAAAGGCTGCAAGGAAAGGTGGCCATTCACTTGGCCCCCTTATCCCATCCTAAATTGCCAACTTTTCCGTATTTATTTCTAGCATCCATATTCTGAGAACATTCTACATTTCGGTCCCTCCAATTTAAAAAATGCTAGGGCTTTGTTACTTATCCCCCAGACCATAAAATCAAACTTCAAACCCCAAATGGCCTAATATAGCACAATCACACCATAAAAGTATGGATTTATTGCATCGGGGTAACATTTACTACTGAAAATGAGTTGATGTTAAAACACTGTTCAAACACATTACAGATGCTCTAACTAGCATTTCACTCCAAAAGAACTGTTATTTTCCTTATATGTAATAACATCACATTTGTAATGCAACAAGGTGCAAATTTTGTTTTGCAAGTACAATGGAATTTCATGGCTATTTCCTAAAATTTGAAAATTGAAGCAATAAAACAGTGTGCAATCTCAAAACTGATCTATGTGTGCCTCAAATGAAAGGAAATAAGGGAAAGATGGGGATCGTGAGAGATCCATCCATGTAATAAGTGATATAATGATAAATATGCTCGTAACTAATCACAAGGATGTAAATTAATGCTATGAAAGGGACGGGGGTTATGCTATGATAGCCATGTCACTAGGAAGGCATACTAACACCAATGAAGGTAGTAGAAGATATATCGGGATTTAGGCCTACAGCCTTATGTAACGTCCTGTATAAAATTATAACGAAATTAATGGTTGATCGGATGAAACCACTAATGCATAAGATCATTTCTCCTAAACAAGGGGGATTTGTTCAGAGGAGGCAAATACATGATGAGATTGTTTTAGCCCAGAAAGCTTTACATTCTATGGAAATGCAAAAATCTCCTTCAATGTTCATCAAGCTTGACCTTTAAAAAGCATATGATATAGTTGACTGGAGTTTTTTAGATAAGGTCTTGGCTCACTTTGGCTTCTCTAGAGAGTGGATTGAGTGGGTTCAAGCATATTTGTCTTTTGTTTCTTATTCGGTTTTAGTAAATGGAAGTCCTCAGATTTTTCCTGCCACTAGAGGGATTCAGCAAGGTGATCCGATCTCTCCTTTTTTATTTATTATATTGGCTGAATGTCTTGGAAGGTTGGTATCTAAAGCCCAAGTTGACAAGAAGATAGGAGGTATTAAGTTGGCTAGAGGGATAAGCCCTCTTACACATTTACAATTTGTGGATGATTATACGCTTCTTGGCAAGGCTACTCGACTGGAAGCTTCAAATCTCCAAAAGACCCTTCAGCGTTTCACTAGTGCTACAAAACAAGTGATTAATCAAGAGAAATCTAGAATTATTTTCTTCCATTGTTCCCGGAGGCAAGAAGGAATGTCGCTTGAAATCTTTAAATTCATAAAAGGTTCCCTTCCACTTACATATTTGAGGATCCCATTAGCAGCAAAACATTTAAAAGATTGGAGTTGGCCGGTAAATAAGGTTAGGATGAAAGTGCAGAAATGGACAAATAAGTGACTCTCATCAAGAGGAAGGATGACTTTGGTTAAGACAGGTCTCCAAGAATTGCCCATTTATGTTTCTTCTATATTAAATATCCCTGTTGGAATTTTAAAACAAATGGAGTCTTTTTGTCAAAAACTTATATGGAGTGGAGCTCAGGGAAAAAGGAAATGGACCTTAGTCAAGTGAAAGATTCTTTGTCATTCTAAAACGGATGGGGGGTTTGGATTCCGCTCTAGTATTACGCAACATAAAGCTTTAGCAGCTAAACTTTATTGGAGACTTTTGGAGAGTCCTGATGATTTGTAGGCTGCTAATATTAGAGCAAAGTATTCCAGAGAGGATAATAAGATTGACTCTTCCTTCTAGAGGATCCCCAATCCTGGAAGTTTTGAGAATAGGAGAAGAAATCATAAAGAGGCATTTCTTTTGGATAATTAATAATTATCAAACAGCTAATTTTTGGACTGATTCTTCGGATGGGCATCCACCAATAATCACTCAATTTCCTGATTTGCAGCCAGTAATGGAAGTCCTTCATGAAAAGGGATGGGAAAAGGTTGTCCCATACTACAAGCCTAGTAGATATTTTTGGGAGGTTGGTAATTGCTAGATTCCTTCTAATAAGTGGCCAATTCAGCTAATAAGAGAAGATCAAAAGGAGAAATTGGATTATATTTTACAGTCAAGAACCTCTTCAAGCTCTGCAAAGAAGGATTCAATAGCATGGGGGAACAAATCTTCATGTAGATATTCTATTTCAGATGGATATGCATCTCTATGCAAAATGAACCCTCATCCTCTAAAGGATATTTTTAAAAACTTATGGCAGAAAGTTTTTTGGCCAAAAGTTAGCTTCTTTGTATGGTTGTTATTAAGAAGAAAGTTCTAACAGGTGATAACCTAATGAAAAGAAGATATAATGGACCGTTTAGGTGTGTTATGTGCATGGAAAATGAAGAAAATGCTATTCAATTTTTTATTCAGTGCCCCGTTGTTACACACTTGTGGCAACACTTGGCTATGTTATTTCAGATTCCCTGACATGGAATTCAGGCTTTAGACCAGCCATTTAGAGAGTGGTTAAAGCAAATAAATACTAGTCAAAATCTTGGTCAGGTTTTATGGAGTGGTATAACTCTTTTATTATGGAATGTGTGGAAGGAAAAGAATAGAAGAATTTTCTAGCAGGGATGTAAGGAAATCGTAGTCATTTGGGAAAAGATAAAAAATAAATGTAGTTGAATCTATCAAATACAAATTACATATCTCTCAAGATCTCTCTACACAATGGGCTCATATTATCAAAAATTTAACTCTAAATCTGGACGGTCTTCCCAGGGTTTCTTTTCGACCAAGAGGGAAACCTCAGGTCATGAGTGAATGGATAACACCTCTGCATAAATTCGGAAAGTTGAACACAGATGGAGCATCCAGAGGTAATCCTGGGCAAGCAAGTTTGGGAGGCATAGGTAGATTTTCTGATGGGGCAGTTACCTTTTTCTTTTCAGAAAATCTGGGTCACGCAACAAATAATTTAGCTGAAATTAAAGCAGTTCATAGAGGGTTGCAAGAAGCACTTAAAGTTGGTTGGCAAAAGATTCAAGTAGAATCAGATTCCTTATTAGTTATCAACATTTTATCAAAGTCTTCATTGATGAAGGCAGAAATTGGCAAATTCTACGAGAATTGGAAAAAAATCAAAAGTTGAAGGAAAATTTTCAAGAGATTCACTTCATTCATGTTCCTCGCCAGCAAAACAAAGTAGCGGATGTGTTAGCTAATTGGGCTCTGGATCGTAGTAACCTTGTTATGGTTATCCACCAAACCGAAATGGTGGCCCACCAAACTCCAAGAAGATCTTAGACCCATTTTAGATTTAGATTTGAATCAATGTTAGTTGTTGGTTCCATCAAAAATGTTTCTAAATCCCAAGCTTGGACTATTAGCTAATATACCTGGCATAGCAAAATGTGTATACTTTGATTTATTCTTGATATAAATTATTTTTCTGTTTTTTTTTTTTTTTTTTTTTAAAAATCATTTCCAAAGAGTTTTCTTCCACAAAAGAATGGTTTTCATGGCACTGAATTACGCAATGAAGCCGATAAGACACCTAAATTTGGTATTAGGCACTTGGCACACTTTAACATACTTGGACTTTAACTAGCATTTCACTCCAAAAAAAATGGCATTTCCCTTATATATATATCACATTTGTAATGCAACAAGGTACAATTTGTGTTTTGCAATTACAATGGGATTTCATGGCTATTTCCTAGATTTTGAAAATTGAAGCAATAAAAAAAGAAAAAAAAAATCGTTTCTAAAGGGTTTTCTTCCACAAAAGAATGGTTTTCATAGCACTAAATTACGCAGCCAAGCCGGTGAGACACCTAGATTTGGTATTTGGCACTTGGCACACTTTAACATACATGGACTTCACGTACACATTTGACTCTTATGCACACTTTCCTCTATCCATCTACCCACCTATTGTCTTGGCTAACCCAATTTTCCAATACATATATTCAGGATCATTGTAGTCTATGCAAGTACCTTCCAAAATCCTAAGTAGACTTTCGCTATATTTCAAATCACTAATTTTCACTCCCAAGGCAATACTAGCAACAGTCGAACTGTTAAGGTTTTGCCGTAGGTGTCTGCCTCTGCCTGTAGTGTCTAGAAACACTCAATTGCTATTTTTCATATGGGGACATCTCCATTAGATCAGCCTAGACACGTTTCATGGATCGGTCTTATCACTCACTTGGAAACTTGAAAATCATATTGGCAAGTCCTAACAAGCTTGAGAAATCTATTAGCACTCTCTTCAAACATTATCGCAAAGACATGAACATATGAAAACCCCTCAAAGGAGCGGCCCTAGAAAATTGTATGGTGTCAAGTGTCGATGCCAAACATTGCATTGCATCCTAGATTGATCACGATGGTGTACACACACACCTAGGTGGGAAAACTACATGCAATTTGAGCCCTCTTCAGAGTTTGGAATGTATGCAACACTTAGTCACTCAACAAGGAGTGGTGGGGGTTGTCCAACCCAACATTCTAATCCCTTTTTCAAAGGTCATCTTGTGTCGAAAGTGTGCTTAGGGTTTCAAAGCAAGGAGAAGCCAAACAGGGATCAACACACATAACTGAGGGCCAGCGCACACACAAGAGGCATCTAAAGGTGTGGGCACAACAATTTGAGGCGGCAAAAACATGTATAGTCAACTGGAACAGTACCAACAGAGCATGGACGATACCAATCACCGTAGGGGTTTGACTTTTGCCGACAGCATCCTCACAAGGTTTTAGCTCCTATTCCCCAATTTGAGCGGTTATAAAACAGATACAAAATCATTTCAAGAACTGACAAATGTAGTGAGCAACAGAAATTGGAAATCAGCTAAGTGCATCTCTTGTCCATTGTTTTGTCAATTCTAAATATAGTAAGTGCAATATCAATCTACCGTTTTACATTCATATTTGTATGATGATTGCACTAGTTTACAAAATATGAATATTCATAGTTTTTATCTTATTTAGAGCACATTAATTACAAAATAAGTAAAGCATTTTGGGGAACCTAATCATTGACTTGAGCACAGCAAACCCTAAGTCTTTTATACCTTAGATTTTTAAATTATTGTGCATTAGGATCTAACCTTCAATCTAATTTATGATTTCCCCTTATCCACATAAGCAAAACCCTACAATAATTGCAATGGATGTGAATAGTTTATATTTTGTAATCCAAGTTATGGTTGTCATGATTGCATGTTTCTTTCCTAAAATATACAATATGTTTACAATTCATGCAATGAATGGGTTAAATATATTTGTAATTAAACTAAGGATTATATTAATAATGATCAATTCTTAGCTCTCCTTAAAAACACATATTGCATGAATATTGAATCTAAGATGCTTTCGGTTACTAGTCAATGGGAAAGGGCACATATGACTCCTTTTGTTTCTCCTCCCCCTCGACCTCAAGGTAGTGATAGCCATCATCCTTCGCTTATTATTTTCCCAAGGCTTATATTGGATATGGAGGTCCATGCTATCACAACACGAAGAGGTAGGGTGCATAATCCTATAGGGTTTTGCATGAATATAAAATCTAAAATGTTTGGGGTTTGTGATTATAAAGCTATATCTTCCCAACCCATGAGAAGTAGTGCACCTAATGCAACCATCCATGATAAGACTCAACCCTTGGATGAACCTATTCAAAGTACTACCATTCCTATAAATCAAATTCTTACTATGATGCATTCCATAGATAAGTTACAAAAACAAGTCCAAGCGTTATCTCTAAAGAATACGTCACTTGAAGATAAGCCTCCACATGCCCAAAATCTTAAGCATGCTATTGTAAATTGCATCTCTAACTCCCCATTCAAAACCTATTAGTCTCAAAATATTTCATCTTCAACATGTATTAAGAAACAAAAAGCATCTACGACTAATGAATCACAAAATTGGCATAAGCTTAATACTTCTCCAATTGAAACTCTCAAAAACATGCTTTGAAACAAATTGATCATATTACCTACTACTCGACCTATGTGAAGTTCCAAATACTATTGCACTTATCATACATAGAGTTCATGGGCATCCCACGAATAGGTTTCATGCTTTGAAACACAAAATACAAGATCTTGTTGATAGTGGTGACCTTACATTGGATACATCTATTAAAGCACCACCGGACTCGAGCACGCCTTCCAAATTTGAGCAATCCACTAAAATTGTGGTTCTACCTCCACAGGTCGAATTACCAAAACAAGAGTTACCTAAAGAAGGTTTGCCTAAGAAAGAGGCACCTAAGAAAGTTCATAAGCAATATGTACCTAAGAAGACTAATGTTAGAAACATGGATTCCAAGGTGGCAACTACAAAGTCTTCTTCATTCCTAGAGCCTTTGATTGTTAGCCCTCGCATAAATGGTAAGCAATGCACCAACTTCATGGTTGATAACTTATGTGAAATTAATATATGTAGCATGGCACTTTTCAAGTCTCTCAGATATGACATTGGACACTTGAATAAGACTACTTTATCCGCACCACACACAATAGGATCCATTGAGAGGCCCATAGCTATTGGTCTCAAGTTGCGTTCTGTTATCTTCCACATTAACCATACTTTGACCCAATATAGTGCTATGCGATGAAACTCATGGATAAAATCAATGGATGCAACAGTTGATAAGAATCATGATCACATTACATTTGAGCTCCAAGGCAAGACTATTTCCATTTCAAGAAATGGAACATCTCCAAAATAAGTAGAGCAATTGAAATCCATTTCTTCAATTACTACTCAAGCAATGATATCTAATTCTTCTCCACATACAATTGCAATTGAGGTACATGATATTGATGATGACGAATATGTCGAAGAGCAAAGAAAATCCAATAAGCCAATTCGAAAATATGGTGCAATTGATTATACATACCCTACTATAGATAAAATAATACAATATTAATTGGAGTAACATATCTGAATTATGGGATGAATATAGCAATACACTTGATGATTACAACATATATGATACAGGATCTACATCTACATATGATTAACTCGAACATAATCTATTGTACATAGCTTCTTGATGTTTGCTTGATTGTTCACCCTCTCTACTCTTCTATCTCACCATATATGTGAACATTGTTTTGTATTAACTATTCTTCTAGCCCTTGGCTTTATTTTGGTTATGACATTTTCACTGGCCCTTGTCTTTTGATTGTTTATCACAATCCGGACATTCACAATAACTATCCTATGATAATACATCATTTACAGCAACCTGATCCTAGTGTGCATCTCTTGCAGCATACCATTTATCCACCCCTCCATATTGCCCATATATGCTTGTTTTTGTCATGGCATACATTGAGTTTACATGATCCCACATATTCTATGCCTACATATCTTTGTGACATTTGCATACATACCAATTCTTGCCCACTGGGGGCATGCGTCTTCCTATCTCCACGTGATCTTTTGAGACATGATTTTGTGATTCACGTATATAATGGGGGCATATTGCTTGCCTTCACTTCCTTGAGACTGCTTTGTTATTACACTTCATGCACACTATGTGTTGACATATACTATGGATTGTTTGGATCTCTTATATTCTCCTATTTTAGAATCCTTGCCTTTTGGCCTTGCTAGATTAAATAGATTTGTGCTTAAATTCAAAATATTTTTGAAAAAAATGAAAATTTTCAAAAATACAAAAAAAAACATATTCAAAAAATACAAAACCAGTACCTGTGCATGACATGTTTTGCTAGTATACATGACTGATTAATGTTATTTAGCATATACATGGTGAATTACATATCTATTTTTTATGCATATGCTTTTCACGATATACATAAGCAGGATGCAAGACATACAGGTTACACATGATACATGGATATATAGATGTGTGACATTATTTACACCTAGGGGTTACCTTTTACATTGTGGGTATGCCTACACTGAAGACATCTTTGCACACTTATCATGTTATATATTTTTATATTGGCCCATCGATCATAGTAAACTGTAACACATGACTTGTTCTTTCTCATACTTTTTAAAGTGTTATTTCCTATGGTTATTGTGATTTGCTATATTGGGTGATGACATTGATTGATTATGCAGACTAACATTGTTTGCTCCGTGCGTGCTTGATATTGATGATTACATTATGTGATCATTGATGTGTGTTATACTATGTGAATCTATGAGTGCATTGATTGTGTCTTATCACATCATGTGTCAATTATGTCAAAGGATCCTCTAGACCAAGTCAAGGCCATGTCATGTTTGTGTTGGATCAAAGTCCAATCAAAGTCAAGTAGTGTCTTGAGTGCTTGTGTCCTTCATGATCATGATATTGTGTGTGTGTGCGTATTTACATACATAACTGTTGTTGAGCTTGGTGCCACGATTTATATCACACATACTTCTATTATGTGTGATGCCATGATTTCTATCAAACATCTATTGTGTTACTTATTACTGTGTACTTAATTAATATATCTACTTGACATGATGTTTGTATGCCTATTGCCTTGGATTTCATGTTTCATATGTGCTTGGATAATCAAATCTTTATATGACAACATATTTTATCATCTCTGTATACATACTTTGCATGATTGCAATTTTTAAATATAATACATGGTGTGCATAACTCTTTTTTTTGTAATGAGTGATTCGCTGGCTTCATCCCTCATATCAAAAGGGGGCATATACTGGGCTTGTCATAGAGATTCAGATTATGTAATTCAGATGGAATAGGTTAGACTAATTGAGGCATATGTGAGGCAGATATGAGACATTCTACATGATTTTGAAGTGCAATAGACATATTCTATGACATTCTAAGACAAATTATATAGGTCAAATTAAGCAAATTTATCAGATTGATAAGATTGAACAAGACTGACAAACATTCTATGGCATCATGACAAATAGATTATGGCATTCTATATCACTTTGAGGTATAAATGGATCAAATTTAGGGCATGAATGTTGTTCATATAAACACATTTCTATTTTTATGTTGTGTATATAGATGGGAAACAACGGTATCACATAAGCACTTTGAATCTAAAATCTACCTGCAGCGGTTGATTTGGAGTTTCAATTTACATACAAACCTATTTCGGAGTTCCACCTTGACATACATACCTGTATTGGGGTTCTGCATTTTCATATGAACTTGTTTCAAGGTTCCAAAAAAAAATTATGATGATATTCATAGTGCAGTTGAGGTTTGTGCAATGCTCAACTTCTAGCACTTATCTTTCTCCAATGGTAGTTTTGGCAGTAACACTCCTCAACACATGGTTTTAGCAGTTGCATCTCCTTGGAGCATAACCACACCACGACATTCTCCAAATGATTTCAAAAGTGGCAACTTGGTTCACATACCCTTAGCTGTATTCGTTCATTGACTTTTTAATTTCAAATAATTCAATGATCTAGATTATTTCAGATTTTATATCATGAATTGACATTGATCTATACATGTTTCCTTGCAAGTGTTGCATGGAGCAAATGGGGCATTTGAGACATACCTCTCAATACCAAGTGCAGTTAATCTCATGTACCAACGTTTTTATTTCATTCTTTTAATCTAGCATTTTCAATACTAAACTAAAAGGGGGCATTTATAGACACCTAAATTTTATATTAAACACTTAGCAACATCAACTTTGGCACAATGACATATTTGGACTTTATATGCGCATTTGACTCTTGTACATACTTTCCCCTATCCGTCTTCCTGCCTATTGTCTTGGTTGACCCAAATTTACCAATACACATATTCAAGATCTCCCTAGTCTATGCAAAAACCTTCTAGAATCTTACACAAATTGTTGTATCTCATATCACTAAATTTTGCTCCCAGGAAAATACTGACAACAATTAGAAAGTTGTGATTTGTCGCAGGTGTCTGCCTCCGCCAATGATGTCTAGGAACACTCGACAGCGACTTTTCAAATTGAGACGTCTGCATTAGATTGGCCTAGACACATTTCATGGGTCAGTCATAGCGAGAAATTTCAAAAAGTCAGCTATAAATACAAATCAATCCTAAGATTATCATTCACTTGGTAACTTGGAAATCATCTTGGCAAGTCCTAACAAGCTTTGATAAATCCATTAGCACTCTCTTGAGACTATCACAAAGGCATACACATCTTAAAATCCCATAAAAAAGTAGTTGTAAGGCCAAGTCCGAAAAGAAACGTATATCAAAGTTGCATGGCATCAAGTATAGAAAGCCAAACATTGCATATTCTAGATTGAACACAATGGTGCACACACACACCCAAGTGGGAGAACTATGTGCAGTTTGAACCCTCTTCAAAACATTGGAACGTAGGCAACACTCAATCACTCAACGAGGAGTGGTTGGGGTTGTCCAACCCAACTTTCTAACCCCTTTTTCAAGGGCCATTTTGTGTCGAAAGTGCAATTGGGGTTTCAAAGCAAGGAGAAGCAAAACAAGGATCAATGCACAAGACCAAGAGCGAACACACACACGGGAGATATCTACAGGTGTGGGAGCAGCAGTCTAAGGTGACACAAACATGAACAATCAAGTGGGACAATACAAGCAAAGCCTAGACGGTACTAGTCACCGCAGGAGTATGAGTTTTGTCAACGGCATCCGCGTAGGGTTTTAGCTCTTGTTTCCTTATTTGAGCGGTTCCACAGCAGATACATAGTCATTTCAAGGATTGTGACGAATGCAGTGAGCAATAGAAATTGAAAATCAGTGAAGTGCAACTTTTCTCCATTGTTTTGTCAATTCTAAATATAGTAAGTGCAATATCAATCTACCCTTCTACATTTAAATTTGTAAAATTATTGCCCTATTTTATAGAATCTTAATATTCATAGTTTTATCTTATTTAGATC
Organism: Torreya grandis; assembly: GCA_037957365.1. Lineage (NCBI taxonomy): Eukaryota > Viridiplantae > Streptophyta > Pinopsida > Cupressales > Taxaceae > Torreya > Torreya grandis. Next base: position 1,049,831 of record JARHVA010002067.1, read on the forward strand.
ACATTAATCACAAAATAAGCAAAACAACCAAAAACACCTCAAAAATAGAAAGAAACTTTTCTAACAATATTTCAAGTTGGGAAACATTTTCATTTTCTTCTACAAAAGCACACTTTTCATGGCATTGAATTACAATGCCATGCCGGAAACACCTCGGAAATTAAAAGAAAAAAAATCTAGCATCATTTCAATATGGGAAACGTTTCAAGCAGCATCTCTATTTGAGAAACATTGCCAAAAAAAATTCTAGCCATTTCCCTGTAATTTCAATTTCTGAAACATTTCTAAGCCCAGAAACCTTGCCCGAGCTTCCTGCAACTTATGTTGAATTTGATGTTTGGTGAGTTAGGAGAGCTTCTTTTGCAAGAGGAGCAACATAAAACAATAAATATAAGAAGAAAAAACCCATTCAACTAAAGATCACTCTGACATTGTAGGCCAAAGATAGGTTAACATTGTAACACTAACACAAACTACTACAAATTATGCTTGACATCCTTTCTTAAAGACAAGAAGACTATATCCAAGGTAAGAAGCCGATAGACAATGGGATTCTATTCTAGGAGACATCAATTCATCCATTATAGGAAAGAAATTTCATGAAATAAGTTGTAGCGTTTTGCCTCTACCTAGCTTGGGTGAATTAGGTTAAACTTTAAAGTTTGTTTTAAAGGTTCTTCGTTTGCTCCTCTTATAAAGTGTCAAACCTTCTTGTATTTCACAACATCGAGAAGCATTAGACAAGAATGTATTTTCTTCCTAAGACTATATGTTACAGAAGCACTAGGCATACTTCTCAACGAGAAAAGGGAAGGTTTTCATTGCCAAATTCTTGTTTTTGTCAGTGCCAAATTGTGCAAAATATTGGGACACTAATAAGGCTCTTAAAACAACCCAACGAATAATCATGGTATCCCTATTTCTTGATAAATACTATCAGCCAGAGACTAACCTCAACTTATGAATAAATTCACCAGCCAAATCCTATGCTCCTATTAAAAGAATTATGTTGATCCAAGCAATTGTAATAGCCTTGCACGTTTTAAAATGCTCTACTCTTGTGGCCCTAGAAATAGTTATCCACAAAGTTCTTTTGGGGAAATTCAATTGGTGTGGAGGCATAGGGAAAAAGAAGAATTTACATCGATGAGCAAGAGGATTTTCTTCGACAATGTACCCATGCAGATGATGATTGTGTTTTATAGGATGTTGTGATAGTCACACTTATTTTTTTCAATGACGTTGCTCTCCTCTCTCACTTTTCTGATGGTTTACAGAGACAATTCAATGTCCTTGCTCGTTTTTGCGAGCATCATCAGTTGGTGATCAACCTTAGCAAAACTAAGGTTATGACATTCAAAGCCTCCAAACATTTTCTTTCCCAATTCTAGTTTCTCTACAAAGGATAACCCTTGGAGATCACATTGACCTACAAATCTAGTTTTCCAAACCATCTTTTTAGTATGAAGCTTGCCTCTTGGTCAGGTTTTTGCAAGGGATATGTCTCCCTTTCTGTCTTGGAGTGCCATTGTTTTCAAATTCACTTCCAGATAATCCCCTTGAAGATGTGTCTCTTCGATATAGTCATCAAACCTACATTTTTGTATAGGCCCGAGGTTTGGGGCCTAATCTAGGATTCGTCGATTGGGCTCATATTGAAAGGGTCTAGACTCTCATGATTCAATGTATGATCCGTTGCAAACAGATTATTCCTCAATGCATCATCCAAGCTAAGTTTGTCACCCAACCTCTGTGCCTCAAGACTATCTTCAAGTTTTCTTTCTACATTCACAGACTTAGAACCATGGGGAACTCAGCTTCAAGCCGTGGGAGGTATCCATACTTAGCCCTACGTTCTTTAGAGAAGATTGCAACTTTGGACCCAAAAAAACGTCAACGTTGTTGGTATTATGAGAAGAACGTATAATAACTAGTTTACTCCTTCAGTCTATCTGCAACTCTATTGATAGGTTACCTCCTTTCAAATACGCTTTGGATGCCCCTCCCTTTTAGGAGTTCATCATTAGAGCTATCAGAGAGATCTATAGGGAATACATCCAGGTCACTTGGACCTCTCCTCCTCAACCACTCAATCCAAGCTTGGCTTTTACACTAAGCATTTCTTGCGAGTGTTGCATGGTGTCATTCTTCGCCCTGACTATCTCTAGTCTCATTAGTCTCACGGCTTGGGGTTTCCCCTCAATCAGTTGACGGTGAGCTCACACTAGTTGCGGTTTGGGGCTAATCACAATATTCCACGTGGGGACTAGATCTATCGTCTTTGCTCCCTCCAAGAAGTGGAAACTAAGAAGCAATGCATTTTCAAATTCCCTGTTTATTATGAGATCCAGGGGAGTTGTTGTCTTTACAAAAACTCGGGCAACATGCTATCCACTTGCTTGGCCCTTTTTTTCACGAGGCCCTTCAATGCAAGTCCCTATAGGGAGCCCCTAAACCCCCCAGGCTGATCACCTCTTTCTTTCAACCCATCATAGAGGTTGGTGGCATCAAAACCCTTTGGATATTATTGCTTCATATATTGAGGGGGGTAGGTCAATAAGGTAGTGGTCTATCTCTGCACGACACTACTACTAAGGTACCCAAGCACACTAGTTCTCCACGACAAGGATCTACCCTTGCTTTGTGTCATGGATCTACTCCTTGGTGTCATGGATTTGCTCCTTCACAACTGCATCCAAGGCCATGGGGACAAGCACACAGTACAAGTTTCTTCATTACTAGTTCTCCACGACAAGGATCTACCCTTGTTTCGTGTCACGGATCTGCTCCTTCACAACCGCTTCCAAGGCCGCAGGGACAAGCACACATTACGGGTTTCTTCGGTCTTGGATGTTAGGAGAGATTCTAGAGGGAGTGTTTTGCTTCCTCCTAGGATTACCCAACCCAGCCCCCTCAGCCCTAGACACACCCCAATGAGAATTATTAGATCCTGCATTGGTCCTTTCACAGTAATAGATGATGACACAAATGATTCATCTATCCCAAGCACAGTCAAAGATGTTTGATGAGACTACTACCATCAAGTCTTTCCGACATTCATCAACCCATGCTCTTCAAGGGTTTCTCGCTCCCCCCACATGCCTATTTGTATTGCTACCCTAACAACATGGGTTGAAGGCTTGACTGCATTGGGTTTACCCCTCGTTTATTTTCAATGCATTGTTCTTTTAGTTAATTAGTCGTTGATTCTAGGGTCCTTTGAACCTAGCACTTTCTATTGTAATTGGTTGTATTCTCGAGTCCCATTGACCTACGTTTGGCCATTCATGGACATTAATATAATTTATTTCTTTCTTTCCTTGTTAAAGAAAAGAAAAACTTTCAACTAAAGTCATCTTGAGGAAGTCTACTGGACTATTGTGTATCACTTAACACCACCACGATAACCCAGGTTCAAAACCCAACAAGCATACTCCCTACAATAATGCAGCAACTACAAGTGTAATTAATAGAATGGAGTTAAGTACACTCTTGAGACACTTGATAAATGCGATTTTCTAATCAAAAAAAGAAAAGGAATTATCGGGGGCTTCGTAGGAAAACCTCATATTATAAGCAAGCCACTATGAGCAAAATTAATGTGGAGGTCAAGCACAACAAATCAAAAATTATGGTTGAAAACTATATTTGGAACATACAAGATAACCTTTAAAATAATTCCTTTTACAAGATGAAATTCTACTTTAGGTGCAAGACATCCAAGAATCAAATCATTAAGGAATCAATGTCGTGTTTTGTTAGAAATGAAGAATGATTAGATATTTGAAGACATTGTATCATGGGATCCCCTCCCTCAACTTGAAATCATGAATTCATTAAATTAGCTTATTGATTTAAAAATTGAGATGTTCACTAGGTTGCGTATTTTTAGGATCCTATTGCACTCTCTTTGGGATTACTCCGAAGTTACTCTAGTCACTTGGAAGAAAGTTCCTTGCTCGGGCTTCAATTTATTTGGTTTCAAAAGGACTAAGAATGAACAATGAACCACGTTGATTGATATGGAGACAATGCAAGCATCCAGGGGATTGTAAAGTCAAGTTCAGATGAATGAATTTGTATTATAAAGTCAAGTTCAGATTAATGCATTTTGTCTTAAGTAAAGCGTCTGGGCTCCAAACAATAGTTAAAGCAATATTTGGCATCCTTGATATCCTATATTGATGCACAATGGGTATATTATGTCTCCCTATGAGTATATTATCTTGGGGATTAAAGCTTCGGCCATCGAGGTCATTAAAGCCAATGTTAAACATACAAATAAGTGCCTTGTTTCGAACAAATGTGTTGGAAATCACTATATGTGTTGTGAATTGCTATCAAGATTGGAATCTAGGCTTTCAGACAGTCTATAGTACTTAACCTAAGAAAATTGGGCTGGCAGTTTTATTAACAATCTCAAAAAATTGTCAACACGATGTTTTAAAAACTTAAATTCGCTTTAGAATTTGGAGTTTGGTTAAGCATTAGTGGAGATGATCCCTAGTATAGATGGATTGGCAAGGCCCACTTTATTCCTCATCTTGGGAATGAGATCAAAATCATGGAGTACAAAATTTGAAAATTACATATAAGGTAAAGTGAAAGTCCTCTTGTTCCCCTAAGAGAGGTTTCATACATAGAGAAGGCTGTGACCTAACAAATGAACTTTACCTTTTTACCTTTTATAGAGGAAAACTGGCAAAGAAGCATGAGCAAAAGTATCTTGAATTTTGAAGGAGCTAACGAAAAATCCTACTAGTTTCCCTTCAAGCTCAGACATCATCCATACAAAGTTGATAGAGAGCTAGTAAAGTCAATCTGTTTGTCTAAAATTTAAGCTTGAAGCTGCAGCAAGCATAAACTCTCACTCTTTCTATGGAGTTGATCAATAAAAATTGAGCATAAAACTAGGGTTTCGATCGGTTTTGTTTTTTCTCAGACTAAGTTTCAATATGTTTGTCTCATTTTAGATGTATATACCATCTGGGTTATGATTTTAGTTCCTTTTGGCTTATTTTGAAGAGATCGCAGACATTACAGCCTTTCTACAAGCTGTTATTCATCACCTTACCTCTGTTGCAGCCCTATTGTAAGACTTGTGTAGTTGAAAATTAGTCTTTTCAAGTTTTATGTGCTAGTACGAGCAAGCAGAAGTGCTCACTACACGTTTGGTGCATCACCATACTATTTTGTTTTTCAGCTTTCCTAACTCTTTTCCTGTCAAGAAGCTTAGTCATAGTCTGACGTAGGTGTTAGCAAATAGTGTTTAGGCCCGCAGACTGATTTTACATCAGTTGCAACTAGTTTAGGAAGGAGCTGACCTTCTCCGGAGGTTCATCCCAATGAGCCAAGGTTCCACACCTTGGGGATGTTCCCATTGTTGTTGTGGATTAACTAATTCATCAGCGGATGCACAATCTACACGTCCACAGTTTCTAGCACGCCTGGTGGGACTGTTCATTTATCAAATTTAAGATGGCAGCCGAAAAAAAGGTGTTGTTCACAACAGTTGCAGCCATTGGACACATATTTGAAAAGCACCCATCGACTCCGTTGGCTAAAGAATTCAGAAAATTGATGCTCCTACATGCCAAAAGTTTAGACAAGAGCTAAGAGCGATGCATTTTTTGAACGATCTTTATCTACCCCCAAAAGAAGGTTTTCAAGGCTATTAATGCCTTACTCCAGAATACATCCTAGAAGAATCTTTACACATGCTGCTAGTAGTCTCAACCAACCTAGCCCAAGAGTTGTCTTCCCCTTTGCCATGGCAATTCAAAGGAACCGAATTTTTATGGCCTTTAATGGAGGAAGTCGTCTTGTTTTAGCCCAACATGATGATATACCAGCTTCAGCCTCAAAGAGTCTATCTTATTTTACTGGAGAAAATAGCACTACCCCAGTTGAACATATCCAAGATATTGCAAACCTTTGTTCGGTCTATAATATCACCCGAGACAATGTTGCAGTCAGACTTTTGGCCACCTCATTCCAAGGCAAAGCTTTACAATGGTATAGAGGTTTACCTCCCAATTCAATCCACAATTGGGATGAGTTAGGAGCTGCCCTATGCAGACAATTTGAGGACAAGAGTGACCACTTGTCACTAGTTAAGCAGCTGACTACAATTAAGAGGGCTCCCCATGAATTCATGGGTGATTTTAATTTCAGATTTCAAAAGACTTGGAATAGGATCCCGCCATTAATAAAGCCCTCTTTAATACAGTTTTTTGTATTTTTTGAGAGCTCTTAACAGTGACATTGTTGTTATGATTAAATCTATGGGAGGAACCACTCTAGCAGACGCCTATGACATTGCAATAAGGGCAGAAAATTGCTTAATTCAAGCTGGTAAGATAGCACCCAAGCCTCCATTGCCATTATTCCCTGATTTGCCACCTAACCAGCCATCCAATCTGCCTGGTTTAGCACCCATTCCTGCTGTAACCAGCCAACAAATCATCCCTTCTACACCCTCTAATGAACTACATGAGGTCAAAACCCTGTTGCAAACTTTTGGCAATGAATTGGTTAATCTTAACAGGTAGCAAATGCAGCTTAGCAGGCCATATCAAACCTTTAATCAGCCTTATTACCCTAATAGACAGTCATACCCAAGTGGCATGCGAAAGCAACGCCAAGCCATCCAAGCAACACCAACGAATGTGTGTGATCCTAATGCCGCCAACTCCTCTAAAACCATTGTTCCAGTCCAAAATAACCTTGCGCAAGATTATGATTGGTGCTTTCCATGTGCTCAGCCCCATAACCAAAATGCATGCCCCAATGGAGTCTTTGATCAAGCACTCACAGTTCAAAGCATGACTACTCCATCACAGGGACAGCAAGCTAAAACTTCACAATGGGGAGAAACTAAGGACAAGGAACAAGTGAATCTACCTTGTTGAATTGGCAAGATAGCGATTTTTGTGCTGTGAATCAGAATGAAGTACCAAACAAATGGGGGGCTTTTGCCACAAGGTCAAAGAAAAGAGCATTAGAAGGGGATTTAGCTTCTTCCATGGCCGGTCAAACTTCATCTCCACGAGTTCAACATCAAGGTGCTGCTGCTAAAACCTCTGAAATGCATGTGAATCAGGTTGAAAAGAAGGGCAATCAGACAAGAAATCAGTCCCAAACTAGCCAACAGTTAAAAGAAGATGCTGCTGTTACAAAAGAACATTCAAAGGCTGGTCATACTCCGTTTAATATCGTTGAGCAAATGAAAAAGACTAACTTGAATGTCACCATGTGAAAGGCATTATCTATTCCAGCTCAAAGGGACTTGCTACAAGAAGCACCAAAGAGTTTCAATCAGTCCAATGGTGCATCAGCCAAGGGGACAGCAGTTCCTATCAGCCTATGCCAACCAAAAGAAGAATATAAGTCAAGTAAAATCAGTAAGCCACCTCCATTTTACATGTCTCTAATTATTGGTGACTACTTAGTTCATAATTGCATCATTGACTGGGGTGCTGGCAGCTCAGTTATGCCCAAGAAGGTGGCTGATTCACTTGGGATTAAGTATGAGCCAGTGGCAAAAGGGGTTGTACAATTAGATGGTACTGCTGTTAAAGCAGTAGGGATTATAAAAGGTTTGAAGCTTACCTTGCAAGCATGCCCAAGCTTTTCCATTCCACAAGGCATTTCTATCATAGACCTTCCACCATATTTTGCAATTTGTTTGTCAAGGGATTTCACTGCCAAAATAGGAGAATATTTGTCTTCAGATTGGTCCCACATGTTATTTAGAACAAGGTATGGCACCAAAGTAACCATTAGAGCTGAGCCCATTTCTATGAATCGCATTGAACCTTACACACCCAGTCATAGTTCAGCCAATCAGAATTGTACAATCCAAGATCAAAAGGAAAATAGTAGCGAACATGAGCCTACTACATGTGTTGAAGAAGTACTTAATGTTTGCCTTGATGAATGGGGTAATACTTTTCAATTTGATCCTTATGAGTGGATAGAAGAAACAGGTTTGGGGACATATTGTATCCATAAAGAAAATTCAGCCATTCCTAATCTAATGAAGCCACAAGAAGAAGTTGAAGGTGTTTCGAAAATGTACTTTGATGGATCTAGAAGTAAGAATGGATCTGGTCCTGGTGTAATATTAATTTCTCCAACAGAGGATAAGGATTTCTTTGCTTTCAGATTTCAGTTTGAAACTCAAAATGCAGCCAAGAACAATCTTCTTAAGTCATATAAAGATAGAGTTTGGGATCTTGTTGAAAATTTTGAGGCATTCAGTATTCATGCAGTCCCAAGAGAACAAAATAAAGAGGTTGCTAGGCTTGCAGCAGTTGGAGCCCAATTTCACATGCCCAATGACCTCATGGAAGAACAAAATCAACATGTAAAGTTGGTGTTAAGACCAGTTGTCCCAGATTATCAAGTAAGTTGGCAAGTCTTTGACAGTGATCAGCAAATAGTTCATTTGCTACAAGAAGAAGCTGATTTTTCTTCTAAAAAACAGTCAAAGCTACAAGTAACCTATGGTGATCAGATTATACAGCTGAGTACTAATAAATTGCCTTAAGGTTTGATCACCTTAGAAAGTATTTTCAATTCAGATGATCAGCTGAAAGAAAAGAAGATGAACTCGGTCATCAAAGAAGAAGACTATGAGCATGTGGAAATAGCAAAAGACAAGTTTTTGAAGGTGGGAAAGGTATGTAGCAAATCTGAAAAACAGTCCTTTATTTAACTTCGTCAATCATTTGATGATATAATTGCATGGAACTATGAAGACCTCAAAGGATTTGACCCTTCCCTCGCCCGACATACCATCGAGCTAAATCCTAATGCCAAGCCAATTGGACAAAAGCAAAGGCCTATGAATCCCAAAATAGAACCACTAATGAAGCAAGAGTTAGCTAAACTAATAGAGGCAAATATTATTTTTCCCATTAAGCATTCCTCTTGGATGGCAAACTTGGTTCCAATAAGAAAAACGAATGGGGAAATCAGATTATGCGTAGACTTTAGGGAACTCAATAGAGCCTCCCTTAAAGACCATTACTCTCTTCCTTCCATGAAACAAATTCTCCAAACAATGGTTGGTTCAGAAAAGTTCTCATTTTTAGATGGATACTCAAGCTATTTAGATTTTTGTCCAAGAATCAGATCAGTTCAAAACTGCCTTCACCACCAAACGGAGCACATTTGCCTATAGGAAAATGCCTTTTAAGTTGACCAATGCTGATGCAACCTTTCAAAGAGCAATGGGGCTTATTAATGATAAAGTATTGGTATACTTAGATGACATCATGGTTTTTTCAAAACATAGATCCGACCATCTAAATCATCTTCATGAGATGAAGTCTTTAATAGGTGCCGGCAATATGGTGTTTCATTAAATCCTAAAAAATGTATATTTGTTGTGAATGAAGGTAAACTTTTGGGCCATGTAGTCTCAAAAGAGGGTCTTACTATAGACCCTGAAAGAGTAAGTGCTATCTTTTCTCTTACCCTTCCCAATCATAAGAAGGGTTTACAAAGTTTCTTGGGAAGAATTAATTTTGTAAGAAGATTGATTCCAATTCTTGACTCATTAGTTAAACCTCTCACTTCTATGTTGAAGAAAGGTGTTGTTTTTAGCTGGACCAAGGAAGGAAGAAAAAAATTTGAGGCCATCTAGCAAGCCATTGCCCAAGCCCCAACACTTGTATGGAAGAGAAGCTAATAAGAGGTAAAGGACTGTGTGAGCAGCTAACAGCAGAAAAAGAGGTTAATGAAAGTGTTGTTCTTGTGCAACAAGAAGGCCAATCAGCAAGGTTACACACTTCAAACAACTGGGTACAAGATATGGCAGATTTCCTACAAACAGGTGAGTACCCTAGAAGCTTTGACAAGACTAAAAAAAGACATTTCAGATTGCAATTTTTATCATATGTTCTTGTTGATGGAATGTTGTTCAGAAATGATTTAAATGGAATTCTCCTAAGGTGCATCGAAGAAAATCAGATCAACAAAGTACTTGAAGAATTTCAAGATGGTCCTTCCCAAGGACACTTTTCACCGAGAACCACAGCTGCAAAGGTCATGAGAGCAGACTATTATTGGCCTGATTTGTTCAAGGCTGCACACAAATGGGTGAGAAGTTGTAAAAAAATGTGCATATTTTTTAGGGAAAAAAAGGTTGGCAACCCTTCCCCTTCATGCAATACAAGTTGATCAGCCCTTTGTTGAATGGGGTTTGCATTTTATTGGCATGATTAATCCTCCATCAAGTGCTGGACACAAGTGGATCTTGACAGCTATGGACTCAGCTATCAAGATCCACTTGTGTCCACTTGACTCAACAACTTTTCAATTATCAAAGCTGAATGGAGAAGCATTACCTATCCCAGTCAATGGGATACACTTCAAAGTTTGCTTTTGAGGTCATTTTCAATTATTAGTTTAGTTGTTCAAAATTCCTCCAAGTGCTGACGCACATTGTTTTTGCTTGTTTAGGAGTTTCTTTTCCCTAAGTACTGTTTTGCACATTGTTATGTTTTTCAGTCTCCTTGAAGGTTAACAGGCTGTCACAATCAGAATTAACCATCTTTTTGAAAGTTTTCAAGAGTCCTTAATGACTCCTTTGCCCAATGGACTTCTTCAAGGCAACCAAGTCTTTGACTAGCAGGCAATCACCCTGCCGAGATCGCCAAAATGTTGTTTTTTCATGCCTCTTGGCTCTGCCCTGTCATGATCTAGGTGTTTTTCATAATTGTCAGCATGCCCTTAGGTCTTAGTTTTCATGATTCGTTCATGAAGACATATGAATCTGTCTTCACAGGTTTTGAAGCAGGTTTACAAGGTCGAAAGCATGAGATCCAAGGTTTTCAAAAGTCATCTTGATAATATTGCTTGTCATCATGTGAAGAAACCTGCCCTGCATCAAGAAATGCATTGAAACTTTCAAAATGCGGGACTGTGTATACAGTTTCCAATGGCTGGAAGTTTAGTTTTCATGCTGGTTTAAAAAATCACTTCCATATATGACTGCTGCTCATGCGTGGAAGACTTTTCCAGCTGTAGTAGGTGCATGAAGACTCTCCTTAATTTCCTTGGGGCGTAGAAAATAATGATGCATGCATGGCGGTTGGAGGATAGTTAAGGCATTACCTTGGTCAGCCATAACACACGTAACTTCCCTAATATTAAGACTGAAGACTTTTCAAACCCCTTAAGGAGCGCATGAGACATGATGACCAATTCAGCCCAAGGATATAGCACCTGATCTTACATGCAGCCTGCTTTCAGGTGAAAGATGTCATTTTTTATCAGGTCTACTCCACTATGCTCCTCAAGGGGACCAATTGGAGTGAGAATAGGATACTGTCTTTTGCTACAGCTGTGCCCACTTTGCAGAGCTGGTCAAAGGTACTCAAGGAGAAAATCTAGCCCCTCGATGCATGCTACGCCCCATGATCAAGCTGGAGTGGAGATGACAATGTCAAAGGATGCATTGAATACCCTTGTTTCTTGGATTACTACACCGCACATGGAAAATTGAGACTTACTTTCAAAGGGATGTATTTATATATATATATATATATATATAGGAATGAAATACTGGAAAAAAGGACCTTCTGCTGTTGTACTACAGAATTCTGCTTTTTGGGTTATGCATGTAGGCTTATAGCTTTAAAACATGAATAAAAATTGATTATGCCTTCTTGCACCTCGCCGCTATCATTGTGTATTTTTTGAATTCAGTTGTATTTGTGGATTTTAGTCTCTTCCAATTCATTTAAGGTCAATTGCGGATGCAATCCAGTTCCTTTTGGCTTATTTTGAAGATATTGCAGACATTACATCCCTTCTACAAGCTATTATTCATCACCTTACCTCTGTTGCAGCCCTATTGTAAGAGTTGTGTAGTTCAAAATTAGTCTTTTCAAGTTTTTTGTGCTAGTAGGAGCAAGCAGAAGTGCTCACTAAACGTTTGGTGCATCACCATACCATTTTGTTTTTCACTTTTCCTAACTCTTTTCCTGTCAAAAAACTTAGTCATAGTCTGACAAAGTTGTTAGTAAATAGAGTTTAGGCCCACGGACTGATCTTATATCAGTTGCAACTAGTTTAGGAAGGATCCGACCTTCTCTGGAGGTTCATCTCAAGGAGCCAAGGTCCCACACCTTGGGGATGTTCCCATTGTTGCAGTGGATTAACTAATTCATCAGTAGGTGCACAATCCACACGTCAACAGTAAACAATCTGTACAAATACCTCATAGGTCAGCCACTACTCTCCAAGTCTTCCTTGAACTAATGTTCGGACAAATTAAATTTCTGCTTTTTGTTTGCATGGCAATCAAATTGATTCCCAATAACGCCTCTTGTCTTATCGGCATTTTATCTCTTACATACACTGAGAAGACATTAACAGATGAGTTGCTATCGGAAATTGCAAAGGAGTCAATTCCACGATTGTATTTGGAAAAGAGTTCACTAACCTTCTTCGGGATCACCCTTGATTACAATAGAGTGCAATTTAACAACTTGAGTAAAAGGTAGATAGATTAAGAGCTGTTCGTCCGAATCGCTTTCAAGGAAAAGCCCATCATCTTCCCTGTACCCCTGATCGCCAATATATTCTATGTAAGTAACATCCACAATGCACCCAAATAAATTAATACGTGTTTCTACAAACCCAAAATACTTACTTGTTTTAATGCATTGACGAGGGAATGAGCAGAGTTCTGATTAAGGCATTCCACTCCAGGCCATTCTACAAATTCCACTAAATCTACCTGATCACAGATTTACTGTGTCACCAAACCCATGTTTGTCGTGTGCTAAATGAGAGAACACATTATTGCCAGAATAAATAAAATAGAGTTTACCAGCCCTCCCTGCCCTCGTTGAATGGATGGAGTTCCCGTTGCTGCCGCCATTTATGAAGAAAGGGAGCCGAGGAGACGCAAATATTTCGCCCGCAAGTCAAAAGTAGTTATCCCAAGGCTGCATTTTCATAGGGCTATATTTGGTCGGGTTACAAATGTAGTAGAACCGATAAATAGCCTTTTAAAACGAAATGATTTTAATTATATCCACTAGGGTAAATTGCATATGGCACTATTACTCAGAGGAATTATTTTAATTATTCGAAGATTTTCAAGTTTCGAGGTATCTTTTACAATATTGTTGTATATTTTGTTGAACTTAGTTAATATCTTTCACAATATTTTTAATCTTTTTTTTCAAATATATTTATTATAGAATCAATTTTTAAATTTTTTTTTGGGGTATATTTGATTTATATATTCATATAAATTTTAAGTTCTTTTACCAATATAATTTTATAATTGAAAAAAAATCTCAATAAGAAAATGTAAGTTTTATTAAGGATTTTAAAATGTTGTTAGAGAAAGCACAAAGACGGACTTGTCTCCCAGTTGTGGTATAATGATTAAAGTAGACATATTTGTATCAGAACAATTTAGGTTCAAATCCCACCAGTGATTAAGCTACTCACAATAGAGAACATAGAATCGGCGGATTAGCAAAATGGAGGTATATGGACTAGAACCCCCACTTGTAATCCAGATCGGGTGTAGCCCTACTAATCCTATAATTAAATGTATCAAAAACCACAAGAACGAACTTAATCATAGTTGTTATGTTGGGAGCCCATAATTATAACCTATTTTTTTCACTGTGTAACTAAGTGGCAGCTAGATTTAATTTTAGCTTAGATATTAATGAGGTGAACAATGGAATTAAGAAAGTGTTTGACCTTTTTTGGAATTAGGTTAAGTGGGGAATAGCCTAATCAACTAAAGAATAAGTTATCATAAAAGTAGGCCAATTAAATGAATTCAGAATTATAATATTTTGATAAATATATTGAATTTGAGAATACACTAAATATGGACAAGTGCAATGTCAAATAATATCCTAAAAATTATAATACGAAGGAGAAACAATATTTAGCTTATTCAGTGATGTGCCATCATATCTGACAAGTATATGTGCAAAAAAAAGATAGATTGTTGTTTTGTCTTGATTCGTCAGATTTTGAAAATTTGTTTTATGTCAGTCTAGACACTATGGTCAGAATTTGGACACTATTGTTGATGTTTTTATCTTGGTTTTGGTGCTTTTGTCTGGCTCAAAATACAAAGTCTAAACTGGAATAGCCACTTGCCCCTATTATGGTTCACTCTTGCTTTACAGGTTATCAACTTGGATCATGCACACAGGTTCTCGAAATCAATCTTTCGCTTAAAACCCTAAGTCCTCCAACTTGGCATGTTACTTTGCAAAATGGAGGTTAGAGGGCTCAAGTGAAATCGAGTTGACTTCAAAGACCCCTTTGTCAATGAGTGTTGCATACATAGTCATATACTCTGAAAAGGACCTCAAACTAATGTAGTTTTCCCCCTTATGTGGGCTTGTGTATTAATAATTGTGCAATATATTATATCAAGTGCATGTAATGATCTAAATTGTAACTTGACATATATTTCTCATGAACTACTATTTGAATATTTCAGACCTATAAGAAGACTACTCTTATAACTAATTTGGAAATAAGGAAGAATAGGGTGGTATAGCTTAGTTGTGTAAAATGATTTTCAGTAATGTAGTGTGAGCTTAAGAGGTGTTTGCTAGATATTATTTAGGTTCATAATGAATGGCTTTTATTTGTATTTATATCACACCTTTTGAAATAATCTTGTTGGAGGGTTAAAAAAAACATGGAGGCTGATGCATGCATGTAGAAAGATAAGCAAATTTGATCATTTGGAAGGCAAGGACACTAGAGACAAAGTTGGGACACTAGCATCAATGTCAGTGTCCTAATCTAGATGATAGTGTCATGCAAAATATAAAGTTGTTGAAGATTTGTAACTGTTATAATAGGATATAAATCAGGGTTAGATATATTGTGAGCTACAAATGATCTGGGTCATCAGAATATTAAGGTCAGACTATAAGATAAGCAGTTAGGCATAGTGAGGTGGTGAACACGAGCCTTGCGATAGAAAAAAGGTCATGAACTAAAGGGTTGAGCCATGATTGGTATTTTTCAAGTGTACAAGACTAGCATATCATGTAAAATCAGATTTGAATATCTACATAAACATTTAAAAATATATATATTAAAATAAATAACCAGTACAAATGTATTTACATTTATCTAAGTTAAGGAAGCAACGATCTACCCTACATGATATATAGATACATCATTAGTATGTCATCTATATGCATATATGTTATTATTTAAAATTTTCAAACTCAACTATCTAAAGAGCATTGACTTAGATTTGGGTGGTTATAATCACCTAAAATTGGTATTTAGATGTTGAGTATTGCTTGAGACAACCTATTCCTAGCTTAGCCCCTAGACCTATTCTAGAGCCTTTATCACACCTTTCCAGCCATTTGTATATACTACAAACAATTTCTATCAACTCAAACACAGTCCCATAACAACATTTCTAGATCCCAACTCATTGTGCCCAACAGTCTGCTCGATAGATACTAACACCATATTAAAGACCCTAGGACCACATGGCACTAGTGTCCCCAAATTGGTGCTAGTGTCCCTTGCCCTAACTCTCTCGAACATATATATTTTCAAACATGAACCTCTCCTAAGGTTGGCCGAAGTACATTTTATTATCCACATATGCTACGGATCACAATAAAAACAAGATTATTTGGCCTTTATCCACTAGAGGGAAAATATATGCAAAAGCCCATTCAAATAAGAAACAAGTTAATCAAAATCAAGGTAATTGATCCCTATTCTACACTACGTCTGCATACTACCATTTACAACATCCTTAAGCCCATATTTCAAAGATTTTCAATCTCAAGCACACTCAAGGCATTCAAAACCACTATCATTATAGCATTCACTTGCACTTGCACCAAGCACTAGGTGGGAGAACTACATTGGGCTTGATTTCTCCTTGGAGTATTGATATGTAGGCAACTCTCTTCATAGTGGGGTGTTGAGGATGTCCAGTCTATCTTACTAATGAACACATGTTTTTAGCTCATGCCATACTTATAAGGAGGATTAGGGTTTGCACACTAAATCAAATATTCTAAGCACAATATAAAATTCCAAATTTCATGCATACGGGAACAAAACCTAAAAACACAAGTGCAAGTGCTCCTAGAAAATAAGAACAATCCTTCAAAGAGGACACTAGCACCGTTTTGAGGACACTAGAGCAGCATGGTGATACTATCCAGGTGGGGTACTACTATCCAGTGAAGAATCAAACCTATGGACCCTATTGATGACACTCAGACCTATCCAAAACCTAGTTTTCAAAACCTAGATCTTACGTGACAATTAATTTTTAGATAAGTCTTTATTTACATATATTATTGTAATCACCTAAAAGTGTAATTAGACGCTAAGAGTGTCGTTTGAGTTACCTTATTCCTAGTTTATCCCTATATCTATCATAAAGCTTTAGACATACCTTTTTAGTCATTAAGCAAACCATAATCACCTACAGTCAGTCAAAGCATAGTCCTAGAACTATCTTCTCAAATCCCAACCCAACTTACTTAATAGTATGCCTAGTGGACATTAGTGTCACATTTGGGACACTACGACCACATGGTGCTAGTGTCCCCAATTATATGCTATTATCTTTAGCCCTAACTCTTCCCAATATATACTTTTTCAACTGTGTGCCCCTCTTAAGGTCGGCCTAAGCATATTTTCTTATCCTCACAAGCTACAGAACCCTATAAATACAAGTCTAATTGACTTCTATTCACTAGATGGAAAATAAATGCAAAAACATATTCAAACCAAAGATAAGTTGAGCAAAATTAAGGTATTTGATCCCTATTCTGCCCTACTTATGCATACTACCATCTACAGTAGTCTTAAGCCTAGTTTTCAAAGATTTCAAATCTCAAGCACATTCAAGCCATCCAAGTCCACTCTCATTATAACATTCACTTAAACTTACATCAAGCACTAGGTGGGAGAACTACATCGGGCTCGATCCTTCTTTAGAGTAATGGTATGTAGGCAACTCTCTTCACAGTTGGGTGTTAAGGATGTCCAGCCTATCATACTAATGAACACATAATATATGTTTGTCATACTTACAAGAAAGATTAGGGTTTGCACAGCAAATCAAGTTTTCTAGGCACAACACAGAGCTTTAGGTTTAATATGCACAGGAACATGACATAAAAACACAAGCGCATGTGCTCTTAGAAACATGAATCCCACAAAGGGGACACTACCTCTACTTGGAGGACACTACATAATCATGGTGTTACTATCCATATGGGGTGTTATCGTTCGATGAGTAGACAAACACCAAAGTCTTATTGATAACACTCAAACCTATCTAGAACCCAATTTTCACAACCTAAATCATCCACAACAATCACTTTTCAGATAAGTCTATATTTATGCCTATTTATTGTTATTTTTATAAAGTCAAAGAAGGTCAAATGCTATAACAAAATAGTGGTTAATTATTGAAATTTATTTAATTAATTTAGACATTTCAATCCTTTAATCTAAACATAGGTTTTACATAGTTAAACCCAAAAAGGTTAAATCATTTGGTGAACCCATCTTACTTCAAATATTGCTTCAAACCCTAGATTACATTAATATAAAATTTTATTCATTAAGTTAGGGTTGCCTCCTTTTGATTTTTTTATTTTTTTAAGATAACCTAGATAAATTAAATCAATTTCACATTAGGGTTTCAATTTATTCTACATATAATTTAAATGGGTGCAAAAAAAACCCTAACCCTAAATAATCCTAGGGTTCACATTTTTAGTAGTTAACAAGTTTCAATTTATAGCTTGCTACCATGATTATCATGACAAAAAACATCTTTTAGTTCATGGTACAAAGCTTGGTACTTTACTTAGAATGTGTATTACCAACTATTTATAGAAAGGTACACATGTATGTTACTCCTATCATGGATTCAGTTTGAGCTAAACTTGTTTTACACATTGGTCCTCCATCATGTTAGCCCCATTCTTCTATAGATAATTGTTATATGTCTCACTTTGATTTACCTCCAGTTACTACTAGGTGATAGAGGGCTCAGAGGACTCCTTTTGTTCTACCTTCACCTAGACCACTTGATTATTTATGCTCCCATCTCACCTCTATTATTCATCCTCAACAAATAATAGATGTTGACAATTTTGACCCCACTGGTCAAATTTCCACCCTTGCCGAAAAATCCTTAAAAATCCATGGTTAATAGGGCTTGAGGTTATCTAGGTGATTTAGGGGGTTTTCTTTCACTTGTCTTGTTCTTTGCAGGAAAGAACAGATGTTGACTAGAGCAATTAAAAGGAGCAAATTCTAAAGGGAGCTTTGAGCTTTACAAGAATAAGGGTTCTTCTCAAAAAGACCATTTCAACTTTCAAAGAAGGTTATTTTACACATTCCCGAGGTCCTTTCCAAAAGTTCCAAAGGTACTCTACAAATTTTTTGAGGCCATTTCAAAAAGTTTTGAGGACCTTTTCAACAATCCCAAAGGTCATTTTCAAGATTTATGAAGGGTCGATCTTTGAGGAAATGGTCCACTTCAAGTTTGTCGAAAGGTCACTTCTCAAGAAAAGAGGCACTTTTCAGATTTTCAAAGGGTCTTTTCAAAATTCCCAAAGGAATTAGTAGTCCACTTACTTTTTTTGAAGGTTAGTTCGACAAAGGGAAAAGGTGTAGTTCAAAAAAATTGAAGGGTAGGTTCCTTTCGGGGAGGTTCATTTCACAAACTCCGAGGGACACTTTCAATTTCTCCAAAGGGTTTGTGCCCTTCGAAAAAGGACTTAACAAAAAGGAAATAATCCACTTGTATTTTTTTCAAAGGGTATGTGCCCTTTAGGAAGGTTCATTATAGAAAACCCAAAGGGGATTTGCTCTTTGGTAAAGTCCAAAACAAAAAATCCAAAGGGTTATTAGCCCTGCAGAAGAGTCCATTCCCAAAAAGACAAAAGGACTTTTCAAAAAGTTGAAAGGAATTCCTTTAGACAAATTGTCTAAAAGAATTCCTTCAGAAGGTTTACCATGACAAAAGTCTGAAAGACACATTTCAAAAGGGCAAAAGATAAAAACCCGAAGGGCACTTTCCCTTTGAGAAAGTCCATTTTCAAAGACGAGGACCATTGTAAAAATCCCAAAGGGTATGTGCCCTTAGAGAAAGTTTAAAACAAGGAATCTTAAAGGGTATATACCCTTCAAGAAAGTTCAAAACAAAATTTTCAAAGGGTTATGGCCCTTCGAAAAAGAATGTTTAAAGAAAATTCTATGAAAGATAAGTCCAAAGGCAAAGAGGTGGAAGATAAGTCTGAAGGAATTCCTTTGAACAAATTTTCTGAAAGAATTCCTTCAAAAGGTTTACCAAGGGGAAAGTCAAGCTATGAAGGAGAGAGATAATTCCCATAGACAATTTGTCCATGGGAAAGTGAAAAGACACAAGCTCGAAAGAATAACCCTGAGGAAATAAATAGGGAGAAAAGTCCAAGGAAAAGCCAAAATAAACTTCACAGGAATATAGTACATATAGAGACAAATAACCAAAAAACAAAAAAAGTTATAACATCCAATGAACAAGTTAACACATTTTACAACATGTAAAGTGGTCCAAACAGGATTAGGCACGTCCAAATGTAATTGTTTCAACATTGATAGGACCAAAGTTTCCCAAATTTCTGACACAACTTGTCAGATTTAAGAGCACACATGATTACCAATGTATAAGCAACTTAAACATGCGGAAATACCAGAAGAACAAATAACTATGAATGAGAAATAACACAGAAACTGAGAGGCAACACACAATTGTATTCAACTCATTACAAAGGAAATTACAATAAAGAGATCACACTCTTCTCCACCTCTACAAGGCCTTCTACCTCAAGGGCTCCAAGTAATCTTCCCACCTGAGTAATCTTCTCTCATAGGTCTCAACTAACAACTTACACAAGCTATTGTTCACCCCATTGTACCTCCAATACAACTGAGTACGAATTGGTACTCCAAGTAGATCTAACCATGATCTTGCTCTGATGTATTGCTGTCACCTTGGATCTAGCTCCCCCGCCGATCTCCTTTCTGACCCTCGCATTCACACACCTCCCTGCAGACCAACCTGATCTTACTTATCACATGTAGATCTCCTCCATGACTCTGCAACACCCTGCATATCAAACCTGATCTTACATACATGGGGAATCCTACTTGATTCCACCATGGGAAGAACTCTCCAAGCTCCACACTTGGGTTCTACAAGTTCAACACTTAACAATATAGCCCATGAGTCTATTATATAGATCTCATGCATACACTAAATTAGATAGGCGGCTCAAAGACTCGAACTGGTCTTCAACATGCAAACTCCGCGTTCACTTAACTGACTGTTCGTCAACAGCAGTTCAGACCGCTACAGGTGACCGACGTCGGTCCCTGCCTTCCTGGAGGTGACCGACACCGGCCGACATTTTGCCGATGCCGATTTCCCTTCTGCGTCCCCTGACCGACGTCGGTGTGGCCTGCCGACGCCGGCGACTGCATATGCTAGAAACCCTCCTGTTTGCCTTAAGGTGTAGCTTTTAGCTCCACACCCTAACAATCTCCCACTTGGAGATAAAGAGCTGCACCTGTACCCAAACCAGTACTCTGTCTAATCTGCATCCTGGCTTGTATTCCTCTTCAAGATCCCACTCGAAGACAACCCACCACACTCCCTGTGGTGCTACACCTGTGTCTAAATTTCTCCATTTTTCTGCCTTGCTATACTCCCACTCAAATAGAAACCCCTGTGAGTAACCTGTAATCAACACACACTTAACAGATCTGAACCACCTGTTAGTCAAGCTCGCTCTGAGAACGTCCAACCTCGCTCTGATACCATTTGATAGGACCAAAGTTTCCCAAAGTTCTGACACAACTTGTCAGATTTAATAGCACACATGATTACCAATGTATAAGCAACTTAAACATGCGGAAATACCAGAAGAACAAATAACTATGAATGAGAAATAACACAAAAACTGAGAGGCAACACACAATTGTATTCAACTCATTACAAAGGAAATTACAATAAAGAGATCACACTCTTCTCCACCTCTACAAGGCCTTCTACCTCAAGGGCTCCAAGTAATCTTCCCACCTGAGTAATCTTCTCTCATAGGTCTCAACTAACAACTTACACAAGCTGTTGTTCACCCCATTGTACCTCCAGTACAACTGAGTATGAATTGGTACTCCAAGTAGATCTAACCATGATCCTGCTCTGATGTATTGCTGTCACCTTGGATCTAGCTCCCCCGCCGATCTCCTTTCTGACCCTCGCATTCACACACCTCCCTACAGACCAACCTGATCTTACTTATCACATGTAGATCTCCTCCATGACTCTGCAACACCTTGCATATCAAACCTGATCTTACATACATGGGGAATCCTACTTGATTCCACCATGGGAAGAACTCTCCAAGCTCCACACTTGGGTTCTACAAGTTCAACACTTAACAATACAGCCCATGAGTCTATTATATAGATCTCATGCATACACTAAATTAGACAGGCGGCTCAAAGACTCGAACTGGTCTTCAACATGCAAACTCCGTGTTCACTTAACTGACTGTTCGTCAACAGCAGTTCAGACCGCTACAGGTGACCGACGTCGGTCCCTGCCTTCCTGGAGGTGACCGACGCTGGCCGACATTCTGTCGATGTCGATTTCCCTTCTGCGTCCCCTGACCGACGTCGGTGTGGCCTGTCGACGCCGGTGACTGCATACGCTAGAAACCCTCCTGTTTGCCTTAAGGTGTAGCTTTTAGCTCCACACCCTAACAAACATAACACCTTCAGTTGTAAAAATAAAGACTTATTTGCATGAAGGACTCAAGTTGTTTAATGTCAGAGAGCTTAACGTGAATTTCATGCATGCACTCTTGTTATCCAAAGCTTCAATGTTCTAGTAGTTTAAATGGAATTCTAAGTTCAACATTAGCGTTGATTTCATGCAAAAGAGATTATTCTCTTATTTCAAACAGTTCAAGTAGAGTTCTTTATTTGGAGATTGGCGTAGCTTTCCTTATATGGAACAAATTAGCCCAAGATGAGCCCACCAACTATTTTCAATTCCAAAGGGTTTTTCATGTAAGACAAAAGATAAGAAAAGACAAATTTAGAATGTTGTGATAACACAAATTAGACTTGGGCTGAAGTGGGAGTTGTCCTCTTCTTTTATTTTCAATGACAATCTCTTGGTTGTATTGTACTTTTCTATATAAGTTGGCTTTTTAGCCTTGAATTGTATCCCTCTTTTGGAAAGACAAAATTTTGCCAAAGATTGAGTTGTAACTTTTTTTTAGATTAATAGAAGGACCGTTGTTTTTAGATTCCAACTACTGGTATAGTGCATTTATGTCATTGTTTTGCATAAGTGATAGAGTTTTCTTCCTTATCAAGTCTTGATTCTTACCTAGTTACTAGCTGGTCAGATTATGCAAGTCATGTTCCATGTTTAATGTCTTTTTGCTGAGTTTACAGTGGATGTAAGTGGTTGGTTAGTGCCTTGAATTAGGTCTATTCTATAATTTCCCTTAATCTTTGATCACAAGATAGAACCTTTTCATAAAATACGTATGCATATTGGTCAATTGGAGTTGAAAGTTCAACCTTTCTCTTGTCTGAATCAATGTTTTTAGGAGCTCTAATTGAGTGGATCAACAAATCATTCAAGTGTATAACCATCATTAAATAGGATTTTCTTTCAAGTTTTCTCTCTCTTTTCCTAGGTAGTTTGTAGCGTAGAGTAAGATCCTAATTGATACACCAAAGGGATCTAGCCTTGAGAATCTAGAGATTCAATCCACTTAGTAGGTCACCCACAACCTAGGATTGTTTCCATGTTTTAGCAGACTGTGAAGGCCTAAAACTACCTTCACAAGGGTGCGAGTCTGATTGACAATAGTAGATCCTATAGTTCGAGCTATCACTAGGTATAATAGGGTGCCTCCTTAACCTATACAAGAGTAGTGTAACCCTACCATCCCTCCTTGTCCCCAACATACTACAATAACATCCAGAGATCAATAAAGAGAATTTGATATTATGGATCTGTTGAGGAATACACTAGCCAAAATATCTATATTGGAACTACTATAAAAAGCAACAATCTTCAAAGATATTTTGTTTCAAACACTTAATCACACATATGTGCCTTGTGACACTGAGCTATCCTATTTTGCATCTATCATGAATACTATCAAAGATGTGGAGGATGTGATATCTTTTTCCAATGAGGATTTATCTTCACAATCAGTCATTTATCAAAACTTGCCACTTTTTATTCAAGCTCAAATCAACAACACAACCATTAAATGAGTTATCATCGATAGTGGTTCAAGACTCTATATATGTAACCTCACATTTTTTCAAATCATGGGGGTTGATATAACATCTATTTAAAAAACATACAAGAACATCCAAAGATTTGATGACATTGGGATCAACCACATTGGATATTACAGTGGGACCAAAGACATTACACACTTTCAGGTGATGCCGAACCATTTATATTATAATTTTCTACTCGAGAGACCCTGGATACATGCTATGGAGGCTGTACCTTCCACTCTTCATAGATGTGTCAAATTTTTACATGATGGGTATCTATACACATGTACAACACATAATCAGCCATTTAGATATTGCAAGCTCATCGAGCCTCCTACACTGAGTACATCATTAGATGGGACACCTCATGTTTTCATCGAACCCACACCTCATCGATTTCCCATTGAGTAGATGCATACTTATGAGGTTGGAGGGTCTAGTGAGACTATCCTTATACTACCTTCAGAGTTTCCTACCACACAATTACCTTCACTGATGATAGAGGACCAGCCTCTTATCGCATAGTTACATTCACTGAGCATAGAAGAACAACCTCCCATAGTAAAAAATCCTCATTCAGGATAGGTGATGAGATTCTCACTATGTAATTACCTCTACTTATCAATTTAGAAGAGGCCTACATTCATAATTCTAACACATATTCACAGGGTAGTAAAGAGGATGATCAACCACCTATTGATATCGATGATTATTTATGTGGATTGAGTTTTACACCAATGGGCCCAAGAAAGTACAAAGATAATTCAAATGCACTTATACCTCACCTTATACCAATAACCTCACCTATCTAGGATTATACAACTATATGATCCCATACTCAGCCACATTTAGCAACAAATCCCCTAATCCATTTAGTATATATGGTTACATCTATAGATACTGATTCAATCATACATATTTAGGAATAGAACTCATAAGATAGACCACACCAGATATTATAAATATTATTTGATAGAGGATTGATCCTATTACCCATAGTCTAACATAGATCAACTGACATATTATCACCACATGAAGGGCAACCATTTTACCACTTTTATCAACTCATAGGACATGATACATACATGTGTACAACACTACAACATAAACTAAATAAATTTAAGGCTAAGGGCATTATCTAGATTATACAACCTCCACCTCTTTAGGCACCACCACTACGAATAATATGAGCTACTACATAGATATGAGCAAAGTGATAGAGTTGTCATCGACATAGATATTCATGACATGATCCATTGACTATACAAATATTTGTAGCAGGCATGCATCTTCCCCATATAGCTATAGATGAGGATTATGATCCTAATACTTGAACTTTGGGTATTTTTACACCACATTAGTTATCAAGAGAGTGAGTTAAAGCATGTTATTCACTATCAGGACTCCATCAGACATATTACATTACTAGTTACATGTGGCCCCAAGGTGGCCAACACATTATTCTTCATTTTGAGTAGAGACACTCATACACAAGCTACAATTGGAAGTACATGGTTATAGTTGATGGATGTTACAGTTGATCAATCAGAGAGATGCTTAACATTCACTCATGATGGACACATGGTTCACATTTTACATGATGACATCGATGAGAACCACATTTTTCACACATATACTCCATGGTGTAATGTGGTTTACCTTAGGACCACCCAAGAGGCATCTTACACAGTTGAGAAGCATGCCATTCAAATGCACAGAGTCCAAACTCATGCCAAAGATAAGGCCCCACTAATACATATAGATTGGTATGAAGATCATGATGATGATGACTTATTTGAGTTTGATCGGGATCAGTATTTGACACTAGATGATCTTCTACTAGATCCACTATTTGATTATCCACATTCCATGGATGTGATTTTGGGTCTATAAAGACATTACACTTTGCTTGTATTTTATTTCATTTACATTTATAGTATTTACTTCTACTTCCTTGCTCCTTGTACTTAGTTTATTTTCATTTGCTCGTACATAACTTATACTTCAAAAACACAAAAATAATATAACATGTTAAAATACAAAAACATTCAAATATTTCAAAAACATAAACTTTACAGATTGTATGCATTTCTATGTTTACAATTCTACTACTTGCCAGATATTTCATATTGTTAGATATCCTATTATAATCAATTTTATCATACACATATGCTTCACTTGTTCTTGTTGAGTGTTTGCAAATTCTAAACAGGAATTCGATCCACTACATTGATCCAGACCAACTATCATCTACCCATTGAGGGAATTTACACCAATCTAGGTTTATACATTTGATACATCCACCCACTTGGGGGCATCTCCTACATAGTTGCTATAACCAAGTTCTATCTTACATACTATACATTCCAATAATGTATTGACTTATCTTGATATTGATCATTGCTACTCATTACTCACATTTTTTGCTGACTATCACTAGTTACACTCAGTAGATATGCATCTTAGCATATACATAGATTTGTACTACGTAGTTATGCATGCTTTCATTTCTAGTTTTCCTAGATTAAACTTGATTATGTTCCTACACTTCTTACATCTTCAATGGCATTTGAACATGCCATTGTTCTTTGGCTTATGCCACTTCTCTATTTGTCTGCCTTGGACATGTGCCCATGTCCCTTGTGTGTGCTTTCTTACTTCTATATGCAAATATTTGAATATGTCCTTCTATGTGGCTCTATGCCAAATTGCTTGTTGCTAGTGTATGTGAACATTTGAACATGTCCTTGTATGTCTTCATTCTCATATTTAGTGACATGTGCCCTTGTCCCTTGTATTGTGGCCCTTTGGCCTATATTTTGTGTTCCTCATGTGATTTTATGTATGCTTCTACACCATGACACTTGTATTTGTTTGTTACACACACACTAGTTTTTGATGCCATGAGGGACCTCATGCATCTACCCTTCCTATTTAGGAACTGTGATGGACATCATGCCCCATCCCCCTAGGTAGTTTATTAGATTTGATGATATACAAATTGATTCCATCTATCTTGACACCCTTGTGTAATGATAAATTACAACATACATCTTACATTACTTACTCATGCTCAGATACTTTTACATTCTGATTTTATGTTTGTACATTATATTGGAATATCATACACATGCTCTAGCTAACACATTCTATAGAGAAACATCTTTAGATAGAATTTCTTACACAGATTTCACAACTACCCTCAAAATAAAGGGCATTTATAGGGGTTTTCCATAGAGATTAGGATCCTACTTTGATTTTCACAAATAAAATTTAACACACATGCTCAGTTTCATACATCAAACACAAGGCAGACACAAAACATAACAAAGACTCAAAATTTAGTTTAGATCACTTAAAAATTAGACTAGGTGGACATTAGCACTCAGATTGGGACACTAGTGCAACAGGGTACTACTATCCACTATAAGTCACTACTAACCAGTAGCCCTAACTTCAAGACATTCTGGATCATTCAGACCAATACACCAGGTAATATATAGATTTGTATAGATACAGTCACAAGTTTTGACATTTATGTTTAGATTTAACTTAGATACATTCATTTTAGCTCTGATTCATACCAGTTACTCATATTTAGGGGCATCATACATGGTATCATCACTTCCACATTTAGTTTAGTTACATAGATTCATTTATTATATACTCATTTCAGATTCAGTATACTCAGATACCATATTGGGTGCATGTACATGGTACATAGTTTCCATATACTCAACTACACATAGATTGATCAAATGGAGTGGAAAAATCCATGTCATTCTCTATGATGTATACTCTTACTATCACATTCTAGGTTATCACCAGATTCATACCTTACTCCATCTGTAGTGGTTGGCATTCTCAAGTGGCCCAGAGCCACCTAATATACTCGAGTGGCCGTAGAGCCAACATACATAGTTAGATTTATGTAGTTAGATACTCTGAACACTTTTCATAGTAAAATTACAAATACTCCTACTTCACACAGGTGGGCAATGATGGAGTCATAGCCTCCTTGAGTTCTTGAGCCACCCATATGATAGCGTTAGACACACTTATAGTCTTATCCAAGCTATTCACAGATCAAGATCCACCAAACAAGGGTGGGCAATGATGGATTCAAAATCAAATTGAGTTCTTGAGCTACCCATATGAGTATTGAGCAAGCCATCAACTCATTCCAAGTTATTCAATGATATGTGTTGTTCCCAAAATCTGTCACTCATTTTTGGGACAACATATGAACTATTTTGGTCCTGCAGGCCAAAATTACCTCTTTTCTTCTCAAAAATTTGTTCTGAGCATTCAAATTCCTCATTTTTCAAGATTTTTTAGTTAAGGGACTAGCAGGTTCAACAGCTTCAACAGGCGACTTCTCACAAAGGAACAAGTTTTTAACACTTAGGCAATTTCAAGGCTGGTTCAACGCCTTGGTTCAAATAAAAAATGTTCATCGGCAAGCTTCAAAGGAAGGATCGAACCATTGAACCATTGAACCCCGCTTCCAAAAATTTCAATGGGTTCAAAGGTTCAACGACGTCGGCAAGCTTAAAGAGTTAAGCACTTCGGCAAAAGTTCAACAAGTTTAACCACTTAAAGGTTCAACGGCTTCAAAACACTTAACGAAAAGAAGAAGGCTTGAATTATTGAACCATTGAATCTTGAACCATTTTGGTTCAAAGGTTCAATGGGTTCAACGGTTCAAAGGTTCAATGAGCGGTTGGTTCAAAGCGTTTGGTTCGAGCGGTCAAAAGACTTAAGCCAAATAAAATGATTCCAATAAAGAGATTGAACTGTTGAATCAAAGTTAGTTTAATTGATCGATTCAAATGGTCAGTTCAAAGGAGTGCCCCAAAGCCCAAAGGCCAAAGTACCCTCGCGGAGGGCAGTGAATCAAAAGGGCAGGTGCCCTTGTGGAGGGCAGGGAACATTTGCTCGAAGATCAAAGAGAAGGTCGAAAGGGTAAGATTTTCTTAGGAAAAGTGAACAAGGCAGAAAAGTTGGAATTCCTTTGGATTTATTCAAGACAAAAGACAAGGCAAATTCTTTCAGATAAAAAGTCCAAAGGAATTCCTTCGAATTTTTGTTCGAAGGAATTCGCCCGAAAGGAAAAGCCTGAAGGAAAGCAGACGAAGCCAAGAAAAGATTTCCTTCAGACAAATTATTTGAAGGAATTCCTTCAAACATTTTCTCCGAAGGAATTGGAGTGCGAAGACCCTCCGAAGGAATTGAAGCCCAAAGGCTACTCGAAGGACACCAAAGGGTAGGTACCCTTGCGAGGGGCTCTCGACACCCATAAAATGGACCTTTCTCAAAGACCCGAAGGGACACCTTCCCTTCGGGGTGTTCCAAAGGCTTGATAAAGACGAAGGAAAAGATTCAAAAGACTTAGATGAAAAAAAGACTTCAAAGAACAAGGATTGAACATTGAACCAACTAGTTCAACGAGTTCAAAGGTTCATGGTTCAATATGGTTCAAACAAGCAACAACCATTGACGACCCCATAGACATCAAATTTAAGGTAATGGAATATCCATTAACTTTTAAATATAATGCAGAACTTGAAGGATGAACCAAGTGACAAGCTGAAGAAGATAGCTTGAGAGCTCAAATTACTACAGGGAATAGAGAACAATACAAAAAGATCAGAAATATCTACAAAAGAGTTATTTCCAGTAGGTGAAACAGTCGATCAAGTAGTCATCTAAGCACACCAAATAAAGGACATGGCATGTTTTTCTTTCATGAAGTCAAGGCAAAGTGGAAAGCTGCGCAGACATCAAGAAAAGGACCAGACAACCCATGCTAAGGAGGTGACATACAAGATGAATGGGCATGCCATAGTTAAGGCAATGCACTGTTCCAAGCATGGCCCCTAAACAGAACTGAAAGTGCATTTAAGGCATTGAATGTAGTATGGGCCATTCCATGGAACAAAGTGTCAAGCCTTTCTTAGCTGCGTTATATTTTAATCTCTTGTGTTATGCAAGAGAGATATTTTTTTAATACAGAAGCAAAACTCTGTCTAAATTGAAAGGCGATTACTGAGACTTTGAGCTCAAATTGTTGATCATATTACTTTATCTGAATGAGAAAGCAAGTGACTTTCAGACTTTGTACTGTTATAGCTTGTGTTATCTTAGAAAATTATTCTTATGTCTATTTCCTAAGAGCATTCTTGTTTATTTAATTTAACAAGCATAACTAGTGGAAGTAATCAGGAAGGTGTCCTGAGACCAATTGTGGAAAGACTTTGCGCTGTCACAATTGTCTTCAGTGTGTTTTTAGTTTATTTCTATGTAAAGGATCTTGAGATGACTTTGTGTCCCCATTATCCTTTGTATTTCACTCTTTGGGTAGTTGAGCTGGAGACTTTGTGTTCTATTTCATCCTGTTGGTTACTACGCCCTTGTTACCTATTAGTTACCCACCAGAAAGAACTCCTATGTTTTGCTGCAAGACCACTTCTAAAAGAAGAAAAGTTCTTTCAATATTATCACCAAGATTTCTCCTTTGTTTGTGAACATCATCTCTGAAAAAAGAGATGGATGGTGTAGTCCCACCCCTGAGTGTTATTTTCTGCTTATATATATAGTAGATAGCTTTTCATAGTTATAAGGGAACCTCCCCTTGATGAGAGGAGAGATTTATCCACCTTTGATGTGGTAAACCTGCACATTTGGCCGACCAATCTCCCTATACTATGGTTGAAGAGACCTATTTTGCTCATTAGTTAGTTGTTGACAAAATATTCACCCAACTACTTTTTGGCGACTCCGCTGGGAAAAAAGTGCAGAGTTTGAAGCCTCAAGCTTCAAGCTAAAGTAGGCCAGTTCTTTTCTATTTTTATTCTACAATCTGGTAACTCCATGCTATACAAGAAGCCAGAGAGCCCAAGATGTTGTTGACCCTATTTTTGAGTTGGTGTAGCAGGGCAATTTTGATTTGTTCCCTCCCCAACTTCAAGTTCAATGATCTAGGAGTGTTCCTCCTAACCATACCAAGACACCAACACAAGGCAGAGCTTCTTTTTCTGCTATTAGTAGAGCTTTGCCTATACATACTCCACCCAAATTTGTTATTCCCCTTTTTCATAATCAAATCATGGTATTTCAAGGCCCATGGGGTAACTCTTTTGGTCTACTCAATCTTACTCCACCTCTACATGAGCTTCCACACAGTTCAAAGAAGAATTTCCTCAAATTCTTTGGTGATGGGAGAATTCATCCTAATGAACATATTATAGCCTTCGACATAGCCTGTGGCATGATAGGTGTAGAATTTGAGGACGTGGCAGTTAGGTTGTTCGTGGAAACATTGCAAGGCACTACTGCAGCTTGGTTCTATCATCTGCAAGTTCGATCAATGACTAACTGGGACACTCTTAAAGCTAAATTTGAAACCAGGTTCAAACCTGCATAAGATGCGCATGCCTTGTTGGCCCAGCTCACATAGATGAAGAAGGAACCTCATGAACCTATGAGGGACTTCATTGCCAAGTTTGACAAGTTGAGAAACAAGATTCTTAAAATTGCTCAGCCAACATCTGAGAATCTTAAATACTTTTTCATCAACTCACAACTACCTGAAGTGAGTTTTTTGTTGAGACGTGCTGGCCACATAGACCTTGTTGCTGCTCAAGACTTGTCTACTAAGGTGGAAGATAACCTTATCTTAGCAGGAAAGATAAGGAGAGATCCAAACAGAGGTAAATCTTCTTCATCCTCTGAATATCTATCTACAAGCACCACTGATCCAATGGTGCAGAAGCTGGCAAATGAGCTGCTAGCTCTTAGAAAGTAAATGGTGCAAGGGATGTCATCTACTCTTTCATACAAAGATGTACCAAGGAGGACATTCCCCAATCAGTCATACCAAGGCAATGCTACTAGGAATCAAGGGCAAACAAATTATCTTCCTCCCCCACGGGGGAACCTTGCCATTGAAGCACCTCCAATCAATTCAGTAGTTGGATATCTTGAAGTAGAATCAGATTTCTTCTTCCAGCCTGAATTGAACCCAGAAGATGATGCTAATATCTTCATAGAAGCAGAAGAAGAATTAGCTGGTGACTCCAACATTAGTTTTCTAAATTACCAGGATGAACCCATAAGTGAAGGTAAAGCAGCTGAAGAATCATACGTTGTATTCACCCGATCCAAGAATCAATCAACCCAACAAGCTGATAAAAAAAATAAAAGAGTCAGTTCAACCTCTAATTTCAATTGCTAAGCGGGGAACCACTCTTCCTTTCCAACCAAAGGACCCCGTGATTGCAAGAAAGGTAAGTACATCAAACATCCTTACACCTTCTACTTCAAATTCATAGACTAGTCCTCCCCCTCCCAAAAATCAAAAAGATGAACTCCCATCCTCTGTACCTAGTCCATTTCAAATATTTGACATAATTGACCATATAAAGAAAACCAAAATTTAAATGTCTGAATTTGAATTCTTACAATCCAACCCTGAGCAGTTGGATAAGTTAGTTCAATGTGTGAAGAATCAAACTACCCCTTCAGAATAATATGTTAAGAAGGTAGCTCATGATCCCCCAAGGAACATGTCCATGCTAAACAATCTTGTCATTACTCCTCTTGCTGCCCCTAGAAAAATAAAGCCTTTCTATGTTTCCCTATTAATAAACGGTCACAAGTTGAGCAACTGCATCATTGATTTTGGAGCTTCAAACAATGCCATGCCTACCAAAGTGGTAGAATCTCTTGGTCTCACATTGACCAAGACATTTGGGAGATGTTTCTCCATGGAGAACAAATAAGTGTCACTGCTGGGACAAATCAAGGATGCCCAATTTCCATTTACAGCATTCCCAAACAAGAGAATGAAGATGACTATCCTGGTGGTTGACGTCTCAACATCATATGGCATCCTTCTTAGGAGAAATTTCTGTAAGGATGTTGGTGGCTAATTAAGCATGGACCTATCTGAGGCAAGGATCCTAGTCAAAGGTGTTATGAAGAGATTGCTCCCTGAAAATGAAGCAAAATATGTGGTCACTCAAACATCAGTGCCTGAAGCTCAAATTTTGTTTGAGTCTTTAAGCATGGGTAATTACTTTTTATTCACGAAAGAAGTTCATGAGGTGTTTGATGAAACTTTTAAAGGTGACAATCTAGAAATTAGTTCAGATGGAACGGTAGAAGGATTGGTGGAGTGCAGCGCAAGTGTAGAAGAATCTTCCCCTCTAAACAAAGAAGAATATAAGAAAAAATTAGTGTCTGATGAGGTATGGATTCTAGAATTCAATGGCAGCTACTCCTCTACCAGTTTAGACAAAATTAGTGTCTAATGAGGTATGAATTCTAGAATTCGATGGCAGCTACTCCTCTACCAGTTCAGGAGCTGGGATTGTGTTGATATCTCCTCAAGGAGATATTTTTCCTTCTTCATATAAGTTGTAGTTTAGCAACACTAACAACATAGCTGAGTATGAATCTCTATTGCTTAGATTGAAGGTTGCTCAAGATAAAGGTATCAAACTCCTTCATGCCAAAGGAGATGCTAAATTGGTGGTTTGTCAGGTAAGGATCCTGTATCAAACCAAAAATGAGAGATTGCACCATTACCGCAATCTAGTCTGGGACTGAATTGAAAGATTTAATGCTATCAACATCTCTACCATACCTAAGGAATTCAATGACCGAGCTGATGCACTAGCTATTTCAGCAACTCTTCTGGTTTCTCACCCAAATTTTAAGAGAGATAGGTACACTATTGAACTGGTCTTTCGACCAAGTGTGCCTGACAATGCCAATCATTGGCAAGTGTTCAATGGTGACAACCAAATCATTACCTTTCTAGAGTAAAAAGATAGCTTTGAACAGCTTCATTTCAAAGGCAATAAGCCTTAGAAGTTTGAGTCAGCCCTTAAATCAAGTGCAGACACAGGTGAAATTTTTTTGCAACTTAAAGCGAATAAAATCCCAAAGGGCCTGGTTTCTCTTGAGAAGCTGTTTGATAAACACGACAGGTTCATCAAACAACAACAAATAGACTCAAGCTCCTCCCAAGATTTTGATCAAATAAACTTGGATACCAAGAAAAACCCCAAGATGGTGAATATTAGAAAGTGCTGCACTCAGAAAGAAAAGTTCAAGTTCACCACTCTACTCAGCCAGTACATGGATGTCTTAACATACTCCTATGATGATCTGAAATCACTCAGACCCAAAGAAATTCACCTTAAAATCCATCTCAAGAGTGACTCGATGCCTTACAAATAAAAATCCAGTTAGTATAATCTGAAGATATCAGGTACTATTCTGTGTGAAATATAAAAAATGTTGAATACTAGGATAATTTTTTCAATCCATCATGGATTGCCTACATAGTACCTATGAGGAAGAAGAATGGTGAAATTCACCTTTGTGTGGACTTCAAAAATTTAAATCAGTCATCCTTAAAGGATAACTATCCTATGTCCATCATGGATCAAGTCCTTCAGGCAGTGACTAGTTCAGAGATGTTATCAATGCTAGATAGCTTCTCAGAATACAATTAAGTTAAAGTTAGTCAAGCAGACCAACATAAGACTGCCTTCACCATGCCTTGGGGCACCTTTACATATCAAAGAATGCCTTTTGGCCTAATAAATTTTGGTGCTACCTTCCAAAGATCAATATACATTGCTTTCAAAGATGAAATGGGTAAGTTCATTGTGGTATACCTTGATGACTTGACCGTCTTTTCCAAGCATCACTCTGACTATGTGCGTCATTTGTAACAAGTGCTAGAATGTTGCCGTTGGAATGACATTTCTTTAAATTCTAAGAAGTCTATTTTTGAAGTAATAGAAGGGAAACTTCTCAAACACATTGTATCTCGAGAAGGCATAAAGATTGACTTAAACAGAGTCAAGTCCATCCAGAAGCTTACTTTGCCCACAAGACAGATTGCAGTTCACTCTTTCTTCAGATAAGTGATTTTTTTACAAAGGTTCATCCCCGAGTTTGTTGAGAAGACTCGCCATATTGTAAACAAGATGAAGGAAAAGGCCACTTTTAGCTAGACCAAAGAAGGCAAATTGGCATTTCGAGACATCAAGTCAGCTATTGCCCACGCCTCAATTCTGGTTTGTTCAGATTATACCAAGGATTTCATAATGTATAGTTATGCTTTTGAGCACACACTTTCAACAATTTTGGTTCAATAGAACCAAGAAAGTGTAGAATCTCCCATTTCTTTCATGAGTTGTTCTCTCAAAGCTCATGAGCTAAAGTACTCAAACATGGAGAAGCATGCTTATCCAATGGTAAAGGGAGTAAAGCATTTTTGCTTTTACATCCTGAATTCATATACTACTGCTCTGGTTCTTGACACCACAGTCAAATCCATATTAACTCAGCAAGAGTTTGAGATGAAAAAAGGTAATTAGATTGCTAAAATTTAGGAGTTTGATCTAGTCATCAAACCAACGAAGTTGGTGTGGGGAAAGGGCTTATGCCAATTGATTGCTGACAACAAACTCGAAGAAGCAGGGCATGAAGAAGAAAAAATTGAAGACATGCCAACAGTCCTCTTTGTCTCTACCATGAATGAGTGGTATACAAGTATCGCTCATTTTCTTACTTATAGTGAGTGTCCTGCTCACATGTCTCATAAAAAAAGGAGGACTGTTAGATTGAAAGCTGCCAATTTTGTCTTCTAAGATAATGGCCTGTATAAGAGGAGTGTGGATGGAGTGTTCCTTCGCTGCGTGGATAAAGAGCAGCATAACCAACTTTTGAAGTCCTTCCATAATCTGGCATGTGGAGGACATTTTTTTGCTCTTGTAACTGCCCATAAGATTTTGTGAGCCAGGTATTACTAGCCTACTCTGTTTCAAGATGCATACAAATGGGTACATAGGTGTGACCTATGCCAATAGTTCGTTGGAAGACCCAAGTTAGCTG
This sequence comes from Torreya grandis, assembly GCA_037957365.1. NCBI lineage: Eukaryota > Viridiplantae > Streptophyta > Pinopsida > Cupressales > Taxaceae > Torreya > Torreya grandis. The sequence continues at coordinate 1,085,123 of JARHVA010002067.1, forward strand.
CTCTGTCTCTTAAGCTAGTCATAATAAAAGAGCTATTTCAGCAATGGAGAATCAATTTTATTGGTGTTTTAAAACCATCTTCAAGTGCTAGACATGATTATGTCCTTACGACCACATATTACTTCACCAAGTGGGTGGAAACTATTCCAACCAAGCATGCTACTTCAAAATAGTGTGCAATTTCTTCAAGGAGAACATCATTTCCAAGTTTGGGGTTCCAACCAAGATTGTCACAGACAATGCAACTTGTTTCTCTTCCCAGGAGATTACCCAGTTCTATTTTTACTATGAGATTACCCTCTCCCACTCTTCTAATTATTTTCTACAAAGGAATTCCCAAGCTGAGTCAAGCAATAAAAACCTAGTGACCATCATCAGGAAGCTGGTAGATGACAACCAATGAGCATGGCATAAAGCAATGGTTGATGCTTTATGGGCAGATATAATTACACCCAAGAGGGTAATTGGTATGTCACCTTTCCAACTTCTTTATGGTCTCAATGCTGAAATACCAATCACCCTGGAATTGCTAGCACTGAAATTGGCTAAGGCAGTTGAAGATCAAACATATGAAAGCTCCATAAATAAGAGGATCATGTGCTTGACTGAGCTAGATGAGTAGCGAACTATGGTGGTAGACCGAATTGCTATGCATTAAAGTCTGGTGAAAAAGCTTTTCGATCAGAAAACAAAAAACTATGATTTCCAGATTGGAGATCAAGTCCTGTTGTGGGTCAAGAGAAGAGAACCAAAGGGAATGCATGGAAAATTTGACTCCCTTTGGAGGGGCCCTTTTACTATCTATCAGCTCAATAGTGAAAATAGTTTCCTGTTAAAGTATCAAGATGGCACGCCCTTTTCTCTCTCTCACAATGGGCAGCATCTGAAGCACTTCAATTCTTGAAGTATCAGATAAGATCATATATATATATATATATATTTGTATAGTCTTTATTTCTATTTTATGTTGTTCATTTTTATTTTTGGTGCCTTTCTTTTTTGGATAGCATGACTCCGTAGCCCAATGGCATTATTCAAGGCACTGGAGATTTTGGTTTCTACTCCCCTCAGCTGTTCCAAGTTTTCAACTGAAGGAAGTTCTCTAACTGAAGCCAACAGTTGTTTCCAAAATCTGTCACTCATTTTTGGGACAATATATGAACTATTTTGGTCTTGCAGGCCAAAATTACATCTTTTCTTCTCAAAAATTTGTTCTGAGCATTCAAATTTCTCAATTTTCAAGCTTTTTTAGTTAAGTGACTAGCAAGTTCAACAGTTTCAACAAGCGAGTTCTCACAAAGGAACAATTTTCCAACACTTAGGCAATTTCAAGGCTAGTTCAATGCCTTGGTTTAAATCAAAAATGTTCATCGACAAGCTTTAAAGGAAGGATTGAACCATTAAACCCTGCTTTTAAAAGGTTCAAAGGTTCAACAACGTTGGCAAGCTTAAAGACTTAAGCGCTTCGGCAAAAGTTCAACAAGTTCAACTGCTTCAAGGTTCAACGGCTTCAAAACACTTAAAGAAAAGAAGAAAGATTGAACCATTGAATTGTTGAACCTTGAACCATTTTAGTTCAAAGGTTCAATGGGTTCAATGATTCAAAGGTTCAATGAGTGGTTGGTTCAACGCATTTGGTTCGAGCGGTCAAAAGACTTAAGCCAAAACAAAAGATTCTGATAAAGAGATTGAACCGTTGAATCAAAGTTGGTTCAATCGGTCAGTTCAAATGGTCGATTCAAAGGAGTGCCCCAAATCCCAAAGGCAAAAGTACCCTTGCAGAGGGCAGTGAACCAAAGGGCAGATGCCCTTGCGGAGGGCAGGGAACATTTGCTCGAAGATCAAAGAGAAGGCCGAAAGAGTAAGATTTTTTTCAGAAAAGTGAACAAGGAAAAAAAGTTAGAATTCCTTTAGATTTATTCAAGGCAAAAGATAAGGCGAATTCTTTCAAACAAAAAGTCTGAAGGAATTCCTTCATATTTTTGTCTGAAGGAATTCGCCTGAAAGGAAAAGCCCCAAGGAAAATAGACAAAGCCAAGGAAAGATTTCCTTCAAACAAATTGTTCAAAGGAATTCCTTCGGACATTTTCTCTAAAGGAATTAGATCTCGAAGACCCTCCAAAGGAATTGAAGCCTGAAGGCCACCCAAAGGACCCCGAAGGGTAGGTAGCCTTGCAGGGGGCTCTCGACACCCACAAAATAGACCTTTTTCAAAGACACAAAGGGACACCTTCCCTTCGGGGTGTTCCAATGGCTTTATAAAGAGAAAGGAAAAGCTTCAAAAGACTTAGATGAAAAGAAGACTTCAAAGAACAAGGATTGAACTGTTGAACCTTGAACCAACTGGCTCAACAGATTCAAAGGTTCAAAGGTTCATGGTTTAATATGGTTCAAACAAGCAGCAACCATTGATGACCCCGCAAACGTTAAATTTAAGGTAATAGAATATCTGTTAACTTTCAAATATAGCATGGAATTTGAAGGATGAACCAAGTGACCAGCTGAAGAAGATAGCTGGAGAGCTCAAATTGCTACAAGGAAGAGAGAACAATACAAAAAGATCAAAAACATCTACAAAGGAGTTATTTTCAGTAGGTGAAATAATCGATCAAGTAGTCATCTGAGCACACTAAATCAAGGACACGGCCTATTTTTCTTTCATGAAGTAAAGGCAAAGTGGACATCTGCGCAAACATTAAGAAAAGGACCAGAGAACCCATGCTAAGGAGGAGACATACAAGATGAATGGGCATGCCATAGTTAAGGCAATGCACTATTCCAAGTATGGCCCCTAGACAGAACTGAAAGTGCATTCAAGGCATTGAATGCAGTATGGGACGTTCCATGGAACAAAGTGCCAAGCCTTTCTTGGCTACCTTATATATTAATCTCTTATTTTATGCAAGAGAGATCTTTTTCTAATACATAAGTAAAACTTTGCCCAAATTGAAAGATGATTACTGAGACTTTGAGCTTAGATTGTTGATCATATTACTTTATTTGAATGAGAAAGCAAGTGACTTTCAGACTTTATTCTATTATAGCTTATGTTATCTTAGAAAATTGTTCTTGTGTCTATTTCCTAAGAGCATTCTTATTTATTTAATTTAAAAAGTAGAACTAGTGGAAGTAATCAGGAAGGTGTCCTGAGGTCAATTATAGAAAGACTTTGTGCTGTCATAATTGTCTTTAGTGTATTTTTAGTTTTTAATTTATTTCTATGTAAAAGATCTTAGGATGACTTTGTGCCCCCATTATTCTTTATATTTCACTCTTTGGGTAGTTGAGCTAGAGACTTTGTGTTCCATTTCATCCTGCTAGTTACTACGCCCTTGTTACCTATTAGTTACTCACCAGAAAGAACTGCATTCTGTTATAAGACCACTTCTAAAAGAAGAGAAGTGCTTTCAGTATTATCACCAAGATTTCTCCTTTATTTGTGAACATTATCTCTAAAAAAAGAGAGATGGATGGTGTAGTCGTACCCCTGAGTCTTATTTTCTGCTTATATATATAGTATATAGCTTCTCATAGTTATAAGGGAACCTCCCCTTGATGACATGAGAGATTTGTCCACCTCTAATATGGTTAAATTGCACATTTTAGCTGACCAATATCCTTATATTGTGGTTTAAGAGACCTATTTTGCTCATCAGTTAGCTGTTGACAAAATATTCACCCAACAACTTTTTGGTGACTCTGCTGGGGAAAGAGCGCGCAGTTTGAAGCCTCAAGCTTCAAACTGAAGTAGGGCCAATTCTTTTCCATTTTTAATCTACAATATGGAAACTCCATGCTATACAAAAATCTAGAGAGCCCAAAGTGTTGTTGACCTTATTTTTGAGTTGGTGCAGCAAGGCAGTTTTGATTTGTTCCCTCCCCAACTTCAAGTTTAATGATCTAGGAGTGTTCCTCCTACCCATATCAGGACACCAACACAAGGTAGAGCTTCTTTTTCTACTATTAGCAGAGCTTTGCCTATACATACTCCACCCAGATTTATTATTTCCCTTTTTCATAATCAAATCATGGTAGTTCAAGGCCCTTGGAGTAACTCTTTTGGTCCATTCAATCTTACTCCACCTCTACATGAGCTTCCACGCAGTTTAAGGAAGAATTTCCCCAAATTCTTTGGTGATGGGAGAGTTCATCCTGATGAACATATTGTAGCCTTCAACATATCTTGTGGCATGATAGGTGTGGAATTTTAAGACGTGGCAGTCAGGCTGTTTGTGGAAATATTGCAAGGCACTACTACAGACTAATTTTAACATCTGCAGGCTCGGTCAGTGACTAACTGGGACACTCTTAAAGCTAAATTTGAAGCGAAGTTCAAGCCTGCAGAAGATGCACATGCCTTGCTGGCCGAGCTCACACAGATGAAGAAGGAACCTCATGAATTTATGAGGGACTTCATTGCCAAGTTTGACAAGCTAAGAAACATGATTCCTATAATTGCTCAGCCAACAGTTGAGAATCTTAAATGCTTCTTCATCAAATCATAGCTACCTAAAGTGAGTTTTTTGCTGAGACGTGCTGGCCACATAGACCTTGCTGTTGCTCAAGACTTGGCTACTGAGGTGGAAGATGACCTTATCTTAGCAGGAAATATAAGAAGAGATCTAAACAGAGGGAAATCTTTGATCCAAAACTCAAAAGTTCTAGTTGACGAATATTTCAATAGCACAGAAATAACACAATAACAATGGATTCTCTGAGAAGAGACGTCATATTACTTAACAATCACAATACAAAACATGCGCTTATCTCTGAGAAGAGATGTCTGCCTTCCCCTTTTAGGTTACAATGCATTTATACATATTTTTGAAGACCACCTCAGGAGATTGCGTGGCTCGAGGAATTAATGGGTGATGATTTAACATCCTAGCATTTAAATAATACAACGCTCACATTAAAATAATACAACGCTTGAGGACATACGTCCTAGCATTAAACAATTCAATGCTCGATGACATAATCATTCGAGGACAATACAAAATGAAAATAATACACAATTCAAGGAATTAACTATCACCCAATGGTCAACTGTCACTGAATGGTCACCTCGAATTGATGCTCAAATCATTCCTCCCTCCTTGAAAAGCAATGGTCCCCATTGCATCAAGATTTCCCGTCAGGTGGGGTAGTTGTGTCTTGATTTGATTCTCTGTGAGCCACTCACTGTGGTGGCTAAGCTGGCCTCTTCTAACCACTCGATATAGCAGAATAGAGCGTCCTCTTATTGTCTTCATCCAAGTATCCACAATCTGATCCTCTTCTACAGGAGCAAAACTCTGTGGATCAAGCTCATCAAGGTCTAGTTGTTTTGCCACAACTGAAGTGTCTAATAGAGGTGGGCGATATGGTTTGAGGAGCTCCATGTTGAATATTGGATGCAGACCAAGGTAGGCTGGTAGGTTCAACTCAAAAGCATTTTTTGCAACTTTTCTAGTGATGGTGTATGGACCATATCGCAGAGGCTGAATCTTTCTGTGTGGGCCTACCAGCCGTTCCTTCTGAAGCCGTAACCAAACCTTGTCACCCACAGTGAAATGGTGTGCAATCTTATGTTTGTCATGGCGTAGCTTATACTTTTGATTCATCTTCTCCAGGATGTCATGAACTTGTTGCTGGATATGCTACATGTGTTCAATAAACTTGGTCGCTTTTGCTGCCTCAGAGTTTCCATGAGCTGTGTATTCCATGGTGGAGAATGGAACAACTATATCAATTAGTGCCATGGGTTGGAACCCAAAACATACTTGGAATGGACTGTGCTTGGTCGAGCTGTGTAGTGCCCGATTGTATCCATGTTGGATGAATGAAAGTCCCTCATCCCATGTGCGTGGATGTTTGGAGTGATACATCTGAATCATGTGAACAATCAAGTAGTTTATCACCTCGATCTGACCATCAATCTGTGGATGGAAGGCTATGGACTTCATCAGCTTAGTATCCATCATCTTCCATAGAGTGGACCAGAAGATGCTCAAAAACCTGCTATCTCGATTTGAGACAATGGACTTGGGGAGACCAAAATAGAGCCATACATGAGTAAAATATAGTTGAGCATTTTCCTTAGCAGACATATTTTTCTTACAAGCAAGCATAATAGCCATTTTTGAAAAATGATCAACTACCACAAAAATACAATCCTTGCCATGTTTAAAAGTGGGCAAACCTGAGAGAAAATCCATTGAGACAGATTCCCAAGGCCTGGTTAGTTCTAGCAATGGCATGTACAATCTTTGCTTCTTATTTTTTGGCTTGGTGATTGCACATGGGGTGCAAGATTTGAGATATCTTTCCACATCTTTGCGCATATGGGGCCAATAAAAGTGTTTTTGAAGAACTGCCAATGTTTTTTTGATACCAATTGGCCAGCTGTCCTACTGAAGTGTGCTTCCCATATCATCTTTTGTTGCTCTACAATAGGAACACAGATGTGCCCCATATGGCAGAGGACATTATCTTGCAAATAGAAGTCAGAAACATGTTCACCTTTTTGGAGCGCTTGATATGTGTCAGCAAAGGTAGGATCTGCTTCATACAGAGCACCCCAAGTGGCAGTCTCATGTTTGCATAGGTCAAGCACTGTTGTGAGTGTGATAATTGGTGGGCACCTTAGGCAATCTGTAGCTGTGTTTGAGCTCCCCTTTTTGTGTATGATTATCAGGTGGAATTGCTGAAGATACGTGGCCCACTTTTGGTGCCTCTCATTGTGTACTTTGCTTTTCATTTGGATGAATTCCAATGGTCTGTGGTCAGTGTGGATGACCATCTCTTTCCCCAGGATGTAGTGTTTCCAATATTTGTAGGCTTGTACAATGGCGTAGAGCTCCTTATCATCTGTTGGATATTTCCTGACTGTATCAGTGAAATTTTCACTGTGGTATGCAACAGGATGGCCATGTTGCATGATGATAGCTCCCATGGCATATTCAAATGCATCTGTCATCAACTCAAATGGTTGATGCAAATCTGGCAAGGAAAGAACAGGGGGTGAGTAGAGTCTGTTCTTCAAATTCTCAAATGCCCTTTGCTATATTTCACACCACTGAAATGTAGCTTTAGCTCCTCCTTTGGTCACTTGGGTTAGTGACCAAGTAACATGTGAAAATCCAAGAACAAACTTGTGGTAGAAATTTGCAAGGCCCAAAAAGCTGTTAAGCTCTGTGAGGGTCCTTGGTGTGGGCCATTCTCGAATAACCTGAATCTTTTTTGGATCGACGTGGACCCCTTCCTCATTCACAACATACCTGAGGTACTGAATTGTTGTCATTTCGAATGTGCATTTGTCAAGATTTGCGTACAACTTGTGCTCCTAAAGAGTTTGAAGCAGCTTACGGACATGTTGCAAATGTTCTTCCCATGTTTTTCTATAGATGAGAATGTCATCTAAGTAGACAACCACAAATGAGTTGGTGAAGGGTCATAAGATGTCATCCATCATCCTCATGAAGGTTGCATGTGCGTTAGTTAGGCCAAAAGGCATAACCAACCATTCAAAGAGCCCCTCCTTAGATTTGAATGCAGTTTTCCAGACATCAGTGGGATTGATGGGAATTTGGTGATAACCAAATTTGAGATCGATTTTGGTGAAGAACTTTGCACCACGGAGATGGTCCAGCAGGTCATCGATTATGGGGAGAGGGTAGCGATTCCTCATAGAGATTTTATTCAGGGCTCGGTAGTCAATGCAAAGCCTCCATGTTCCATCTTTCTTCGGTGCCAAGATGATTGGGCTACCACAAGGTGAAGAGATTGGCCTGATGTGACCCCTTTTGATTAATTCTTGAATTTGTCTTTTTTTCTCATCATTCTCCAAAATTGATCTGCGATACACAAGAATGTTAGGCAAAGGTGATCCTGGGATTAAATCGATAGAATCTTTTACCTGGCAATGCAGTGGAACTCCTGTGGGTTACTTGAATAATTCAACATATTCACTTGTGATTCGTCCTATCTGCTTTTGTTGTTGTGTTGATTGTGTAGTTAGGACCGCAACATCAGCTTCCTTAGATCTCTGTGGTTTGACCATCATGAGAACAAATTGCTTTATCTTCTCCACCAATCTCCTGCATTGCTTAGCACTGATCAGGGAAACATATGTGGGAGGTGGTACCTTTGGTACCCTATAGCACCGTGTTCCAAGAGTGAGGGTGATCCTTCAGGTTCGAGATTCATAGATGCCATGTCGCTCATACATAAACGGTTGACCAATGAGGACATCATAAACATCTAGATTGACCACATCACACAAGACTTCATCTTGGAATGGTTTTATAGCATATGAAAGAAGACACTGATGGGTGACATGAAGGTCTCTCCTTGGGCTTAACAACCCAATACTATATGGCTTTGGATGAGGCTTCATGGATAGACCTAGACTTTTCACAACTTTAGCCAAGATTAAATTCTTTTGACTCTTGTTATCAAGAATGAAATGCATAGGCTTAAATTTTACCCATAATTTGGAGTGAAACAATCTTTCTTTGTCATCTGGTTTTTCCTCACAGGTTTGTGACGAAGCGACAATGGTGTCAGGCTCAACATCTACAATTTCTTCTTCGTCCTCTTCGACTGTAGGTTGTGTATGAGGTAGAGTAGTATACATCGAGTATTGTGACTTAAAGAGCAGTGACTTGATGGCTCGACATTCTTCTTTGGAGTGAGTTCCAGTTTTGTGGTAATCACACCATTTTCTAGCCTTCCCCTTTTGGGATTTCTTATCCTGAAACTCCTTCTGCTTCCAATTTGGCCTCGTGTTTGACCTTCCTTGTCACTTTTCCGTTTTGAAGGTTGACTCTTCGTATTCTTCCTGCCATGCTTTTGTTCAATCTTCACTGCAAATTTATATGCCTCACCGAGGGTTTCCAAATTAAAGAGTTTCATTTCCCTCGAATGTACCATTATAGTCCACCACGATATTTGAGAGTTTTATGTTTCTCACTTTCTTTAATGCCTAGTCTTGCAGACAAAGAATGAAAAGTGTCTATGTAATCTTGCACAAATTGGTCCTTGCCTTGGTGAAGTTGTTGCCACTGTATGTACAAATCATCATATGCATCGAGGGGATAGTATTCTTCTTTTACTACTTTCATAAAATCTTCCCAAGTGGGTTCCACCCCAAGGCCAATGATATTCGTACTGAACCTCTTTTTGTACACTTCCCACTAGTTTTTCATGGACAATGATGATTTCAAAAGAGTAAAAGTGATCTTTTCTCCATCGATGAACTTATTTACAGAGAAGTAGGATGACAGTTGATCCAACCAATTTTCCATTACGTTAGCATTGATTTTGCCTTCAAATGTGGGAATATCAAAATTTACCTGAACCTTGAAGGGTGTTTGGGCACTGAAAAGAATCTCCCTCGATGAGGAGCCCAGATGTGTAGCCACAAAGCCAAAATTTCCCATCGAAAGTGTTTGAAGAATTTAAACAAATTGTTGGAGCATCTACGCTTGTTGCTACTGGAGGGCTTCATTCACCATTTCCTTGAAAAGATTAGATGTCTCAGTGTCGTTCGCCATTTGAGGTCATTTGGGGCGCACAGGTGGAGCGTTTGGAAGCTCTATTGCTTCCCACCCAAGTTTCCTGTATCCTGACCTCGTCCTCGGGAACATACACTCTCAAGACAAACCGCTCTGATACCACTGATGCAAAACTCAAAAGTTTTGGATGATGAATATTTCAATAACACATAAATAACACAATAAAAATGGATTCTCTGAGAAGAGATGTCGTATTACTTAACAACTGCAATACAAAACATGCGCTTATCTCTGAGAAGAGATGTCTGCCTTCCCCTTTCAGGTTACAATGCATTTATACATATTTTTGAAGACCACCTCGGGAGATTGTATGGCTCAAGGAATTAACGGGTGATGATTTAACGTCCCAACATTAAAGCAATACAACGCTGACATTAAAACAATACAACGCTCGAGGACATACGTCCCAGCATTAATCAATTCAATGCTCGAGGACATAATCGCTTGAGGACAATACAAAATGAAAACAAGACACAATTCAAGGAATTAACTGTCACCCAATGGTCAACTGTCACCGAATGGTCACCTCAAATTTTTGCCCAAATCAATCTTCTTCATCCTCTAAATATCTATCTACAGGCACCACTGATCCAATGGTGTAGAAGCTGGTAAACAAGCTGTTAGCTCTTAAAAAACAAATGGTGTAAGGGATGTCATTTGCTCTTTCATACAAAGATGCACTAAAGAGGACATTCCCCAATCAGTCATACTAAGGCAATGCTGCCAGGAATCAAGGGCAAACAAATCATCTTTCTCCTCCACGGGAGAACCTTGACATTGAAGCACCTCCAACCAATTCAACAGTTAGATATCTTGAAGCAGAATCAGATTTCTCCTTCTAGCTTAAATTAATCCCAGAAGATGACGCTAATCTCTTCACAAAAGTAGAAGAAGAATTAATTGGCGACTCTAACATTAGTTTCCTAAATTACCAGGATGAACCTAGAAGTGAAGGTAAAATATTTAAGGGATCATACGCTGTATTCACCTAGTCTAAGAATCAGTCAGTCCAACAAGTTGATAAAGAAAAAATAGAGCGAGCTCAACCTACAATTTCAATTGCTAAGCGGGAAACCACTCTACCTTTCCAGCCAAAGGACCTGATGATTGCAAGAAAGGTAAGTACATTAAACATCCCCACACCTTCTACTTCAAATTCACAGACCAGTCCTCCCCCTCTCAAAAACCAAAAGGATGAACTCTCATCCTCTGTAAACAGTTCATTTCAAATATTTGACATAATTGGCCATATAAAGAAAACTAAAATTCAAATGTTTAAATTTGAATTCCTACAATCTAACCCTGAGCAGTTGGATAAGTTAGTTCAATGTGTGAAGAATCAAACTGCCCCTTTAGGACAATATGTTAAGAAGGTAACTCATGATCCCCCAAAAAACATGTCCATCCCAAACAATCTTGTCATTACTCTTGCTGCTCTTGAGAAAATAGAGCCTTTTTATGTTTCCCTGTTAATAAACGGTCACAAGTTGAGTAACTACATCATTGATTTTGGAGCTTTAGACAATGTTATGCCTGCCAAAGTGGCAAAATCTCTTGGTCTCACACTAACCAAGACATTTGGGAGATGTTTCTCCATGGAAAATAAACAAGTGCCACTATTGGGACAAATCAAGGACACCCAATTTGTATTTACAACATTCTCAGACAAGAGAATCAAGATGACTGTCCTAGTGGCTGACGTCCCAGCATCATACGACATCCTTCTTGGGAGAATTTTTTTTAAGGATGTTGGTGGTGAATTAAGCATGGACCTATTTGAGGCAAGGATCCCAGTCAAAGGTGTTATGAAGAGATTGCTCTCTGAAAAGGAATCAAAATATGTGGTCACTCAAACATCAGTGCCTGAAGCTCAAATTCTATTTGAGTCTTTAGGCATGGGTAATTACTTCTTATCCACAGAAAAAATTCATGAGGCATTTGATGAAACTCATGAAAGTGACAATCTAAAAATTGATTCAGATGGAATAACAAAAAGATTGGTGGAGTGTAGTGTAAGTGTAGAAAAATATTTCCCTCTAAACAAATAAGAATATAAGGAAAAATTAGTGTCTGATTAGATATGTATTTTGGAATTCGATGGCAGCTACTCCTCTACCAGTTCAAGAGTCGAGATTGTGTTGATATCTCCTCAAAGAGATATTTTTTTTTCTTCATACAAGTTGTAGTTCAACAACACTAACAACACAGCTGAGTACGAATCTCTGTTGCTTGGATTGAAGGCTGCTCGAGACAAAGGCATCAAACTCCTTCATGCCAAAGGATATGCTAAACTGGTGGTTTGTCAGGTAAGGAACCTGTATCAAACCAAAAATGAGAGATTGCACCACTATCGCAATCTAGTCTGGGACCAAATTGAAAGCTTTGATGCTTTCAACATCTCTACCATACCTAGAGAGTTTAATGACCGAGCTGATGCACTATTTGTTTCAGTAACTCTTCTGGTTCTTCACCCAAAATTTAAGGGAGACAGGTACACTATTGAACTGGTCTTTCAACCAAGTGTGCTTGACAATGCCAATCATTGGCAAGTGTTCAATGGTGATACCAAATCATTACCTTCTTAGAGCAAAAAGATAGCTTTGAATAGCTTCATTTCGAAGGTAGTAAGCCTCAGAAGTTTGAGCCAGCCCTTAAATCAAGTGCAGACGTAGGTGAAGAATTCCTGCAACTTAAAGGGAATAAAATCTCAAAAGCCTGATTTCTCTTGAGAAGCTATTTGATAAACATGATAAGTTCATCAAACAACAACAAATGGATTCAAGCTCCTCCTAAGAGATTGATCAAATAAACCTGGGTACCAAGGAAAACCCTAATATGGTGAACATTGGGAAGTGATGCACTCAGGAAGAGAAGTTCAAGTTCACCACTCTGCTCAGCCAATACATAGATGTCCTAGCATACTCTTATGATGATCTGAAATCGCTTAGGCCTGAATAAATTCACCATAAAATCCCTCTCAAGAGTGACTCGGTGCCTTATAAGCAAAAATCTAGGTAGTACAATCCAAAGATATAAGGTACTATTCTATCTGAAATACAAAAAATGCTGAATGCTAAGATAATTTTCTCAATCCATCATTCTACATGGATTGCCAACATAGTACTTGTGAGAAAGAAGAATGGATAAATTCACCTCTTTGTGGACTTCAAAAATTTAAATCAGTCATCCTTAAAGGATAACTATCCTCTGCCCATCATGGATCAAGTCTTTCAGACAGTGACTGGTTCAGAGATGTTATCAATGCTAGACAACTTCTCAGGATATAATTAAGTTGAAATTAGTGAAGTAGACCAACATAAGACTGCCTTCACCATGCCTTGGGGCACCTTTGCATATCAAAGAATGCCTTTTGGCCTGATAAACGCTGGTGCCACCTTACAAAGAGCAATGGACCTTGCTTTCAAAGATGAAATTGGTAAGTTCATTGTGGTATACCTTGATGACTTGATCATCTTTTCCAAGCATCGCCCTGACCATGTGCATCATTTATAACAAGTGCTAGAATGCTACCACTAGAATGACATTTTTTTAAATCCCAAGAAGTCTATTTTTGGAGTAACAAAAGGGAAACTTCTCAGACACATTATATCTTGAGAAGGCATAAAGATTGACTCAGACAGAGTCAAGTCCATCTTGGAGCTTACTTTGCTCACAAGTAAGACTGCAGTTCACTCTTTTGTCAGAAAAGTGAATTTTTTACGAAGGTTCATCCCCAAGTTTGCTGAGAAGACTCACCATATCGTAAACATGATGAAGGGAAAGGCCACTTTTAGTTAGGCTGAAGAAGGCAAATTGGCATTCTGAAACATCAAGTTAGCTATTGCCTACACCCCAATTTTGGTTTGTCCAGATTATATCAAAGATTTCATAATGTATAGTTATGCTTATGAGCACACACTTTCAGCAATTTTGGTTCAATAGAACCAAAAAAGTGTAGAATCTCCCATTTTTTTCATGAGCTGTCCTCTCAAAGCTCATGAGCTGAAGTACTCAAACATGGAGAAACATGCTTATGTAGTGGTAAAGATAGTAAATCATTTCTATTTTTACATTCTGAATTCACACACTACTGCCCTAGTTCCTGACACCACAGTCAAATCCATATTAACTCAACAGGAGTTTAGGATGAAAAGAGGTAATTAGATTGCCAAAATCTAGGAGTTTGATCTAGTCATCAAACCAACAAAGCTGGTGTGATGAAAGGGCCTATACCAATTGATTGCTGACAATAGACCTGAAGAAGCAGGGCATGAAGAAGAAAAAATTGAAGACACACCAACAATCCTCTTTGTCTCCACCACGAATGAGTGGTATTTAAGTATCGCTCATTTTCTTTCTTATGGTGAGTGTCCTGCTCACCTATCTCATAAAGAAAAGAGGACTGTTAAATTAAAAGTTACCAATTTTGTCCTCTGGGACAATGGCCTGTATAAGAGGAGCCTAGATGGAGTGTTCCTTCGCTGCGTGGATAAAGAGTAGTAGAACCAACTTTTGAAGTCCTTCCATAATCTGACTTGTGGGGGATATTTTTTTGTTCCTGTAATTGCCCATAAGATTTTGTGAGCCAAGTATTACTGGCCTACTCTGTTTCAAGACACATACAAATGGGTACGTATGTGTGAGCTATGCCAATAGTTCGTAGTTAGCTGATCTGCCTCTTAAGCCAGTCATAATAGAAGAGCCATTTTAGCAATGGGGAATCAATTTTATTGGTGCTATAAAACCATCTTCAAGTGCTGGACATGATTATGTCCTCATGGCCACATATTACTTCACCAAGTGGGTGGAAGCTATTCCAACCAAGCATGCTACTTCAGAAGTAGTGTGCAATTTCCTCAAGAAGAACATCATTTCCAGGTTTGGGGTTCCAACCAAGATTGTCACAGACAACACAACTTGTTTCTCTTCTCAAGAGATTACTCAGTTCTATTTTTACTATGGGATTACCCTCTCCCACTCTTTTGATTATTTTCCACAAAGGAATGGCCAAGCTGAGTCAAGCAACAAGAACTTGGTGACCATCATCAAGAAGCTGGTAGATGACAACCAACGAACATGGCATAAAGCATTGGTTGATGCTTTATGGGCAGACAAAATTACACCCAAGAGGGCAATTGGTATGTCACCTTTCCAACTTCTTTATGGTCTCAATGTTGAAATACCAATCACCCTAGAATTTTTAGCACTAAAATTGGCTAAGACAGTTGAAGATCAAACATATGAAAGCTCTATCAATAAGAGGATCATGTGCTTGACTGAGTTGGATGAGCAATGAACTATGGTGGTGGACTGAATTATTGTGCATCAAAGTTTGGTGAAGAATCTCTTCGACTAAAATGTAAAAAATTATGATTTCCAGATTGGAGATCAAGTCTTGTTGTGGGACAAGAGAAGAGAACCAAAGGGAATGCATGAGAAATTTGACTCCCTTTGGAGTGGCCCTTTTACTATCCATTAGCTCAATGGTGAAAATAGTTTCCTATTGAAGTATCAAGATGGTACGCCCTTTTCTCTACCTCATAATGGGCAGCATCTGAAGCACTTCAATTCTTAAATTATCAGATAAGATCATCTGTACATATGTATATTTGTATAGTCGTTGTTTCTATTTTGTGTTATTCATTTTCATTTTTGGCACCTTTCTTTTGTGTGTAGCATGACTCCATAGCCCAATGAAATACTTCAAGGCACTGGAGATTGTAGTTTCTACTCCCCTCAGCTGTTCCAAGTTTTTAACTAAAGGAAGTTCCCCAACTGGAGCCAGCTGTTGATCCCAAAATCTGTCACTCATTTTTGGGACAACATATGAACTATTTTGGTCATGCAGGCCAAAATTAACTCTTTCCTTCTCAAAAATTTGTTCTGAGCATTTAAATTCCTCATTTTTCAAGCTTTTTTAGTTAGGGGACTAACAGGTTCAATAGGTTCAACGGCTTCAATAGGTGAGTTCTCACAAAGGAACAAGTTTCCAACACTTAGGCAATTTCAAGGCTGATTCAACGCCTTGGTTCAAATCAAAAATGTTCATCGACAAGCTTCAAAGGAAGGATTGAACCATTGAACTATTGAACCTCGCTTCCAAAAGGTTCAAAGGTTCAACGACGTTGACAAGCTTAAAGAGTTAAACACTTCGGTAAAAGTTCAACAAGTTCCACGTCTTCAAGGTTCAACGGCTTCAAAACACTTAATGAAAAGAAAAAGGCTTGAACCATTGAACTGTTGAACCTTGAACCATTTTGGTTCAAAGGTTCAATGGGTTCAATAGTTCAAAGGTTCAACGAGCGGTTGGTTCAACGCGTTTAGTTCGAGCGATCAAAAGACTTAAGCCAAAACAAAGGATTCTGATAAAGAGATTGAACCGTTGAACTGTTGAATCAAAGTTGGTTCAATCGATCAGTTCAAATGATTGGTTCAAAGGAGTGCCCCAAAGCCCAAAGGCCAAAGTACCCTTGCAGAGGGCAGGGAACATTTGCTCGAAGATCAAAGAGAAGGCTGAAAGGGTAAGATTTTCTTCAGAAAAGTGAACAAGGCAGAAAAGTTGGAATTCCTTCGGATTTAGTCAAGGCAAAAGACAAGGTGAATTTTTTTAGACAAAAATTTCAAAGGAATTCCTTCAAATTTTTGTTCGAAGGAATTCACCCAAAAGGAAAAGCCTAAAGGAAAGCAGACAAAGCCAAGGAAAGATTTCCTTCAGACAAATTATCCGAAAGAATTCCTTCAGACATTTTCTCTGAAGGAATTGGAGCCCGAAGACCCTCTAAAGGAATTGAAGCCTGAAGGTCGCTTGAAGGACCCCAAAGGGTAGGTACCCTTGCAGGGGGCTCTCGACACCCATAAAATGGACCTTTCTCAAAGACCCGAATGGACACCTTCCCTTCAGGGTGTTCTAAAGGCTTGATAAAGATGAAGGAAAAGCTTCAAAAGACCCATATGAAAATAAGACTTCAAATAACAAGGATTGAACCATTGAATCTTGAACCAACTAGTTCAACGGGTTCAAAGGTTCATGGTTCAATATAGTTCAAACAAGTAGAAACTATTGACGACCTTGTGGATGTCAAATTTAAGGTAATAGAATATCCATTAACTTTTAGATATAGTGCGGAACTTGAAGGATGAACCAAGTGACTAGCTGAAGAAGATAGCTCGGGAGCTCAAATTACTACAGGGAAGAGAGAACAATACAAAAATATCAAAAATATCTACAAGGGAGTTATTTTCAGTAGGTGAAACAGTCAATCAAGTAGTCATCTGAGCACACCTAATCAAGGACACAACCTATTTTTCTTCCATGAAGTAAAGGCAAAATGGATAGCTACACAGACATCAGGAAAAGGATCAGACAACCCATGCTAAGGTGGAAACATACAAGATGAATGGGCACGCCATAATTAAGGCAATGCACTGTTCCAAGCATGGCCCTTAGACAAAACTAAAAGTGCGTTCAAGGCATTAAATACAGTATGGGCCGTTCCATGGAACAAAGCGCCAAGCCTTTCTTGGCTGCCTTATATTTTAATCTCTTTTTTTATGCAAGAGAGATCTTTTTCTAATACAGAAGCAAAACTTTGCCTAAATTGAAAGGCGATTACTGAGACTTTGAGCTCAGATTGTTGATCATATTACTCTATCTGAATGAGAAAGCAAGTGACTTTCAGACTTTGTGTTGTTATAGATTATGTTATCTTAGGAAATTGTTCTTATATCTATTTCTTAGGAGCATTCTTGTTTATTTAATTTAACAAGCAGAACTAGTGGAAGTAAATAGGAAGGTGTCTTGAGGCCAATTATGGAAAGACTTTGTGCTGTCACAATTGTCTTCAGTGTGTTTTTAGTTTTTAGTTTCTTTCTATGTAAAGGATCTTGGGACAATTTGTGCCCCCATTATCCTTTGTATTTCACTCTTTGGGTAGTTGAGTTGGAGACTTTGTGTTCCATTTCATCCTACTGGTTACTGCGCCCTTATTACCTATTGGTTACCCACCAGAAAGAACTCCTGTGTTTTGCTGCAAGACAACTTATGAAAGAAGAGAAGTGCTTTTAGTATTATCACCAAGATTTCTCCTTTGTCCATGAACATCATCTCTAAAAAAGAGAGATGGATGGTGTAGTCCTACCCCTGAGTGTTATTTTTTGCTTATATATATTGTATATAGCTTCTCATAGTTATAAGGGGACCTCCCCTTGATGAGAGGAGAGATTTGTCCACCTCTGATGTGGTAAACCTGCACATTTGACCGACTAGTCTCCCTATGCTATGGTTGAAGAGACCTATTTTGCTCATCAATTCATTGTTGACAAAATATTCACCCAACAATATGATCACTATGTACACTCACACACACAGGTTGTCACCAAGTTCATGCATTGGTTCATGTACCTAATGAGGTGTATTCATTCCTTTCCTCTTTCTTTATTCATCTTTACTCTGTTATTTTATCTGAACATAGTCTTTTACTTTTGATCATCTCTTAAGTAAGGACTAATTTTTTCATGTTTCATTACAGGACATTGATTTAGATCATATTTCATATACGTAGACCTAGATTTATATACTCAAACTTAGCTACATGGGTAATTTAACATTTTTAGGAATAATGGAGTTTTATTCCTATTTTAGTTAAGGGTCTAGATTAATAACTCAATGCAAAATATAGAGATAATTATAGTCCTAATTTGTATAATTTATCTATAATTTTTACCTTTCTAAAATTAGAAATAAATAAGAAGAAATTTATCTTAGCTTGAAACTGGACTGAGATGGCTAAGACAGAGGTTGAAACTAGTTGTGTGGGATTAAGATAGTGTCATGAATCTAAATTTGGCTTTTGTTTGGTGAAAGGATATGAGTGTCAAAAATAGGACACTTTAGGGTCTAGCACTATATTCCACTCCTACCACTATTGTCCAAATTGGTCACAGAGACCTATTTTTTTTTGGATTTTTGCATTATTCCTATGTGAGCCTGCCTACGAAATCTTGAGTGTTAATTATCGATGAAACTCACTATAGAGTTGTTTTAATCTTCAAACCCTAACCCTCTATCATGCTTATTAAAGTGATGTTTGAACCACTTGAATAAAGGGGGGTTAGTGTGTAAGATGTACTAAACATGTAATCCATACCCATTGTGTGGGCACACTGCCTACATAACAATACTTTGAAGAGGGATCAAGCCATATGTAGTTTTTCCACTTAATATGCTTTGTGTAATAGTGTGATGTGGATGCAAAAATGCCAAATTAAAAGTGATTGAGGTGGCTAGGGACTGGTATGAGGGTTTGATTGTGTTTACAGCTATGTTGGGTGACTGTATGCAGAGAATAATGAAATTTACTTAAATGCATTATTTGTATTTTTGTTTTGTAAGATTTGTCACCCCCCTTTGTAAATGAGATTTGGATAGGATTTTATAGGGAACCATTGGTCATGGGTTATATGTATGCATGCTAGGTCAACATAATGAAGGATAGGAATCAGATGAAAAAAACTATTTGGGCTCAAAATGTAATTGGATAGGAGTGCCAAAAATGGGACACCCTAGGGTCCGATGCTATAGTCTAAGTATGGTGCTCTTGTCCTATAGGTTTGGGACTTGGGGGATTAGGATTGGCATGGGGAAAGTAGCTTAGCTAAGGTGGAATGACCATTTATAAGGTTTCAGATGATTGGTAATGAGCAAAAAGATGTCTGGAAGGGTCATAAGAGCATGAAAAAGGGAGCTATGGATAGGGTGTCACAAACCACACTCAAACTACCAATTTGGATAGTTTATATGACTATAAAGGGCTTCAATTCCAAGGTAAGTTTAGGTACACTTATTTTTCATTTATAGTAGTCATTTTGCTTTACTGCATTATTAGCATAAAGTGGAGGCAAATGCAATCACCTAAAAGTGGTAATTGGATGTTAAGAGTGTCGTTTGAGTTACCCTATTCCTAGCTTAGCCTTAGACCTATCCTAGAGATTTAGACATATTTTTTTAGTCATTGACCAGACCATAGTAACCTACAATCAGTCAAAATATAGTCCTAGAACTGTCTTCTCAAATCCTAACCCAACTTGCTTAGCAATCTGCCAAGTGGACATTAGCACCACATTTGGGACACTACAACCACATAGTGCTAGTGTCTTTAATTGGGTGCAATTGTCCTTAACCCTAGGATACTTTTTTAAATGTGTGCCCCTCCTAAATTTAGCTTCAACATATTTTATTATTTGCACAAGCTATATAACCCTATAAATACAAGTTTAATTGACATTTATTCACTAGATGGAAAATAGATTCAAAAGCACATTCAAACCAAAGACAAGTTGAGAAAAATTAAGGTATTTGATCCTTATTATGCCCTAATTATGCATTAATACTAACTATAACATCCATAAGCCTAGTCTTCAAATATTTCAAAGCTCAAGCACATTCAAGGCATCCAAGTCTACTCTCATTCTAGTATTCACTTACACTTGTATTAAGCACTAGGTGGGAGAACTACATCGGGCTTGATCCCTCTTCAAAGTATTGGTATGTACGAAACTCTCTTCACATTTGGGTGTTGAGGATGTCCATCCTATCCTACTAATGAATGCATAATTATTTCTCATGTCATACTTGTAAGGAGGATGAGGGTTTGCACATTAAACTAGGTTTTTCAGGTACACCACAGATCTTCAAGTTTCATGTGCATAGAATCAGGACATAAAAACATTGGTAGAAGTACTCCTAAAAAATAAGAATAGTCCCACAAAGGAGAAACTATCACAACCTAGAGGATACTACACAAGCATGACACTAATATCCATATGTGGAATTATTATCTAGTGAGCAGATAGACACCAAAATCTTGTTGATGATACATAAAAATGTCGATAACCCAATTTTTGAAACCCAAATAATCTGTGATTGTCACTTTTTATATAAGTCTATATCTATGCCTATTTATTGTTATTTTTATAAAGTCAAATGCTATAAGAAATCAATACTTAATTATTGCAATTTATTTAATAATTTAGACATCTCAGCCCTTTAATTTAAACATAGGTTTTACATAGTTAAATCCAAAAAGGTTAAATCATTTGGTACACATATTTTTAGCTCATGCCATACTTGTAAGGAGGATTAGGGTTTACACACTAAATCAAATATTCTAGGCACAATACAAAGTTCTAGATTTTGTGCACATAAGAATAGAAACCAGAAACATAGGTGTAGGTTCTCCCAGAAAATAGGAACAATCCTACAAAGAAGACACTTACACCATTTTGAGGACACTAGAGCAACTTGCCACTATTATCTAGGTGGGTTGTTATTGTCTAGTGAAGAATTAGAACTAGGGACCCTATTTATAACAATTAGACCTATCCAAAACCCATTTTTTAGAACTTAAATCTTACTTGATAGTCATTTTATAGATAAATCTCTATTTACAAATATTATTTACTATTTTTAGAAAATCAAAGCAAGTTAAAAAGTTGACAATTTGGCCTCCCAAGCCAAATTTCAACCCCTATAGTCCAAAACTTTCTCATAATGCCCTTCAAACTTACATGAGGCTTCCTAAATCTTGTCATGATCTTCAAATGGTCTTTTTAAAGCCTTTTAGCATTGTTTAAGGTTTCATAAGTATGTGTTAGGCATTGCTCAAGAGATCCTAATGTGATAGCTTATTTTGAGTCATTAGATGATGTGTTAGGTATTCATAGGTGGTCCTTGGGTGAGTGAAAGGATTTCAAGTGTCTTTTGAAGCCTAAAGAATGGTCTAAACCTTGTTAGACAAAGTTAAGGTAATTTAACAGAAAGTAAAGTATTTGGAGGAGTTAAGGTTTCTTGTTCTTGTTATATTTAGGCCTGTTTTAACCACTTCTTAAGGAAAGACCTTGTTATAAAGATATGGAAGGTGTCCAAGTCATGTTGAAGTCTTAAAATGAGTTCTAAATCTGTATCCAAGGTTGCCTTCAATGGTCTACTTGGTCAAGATTGTTTCAAGCTATAATTAGCCCTCCAAGTCATCAAATACCCTTTAAAACATGTCATATGAGTCAACCTCCATATTTTAAACCTTTAAAGAAGTTATGTTTTGATGTCACATTAAAATTAAGAGCCTTTAAGGGTCTCATAACTATTCTAAGTCATGACAAGGTGGTTTTATATGCAAAATGAAGTCTCTTTAGGGGTTAAATGTCATTTATTCATCATAAAAGGGACCCACATGATTGAAAATGACTTTTCAACTTACCTTAAACCATACAACCTAGTTTGAAAGTGTTAATTTACTCCTCATTTCCATTTTATTACCACACAATAGCCTTTCAAGATTTTAATCGTGAAAAAATGCAGGAAAAAGGGGGTTTTATAGTTATTTTCAGACTTATACGAACTTGTATAGTCAAAGCAAAGTTAGAAGAGGTCAGTTATATTTAGGGAGAACTCATTTTAGGCATAAAATAATAAAATATATGAGTTTCAAAGTCAAATAAGCCAAAAAATAATCCCTTCTCTCCATTGATCTCCTTGGCAGCTCTAGATAACTAATTAGGTTCTTTCTCAATACAGATAGGATAGAGAAAATGGTGATGTGAGATATTGGCCAAAGGAAAGTGGTATAATGGCCTTCCAATCCTTGAAATTATTTTTAAAATTTATGGCCCATGGTTTATGAACAAAGGTTAATAACCTAGGCAATCAATGTTGGTATCCTACATCTATATAGGGTCAACTTTACAATGGTTTCAATGCATTCATGGCTTAAATTATGCAATAATTTTTTTTATGTGTCTTATATAGGTCCTCGTAGTCCATATAATTCATTATCCACCCCTAGTACACATGTGTGAGCTCATGGGAGTAAGAAACCTTCATGTTGTCACAAATTATAGGTTATAGGTAATGATTTCTTAGTGTTATAGAGCCTTCAATGCATTAATATAAAAGTGAGTAATGGTTTTAGCATGGATGGTGTGTTTATTAGAGTTCATTCAATTATTTTATACCATAAACACTTATCTAAGTCATTAAATGAATAAATAACTCCTTTAGAGTCCTGATTTCAACATGACTGCCATGCATAATATAAATCTTTTTTACAAGTTGTGAGCAAAGTGTTTCATGGTTGATGGTTGTTGAGGATCATTAGGACACTATATAACATGTATAGGTCTCCATATTATGAGTATCACCTATGAATGAATCTTTTATGCCTCACTCCTCATGCTAATAACTCATTCCATAGCCTAGAGAGATAGTCTCTCATTGGGGCACCTACACCTATTATGAAAACTAAGCAAATGAAGTGTTGGATGTTGGGATAGGGTATATAAGGAATTGAGGAGTAATGGGGAGTAATAATGACCTATTAATAATAATGGGAGATGGATAGAGTAGGGTCAAACAAATATCAACACCATCAACTCACCCTAAGAGGACAAACTTAGTCAAGGATTCAATACACACAGGACTATCATTACAGAGTTGAATAAAAATTGATGATGTAATAAGATTAATAAGGTTTAGATGGTTAGAATGAAAAATTAAGGGTCATAAACATGCTTATGGCATTCGAGGAAATAATGAATCATCAAGGAAGAAGATTCTCACCTCTTAAATGGGCTCCCATAGTCAAAAACCAAACTGTATTATATAAACTAATCATGAAGATTAAGGTGATTGAGTTAAGAGTGGTTGGAAAAGTTTGAAAGGTATGTGGGGATGATAAAACTAGTGAAATATGCTTATAATGATCAATATTACCTCAATATGTTAGCAGAGGAAGAAATCCACACTTAGTCAAGAGCAAGAGTTGCCATATACATGTCAGTCATGAGGAAGCAAAGTAGCTAAGTGAAAGATGGTCTAAATAGGAGATTAAAAAGGATTGTGTAAATATGGAGGTAATATTCATCATGTTATAATATTCAAATAAACCTCAAAGTGATAACAAAATAAAGAATTCCATACTCACAGTCCAAGTAGAATCTTTATGTAGAAAGGTGAAAGCGTGAAGAATCATGCATAAAGGTGAAGTACAATAGTGAAAATAACGTTAATGATTTTTTTTATAAATTCTCTTAGTATACACTAAATGATTTATTCCCTTGAAGCAAAGGAAAGCCTTAATAGTCTAGTTAGGCTTGGTAGGCCTAAACAGGCAGTTACATGAGTATATTTGGGAAATGAAGGGCATTTTCATGTTTGGGGAGTGTTTGAGGTTTGAAAACATAAGAGGAGGATGTGAGAATACATAATAGAGGTTATCATGATGATAAGAGCCTCAAGTTGAGGAAGGTAGACACTAAACTAGGCCATTAGGGCTACACAAGTTTGATTGCTTTCAAACCCTCAAAGTGTGAAAACTAGGTTGCAAGACTATTAAGAGAGTGATGCCAGTTGAATGATCACTTGCATATATTGGTTATGGTTAAATAAATAGGAGATAATTAATATATCATATCAAGCATCAAGATAAAATCTTCAAGTTGACACTCTCTCTCATCACACACATAATCCTCCATGTCCAAGAGGCAGTCTTAAGAAGATCAGAACTCCTTGGAGGAGTTGCATGGGAGCATATGTGTATTAAAGGTGTTGGATGGGTATCCTACCCCAAAATATTTACCTTGATTCTTAGTTTCATCCCTACATCTGTATGAACAATCTTTAAGATTGAAGACCACCTAAAAACCCTGTTATGCAATGTGAAGAGCTCAAGGAACTACTTTCTCACACTTATAGCATCAATAAGGCTTTACATGGGATCAAAAGGAGTTTGTATAAGGTGGAGAGGGTTGTAAAATTCATATTCCTTGCATTTTTTCTTTCATATAAACTCCTAACTCTATGGATCATCATTAAGACCTCCAACCACTTTAGAAACATTGTTTGCATTGTTTTAGAGCTCAAAGGGGACATACTTTTGCTTGGTACTTGTAGGAGTAGTTGCATGGGATTTAGTGGTATTTGAAGATGATAGAGGGGGTTGTTTACTGATTTTTATTTGAATTTTTGTGTGTTTTAGGCCTCTTAACTATATGAATAATTATTAAGACCAACAGAGCCTCTAAACCCTTCTTAAATCTCTCATAGTGACCTGATGGAGAAAATGTGTTTCTTAACACCCTAAAATGCAAAGTTATGACCTTGGAATGGATTTTATGGTCTTATCAGGTCTCATGGGAACCTAGGTGAACCTTTTATTAACATATGTGAGCTTATTTTTGTATGGATTAGGCTTAGGAATGACTATTACAAGCCTAAAAAGGGCAGATTCTGAAGGTTTCTTGAGAAGTTGAGCTAGATGAAGCCTAGTATGGACTAATAGAGCTATCTAGACATGAAGAAAGAAGAATATAATTCCTCTAAGACTTCATAGGAATATTTTAAGTCACTCAAGTGTCCCCATGGGTTCTCCATAGCCATCACCTTGGCCAAAAGTTGATTGTACTATGGTGGCTACTCATGGAAGCCTAGTTTCAAACCTTGGAGGGGTGACATAGAGCTTGGGAGCCTCTTTGACATCACTAAAGTTAATTTTTTATGATAGTTATAACCTCATGAAGCCTTGAACAAATTTAACTAGGTGACCAAGACAAAATTTAGCAATAATTGTTAATATATCATTGAAAGATATTGAGGGACATGGTGAATGGGATATGATGATTACTGCCACATCAACATGGGAGCCTCCATCAAATTCAAGGTTTCAACCATCAAGTTATGGATAAAATTAAGGTGAAGGTGATAATCAAGAAGCCAACTTGTCATCTCTATACAATCAAGAGGGCAATTTTAAAGAGAATGAATGAGCCACTAAGACAATTAAGTGTTAGGAGGTCTCTTGTACACCACTCTCTTAGAGACCATGATGAATTGAATTAATACACACATTAGATGAGTTATTGAGACTTGTTCCACTCTCTTTTTTCTTTTTGTAACTACCTCATGTAGGTTACAAGTGTCGTTGACTCTTTCAATGCACTCTTTCCTCTCTTTTATCAATTCTTCTATAAATGCAGCCTCTTTTGGCTTGTAATGCAATATTTGGTGAAGTATGGCAAAGCCATGCTCTACCAAACACTTGTCTCTAATTCTAAACAATGAATAGATGTTGTTTTTATCCTTCTCATATGCTTTCAAGTAGTTAATAATGATGGTGGTTGATTAGTGTTAGTGGTAGCAAGTAGACTCCCTTCATTTGTCCCACTAACATCATCTACTAACTTTCATCCATGAAATGGTTTTTATTTGAAAGACCATTACTCTTTCCACTTCACTCCACTCATAATGCCATTTCAAGGATGGGGAAATTGTATGCTACTAACATTCATCCATGAAATGGTTTTTCTTTAAAATACCATTACTCCTTCTACTTCACTCCACTCACAATGCCCTTTCAAAGAGGGGCAAAATGTATGCATGTAAAATCACTTGCTTATATCAGTATCATTAATATTCCTATTAGTCAACACTAATTTTTCTTAATCTAATTTATCCAATTTCTAAACATTTGTCTAATATCCCATTCTTCATATTTCATCATTCTATTAACCTTATCCATTCCCACAAATCATTAATTTATTCTAATTCCCTGTTATCCTATCCTAATCCTATATTATTTATTATTTGGGAATTTTAAATTCCCATAACCCACCCACCCACCTAATAAGCCTATCCCTAGGCTCTCCTACACCCCTAGTCCCTAATCACTCACCTAATCCATATCTAATCCCCCATCTAATCATCATTATCCCAAAGTAGTTTCTAGAACCTTCCAAATCTAGAACCCTCTTTATTCTCATCCCTCCTCTCTAGCAACCTCTAAATCTATAAGCTTCCAAGGAATTTTATATTCTTTTTTATTCTCCACCATTGATCTCATATAACCAACTTCAAAACTCCACCATAGATCTCCACCTTCTCTTTCTATTTAAACCACTCCTCTCCTCTATTGGAGCCAACTCAAAAATTCATAGCAAATCCATATTAAACTATCCATCCACCAATCCTTAATCAAGCAACATCATAATGTCAAGATTATGAGTTAAAAACAATCCTAATCCTAATCCTCTTGTTTTAATTCCATGTAATCATGGTGTAGAGCATTTAGCTTTAGGATCATAGTGTTGGTTTTGAATTATATTCATCCATTGGCATTTTGGTTCTAATGAATTTATCACTTTACCTAGTAGTTGGATATTTGAGTGATTAAATTATGTATTTTCATCCATAGAGCTCAAATTTCACCTACAAGCCCATTTCCTTAACTAGTTGCAGGTTGGTTTATCATTTTGGCAAGTCATATGAAGTGTGTTCATGGCCTTGCATTGGTTGAGTGTGGAGGTTGATTCATCAACTGTCTCGTAGCATGCCTATTGATCATGCCCTCTTGGTCCTTATTTGGCTCTCACCTCCATATTTAAATACCCATGCCTAGAGGCCATTGTGATTTAGTGCATAGTTCAACTTGTGTTCATGTTCATAGTGTACGATAGGCAAGTTGAAGATGTTTATATTGGTGCATCACCTCTATTAGAGAAGGTTTATTTCATGTTTCTCTCTCCTTTTTACCCTAACAAGTTAATAGGCTTAGTGATTTAAGCATGGATAATGTATAAGGGGAGCTATCCCCATAACCTAGAGGTTTAGTCCACCTACAGGTCACCCATAACCTTGGACTAAACCCATGTTACCCCAAATTTGAAGAGGTCTGAACAATCTTCCCCTAAGCATGTAGTTTGGTGGTTAATAGTCTTGGCATGCTTGATGGGACCAAAATTCAAGGAGCTTGGAGCGTACACTCTCATTATTTAGTGACATCAAGGAGATGCAAACATTTTGGTAGCATATTAACACTCAAGATCTCATGTCAAGTGTCATCAAAATTTCTTCACCCAAGGCTAAGAACAATTGTTGGTGATAGTTTTCTTGTTCTTTGTTTGCCTCATGACATTTAATGGCCAGATATGGGGGATTTTTATGTTCTATAATTACTTATCAACCCTATGATGACCCATACTAACCTATCCATGAGCCTTGTAAATCATATATCAATCCTTATTAGTAGCATGATGGATCACATTAGTTGTATGGTTCTCCTTATCAACCTACTTGGTAGCCTAACCACATACCTCATTAACCTTATGAATCTTTTTATCCACCTTACTACCAAGAACATCACCATTACCCTCCTTGTGATCCCTATCAACCTCCTTGGCATCCTTCCTATCATAATTACTACCCCTCCTTCCCTCCCCAAACACTCTTTAAAGCCACACCTAGTTTCTTCGATGAGTTTGAGGAGTTAAAAAGCATGAGTCAAATCATTGCTAGTGAGATATTGGTGCTAAAGGAACAATAATCTCAATGTAACCAATCCTACGAAACTCCACCTCCTTATACCCCATGTCAATACCCTTGGACCACTACTCCCTTGCCAAACCCAAAACAAGAAGAGATAAAGGTTGCAGAGGTTAAAATGAGGAGATTCACAAGCTTTTAAAGCACCTTGCCTCTTCCTCAAACTAAAGTTGTCTATAGATGTATAAGTATGCAAAGAGAGAAAGAGGTTATGAGTAACAAGAGTAGGAATTTCCAAAGCTTTCAGAGCACCTCCTCACCCCCTAAACTCACTTAAGAGCATCCTATAAATCCTTACATTCTTACTCCACTAGTTGGACATTCTTGCCCTCCCACCATCTCCCTGTTTGAACGAGGACCTATGGTTTGGAGAGTAGATGTGGAGAATATAAATGAAGAGGAGTGCATGAAGGCTAGTTCAAGAGATCTTTCAAGTTTTTAAATTTATCCATATATCCTTCATACTGTACTCATTCATGAGAATCAAGATACATCTAGGTTTGAAAAAGTAATTGAGGATTGGAAAAGGAAGAATGTAGTGCCTTCAACTGACTATCTTTCTCCATATCCTCAATAATATCATGATCAACCTAGTACTACTAAATCTCCAATTTGGGAGAAGCCAATTGCATTGATGGTGGAATTAGAGTATTTATATGTGAGAGGTAACTTGATAAAGAACATAAATGAGGTGATAGTCCTTCAAGAGTTTGACCATGTTGCTTCTACAAGTGGGTTCCAAGAACACCTTGAAAAGGATACTTCAATCATATATGATGAGGAGATCATTATTGATACTTCTATTCACCCCAACAGATTAGATTTTGAGCCTAAAGGGAAGTTTGATGATATAGAGTAGTCAGAATGGCATGACCTTGAGGTGGATGAAACACAAACAACTTCTCCTCTAGGAGACAGTCATGGAAATATCCCTCATGAACCCTTTATTGAATCTAAGAGCACTTAAATTGATTTGGATGATCCTGAGTACCAATTTTACCATGAATCCTTAGATGAGATTGAAGAACATAGCATGATGGCTTTGAATAATGGAATAGAATAGTAGGTTGAGGTCTCAAGTGAAGGCAGCACTAATTTTTTGGAACTTTGAGAGGACAATTCAGATTTAGAATTAGAAAAACAAGATGAACTCCAAGAAAAATGCATACCACTTGGATAAGGATAAGTTGTTCAACTTGTAATAGTTGCAGAACAAAGAGACAACCTTCAATAAATTTCAAGTGTTCAAAATGAGGTATGTGTTGACATTGAAACTCCTAGTTTCATTTAAGTTAAATAACTCATTCCTTGTTACCAAGAGAAGCCCGCTAATGAACATGAGGTCATAATAGTCAATGAATCACTAGAGCATGATCATGATCACATAGACACTAGTTAAGAAGATGATGGAAACCTATGGCAATAGTATTGGAAAATTTTTAATGATTTTGAAACTCTTCAAGAGCTTGCACCTCTTATGGGGTAAATTGAGGATACCTTGGTCATTAACCTTGCCAAGCTCCATCAACAAAATGAAGAAGTTTATCTTGATGAGGAGAGAATTAAAATGGTTGTTGTAGTAGTGCCTCCAGTTGATAGTCCTAAACATGAACCAAGTGAAGATACATTGACCTTTAGTGTGCCTTATGAGGATGAAAACCATGAAGACATTGACAAGTTACTAATTCTGATAGAGCTTGAAGAAGGACTGCTTAAGCCTTGAAAGAAGTTTGAAAGTGGAGTTATAGTGATAGATGGATTTCTCAGAGATGATTCTACTATAATGCTTCGAGAAGAAAGCATAGCTGTATTTGATCTTTTTGAGATAGTAGATGACCAACATGATGGAGTTCCAAAGCACAATGGTTTTCTTCAAATGATCATGACCAACCAAGAGTAGCAAGGTGTGAACTTTGAAACACTAAATGAATATGTGTTCATAGGTGATTTATTTATTGTTATCATCTCACTTGAGAACATGCCAAATGAATTGATAAACAAAAAGACTTCGCTATGAAGAATCACATCTATGGAGTAACTTGTTCCAAATCATTACCTATCTCATGAAAGGAGAGTCAACAAAAACTTCCCCTTTGATCCAGGAGGAAGAAGACATGTCGCGGTTAGTTGTTTATAGTAGGTTATTTTTGTCTTATTTTCAATAAGTGCTCAACATCACAAGTGTGGTATGGGTGTGTTTACTTTTTGCTTTGTTTGATGTGTTGTCCTTTGTTTTATGTGTGCTTGGGAGTTTAGTTCATTATTCTTATTTGTTTTAAGGGTCTTGCATCCATAATCAAGGTATTGCTCAAAGGATGAGATAGCTGGTTCTCTTAATCAACATGTAGGTCAACCCCTATGAATCACCAAGAATGTTGATAATTTGGTCTCCCAAGGCTAAATATCAACCCCTATAGTCCAAAACTTTCTCATAAGGCCCTTCAAACTCGCACGAAGCTTCTTAAATATTGTCATGATATTCAAATGGTCTTTTAAAAGCCTTTTAGCATTGTTTAAGGTTTCATATGTCTTAGGCATTGCTCAAGAGATCCTCATATGATATCTTGTTTTGTTTCATTGGATGATGTGTTAAGTCTTGATAGGTGGTCCTTGGGTGAGTGGAAGGATGTCAAGTGCCTTTTGAAGCCTAGAAAATGGTCTAAACCTTGTTTGACAAAGTTAAGGTACTTTAGCAAAAATTAAGGTATTTGGATAAGTTAAGGTTTCTTGTTCTTGTTATATTTAGGCATGTTTTAACCACTTCTTAAGGAAATACCTTGTTAGTAATATATGGAAGGTGTCCAAGTCATGTTTAAGTCTTAACATGAGGTCTAAAGTTGTAACCAAGGTTGCCTTTAATGGTTTACTTGGTCAAGATTATTTCAATATCTAATTAGCCCTCCAAGTCATCAAATGCCCTTTCAAACATGTCATATGAGTCAAAATACATATTATAAACCTTTAAGGAAGATATGTTTTTATGTCACATTGTAATTAAGAGTCTTCAAGGGTCTCATAACTATTCCAAGTCATGACAAGGTGTTTTTATATGCAAAAGGAAGTCTCTTAGAGATTAAATGTCATTTATTCATTATAAAAGGGCCACACATGCTTGAAAACTACCTTTAAACTTCCATCCACCCATTCCACCTAGTTTTAAAGTATTATTTTACTCCTCATTTCCCTCCTCTTTCTCACTAATAGCCTTTAAAGATCTTCATCCTAAAAAAATGCAAGAAAAGGGGGTTTTACAGGTGTTTTCAGACTTGTACAATCAAAGCAGAGTTAGAGGAGGTTAGGTATATTTAGGGAGAACTCATTATAGGCATAATAAAATATAATCCATGATTTCCAGAGTCAAGGAAGTGAAAAATTGATCCCCCCTCTCCATCTTTATCCTTGGCAGCTTTAGACAACTAGTTAGGTTCTTATTGAATATGGATAGGAGAGAGAAAATGGTGACCTAAGATCATGGAAAAAATAGGGTGGTATAATATCCTTCCAATCCTTGGAATTAGTTTGTATATTTATGGCCCATGATTTATGAACAATGGTTAATAACCTAGGCAGTCAAAGTTGGTCTCTTACATCTATAGAGGGTCAACTTTGCAATAATTTAAATGCATTTCTAGTTTGATTGATACAATCAATATTTGTATGTGTCTTATATAAGTCCTCACATTCCATCTACTTAATTATTCACCCCTATTTAACATGTGAGTTCATGGGAGTAATAAACCTTTATGTTGTCACAAATTGTAAGTTGTAGGCAGTGATTTCTTGATGTTGGAGAGCCTTTAATGCATAAATATATAAGTGAGTAATGGTTTTAGGATGGATGGTGGGTTTCTTAGATTCAATTAAATTATTTTATACCATAAACACATAGCTGAGTCATAATGAAGAAATAACTCCTTTGGACTCCTAATTTTAACATGACTGCCATGCATAGTGCAAATCTTCTTGGCAAGTTGTGAAGAAAGTGTTTCATGGTTGTTGGTTGTTGAGGATCATTACGACACTATAGAACATGCAAAGGTTTTCATATGGTGATTAACACCTATGAATGAATCTTGTATGCCTCGATCACCGTGCTTTCAACTCATTCCATAGCCTAAAGAGACAGACTCTCATTTGGAAACCTACACCTATTATACAAACTAACCAAACAAAGTGTTGGTTGTTGGGATGGGGTATAAAAGGAATTGAGGAGTCATGGGGATTCATAGGGAACTATGAAGAAGTGGGATATGGAGATATTAGGCTCAAAAAAATATCAACACCATTAACTCAACCCAAGAAGATAAACTTGGTTAAGGTTTCAATACACACATGATTGTAGCTACAAAGTTGAAGAAACATTGATGGTGTAATGAGATTAATAAGGTTCAAAGGGTTAGAAGGAAAAATTAAGGTTCATTAACATGTAGATGGCATTCAAGGAAATAATTAATCATCAAATAAGAAGACGCTCACCTCTCAAATGGGTTCACACAGTCAAAAACCAAAATGTATCCTTCAGACTAATCATGGAGATCAAGGTGACTGAGTTGAGAGTGGTTAGAAATTTTTTAGAAGTCAGTGAGAATGATAACCCTAGTGAAATGTGCTTCTAATGATTGATATGACCTCAAGATGTTAGTAGAGGAAGAAATCCACACTTACTCAGTCAAGACCCAGAGTTGCCATATATATGCTAGTTATGTGGAAGTAAAGTGGCTAAGTGGAAGATGGTATATGTAAGAGATTCATAGGTCATATGAAAATATGGAGGTCAAATGCATCATGTTATACTATTCAAAGAAACCTCAAAGTGCTAACAAAGGAAATAAGTCCACACTCATAGTCTAGGCATAATCTCTAGGTAGGAAGGTGAAAACATGAGGAACCATGCATAGAGGTGAAGTGCAAGAGTGAAAACAAGATATCTAACTTGTTTTATAAAGGCTCTTATTCTACATTTAATTTTATGGTCCCCTAAAGAAAATGAGAGCCTTGACAGGCTAGTTAGGCCTAGTAGGCATAAACAAGCAATTATATGCCTATACATGGGAAATGAAGGGCATTTGAATGTTTAGGGAGTGTTTGAGGTTTGAGAACATCAGAGGAGGATGTGATAATCCATAATAGGGGTTAAAATTATGATAATAGCCTCAATATGAGGAAGGCAAACACTAAACCAAGCCATTAGGGATACACAAGTCTAATTACTTTCAAACCGTTAATGTGTGAAAACTAGGTTACAAGACCATGGGGAGAGTGAGGCCAGTTGAATGTGTTAGGAGACCCCTTATCCAACGGAAGCACAATTTATTACTTATATATGAGAAATTGAACACGGAATTATACCAGAATGATTAAGAAACTAGAAACATGAGACAACAAAGAATTTGGAAGACAATACACACACTTGTATTAGATAATACTAGAAGAAAATACAATAAGGAAGATGCCACTTCTTCCTCCACCTCAAAGGCTTGCCACACATCAAGACCTTCTTCCCTCTCTCTCTTGCTCAACACAAACCCAACTCTACAACCTGAGTTGCTATCCCTCCTTGAATGCTTCAGCTAATCTCCTTGACCTTACACCTGTAGATCTCCTTGACCTTGCTTGCTTCAATGCTCTTACTTGATCAATATGATAATTACAATACATGCCTCATGGGTCTTTAAATAGAATCCCATGGTTACAAAAATATAAATCTAACTACTAAAATTAGACACACAGCTCGCGACTTAAATTAGCCCCTTAGCATGCAAACACTCGGTTTAACTAACTGATTGTTTGTCAACAGTAATTTTGGACTACATAGGCAACCGACGCCGGTCCCTGCTTGTCTGGTGCTGCCGACATCGGCCGACTCTCTACCATCACCAGTTTCCTTCTCCACTATCTCTGACCGACGTCGGTCATGCTGCCGACGCCAGTTCTTCTGGTTCTTTAGCATCCTCTTCATGTGTGTGCAATCAGTTGAAGCTTTTATCTCCACACCCTAACAATCTCCCACTTGGAGATAAATAGCTGCAACTTGTACCTGTACCTGTACACCATCTATTTTGTTCCTTAGGCTCTGTATCCCTCTTCAAAGTCACCCTTGAAGACCAACCACCACACAAACCTATGATGCTATACCTGTCACTTATGCCACAAGAATTTTGCTGCTCCCAAATTCTTCATGACATACTTCTGAACCAACTCTACCCTTAGCTCAGAAAACTCCCTGTATATGCAACCCTACAAAAAGTAACACAATACAGTAACAGGATAATGTAGCTAATATTATCCAACCTGGTAAAGATAAAAAACAATGGTCAAACCTCCATTGCCATGCAACTAACTCAAGACCATATACCATAGCCTTCTGTCTCAGATGTCCATCCACTCTCTTCTCTAAAATGGGAATCCATCCCTCTATCCAGCTGAAAACTCTACCAACAAATACCTGTTTGGATCTACTCCAAGGACTCACACTCCTCATCCATGTCAAGCTCCCATTGTTTCTGGATTCTACCTGCATTACTTATTCTGTCTTCCTAGTTCTAGACTATCAGTAAGCAATATAAAGAAGGTGAACAATGAATATGAGGTTCACATACTTTTTCTGACCTCTGTATGGGTGTTTGAGACTCCTTGACAACCAACTGTCCACCCATCATCTGTTTTAGTGACCGATCTCGGCCATCTCCCAGTCTGCTCCCGACCGATGTTGGTTCCCTGCACTGATCCTGACTGCCGATGTCGTTACCCCTGGCCAACGCCGGTGTCCCCCCTGCTGACGTCGGTCCTGATGACTGACGTCAGACTTCTCCTGCCCGACCTACCGACCCTGCTGGTCTACACAAGACTGATGTCGGT
Organism: Torreya grandis; assembly: GCA_037957365.1. Taxonomy (NCBI): domain Eukaryota; kingdom Viridiplantae; phylum Streptophyta; class Pinopsida; order Cupressales; family Taxaceae; genus Torreya; species Torreya grandis. Next base: position 1,119,905 of record JARHVA010002067.1, read on the forward strand.
TCCAAGTGACCGACATCGGTGCCTGTGTGTTCCCATAATGATGAATTCTTCATCCACGAGCTCTTCTTGGATCAGATCTCTGTCCATGCTGCCCTGCTCAGATTTATTCAGTGCCTGTAACTGTTCTCTGGCCTTCATCTCCTTGAAAAACACCAAGACTTCCCTGTTCTTGTCAAAAGCCTCAAATTTTCTTTTCCTGCAATGAATTCTATCTATGCTTTCTGAATTTGAACACATACCTTTTGAATCAAGAACTTCCATTCCCTTCTTATTCATGTGACCCAACCTATTAGACCACATCTTCAAATCTGTACCAGAAGTAGAATCAGTAGTACAAGTAGATAGATAAAGAGTACCTACTTTCTTACCTCTAGCTAAAACAAGTGCTCCCTTGGTAACCTTCCAAGAGTCCGCTGTGAGGGTTATTGTGCATCCCTCATCACCCAACCTTCCTACAGAAATCAAACTCTGCTTCGGAATTGGAACATGCATGACCTCCTTCAACACCCATGTGTTGTCAATCTGCAATCTCAACTGCACTTTCCCTTTGCCAACTATCTGACAAGGCGTACCATCCCCTAAATAGAGCACTCCAAAGTCTCCCTGTTCATACTCATGAAACAAATCTCTGTTTGGGGATGCATGAAAAGATGAACCAGAATCTAAAATCCATGATCCTACCTGACTATCCAAAGAAAGTATGAGAGCATCCTGTACCACAATATTTGTATCCTTTGCTTCTTCAATACCTGCATGTTGATTCTCTTTATCTCTCAACCAACACTTCTTCTTTGTATGTCCTTTCTTTCCACAAAAGCAGCAGGTAATACCTTTGGACTCGGATCTCCTTCCCGACCTTGATTTCCCTTGCTCAATATTCTCCCTTTGCCTTCCCCTGCTTTCCGCACTTAGAGCATTCCCTGATGATTCACCTGTGCTTCTCCTACATATTTCCTCATTCAAGATCACACTCACAACATCTTCAACTTTTAAGATTTTAGAAGCAGATGCAGAATTACTTACTGCCATAACCAAACTGTCCCAACTTTCAGGCAAAGAACATAAAATCAAGGGAGCCTTTACCTCATCATCAAAAACAATATTGACTGAAGCTAATTGGTTTACCAAACCATGGAAATCACTGAGATGAGTGTGTACCGATCCACCTTCCTGCATTTGCAAAGTAAATAGCTGCTTCATAAGGTATACCTTATTAGAAGCTGAGGGCTTTTCGTATAAATTCGTCAAGGACTTTATCAACTCTTTCGTTGTCCTGCACTGTGATAAGCTGGAAATCACAGACGCTTAAAGACTCAAACTTATGGAACCGAGAGCCTTTCGATCAAGAACACTCCATTCTTCATCCTTCATATCTGTGGGCTTGCATGCAACCCCACCCAATGGTAAGTACAGATCCTTCTGATACAGATAGTCCTCAATCTGCATCCTCCAGTGTTGATAATTCTTGCCGTTAAACTTCTCCATTTGTAGCTTACTTTCTTCTGCCATTGCTGAACTCCCACTCAATCAAAAAACCCTGTGAATGATCTGTAATCAAAAACAATAACCTGCTTCTTGCAAACCGTAGCTCTGATACCAACTATTAGGAGACCCCTTATCCAATGGAAGCATAATTGATTACTTATATATGAGCAATTGAACATGGAATTATACCAGAATGATTAAGAAACTAGAAACATGAGACAACAAAGAATTTGAGAGACAATACACACACTTGTATTAGATAATACTAGAAGAAAATACAATAAGGAAGATGCCACTTCTTCTTCCACCTCAAAGGCTTGCCACACCTCAAGACCTTCTTCCCTCTCTCTCTTGCTCAACATAAACCCAACTCTACAACCTGAGTTGCTATCCCTCCTTGAATGCTTCAGCTGATCTCCTTGACCTTACACCTGTAGATCTCCTTGACCTTGCTTGCTTCAATGCTCTTACTTGATCAATATGATAATTACAATACATGCCTCATGGGTATTTAAATAGAATCCCATGGTTACAAAAATAGAAATCTAACTACTAAAATTAGACACACAGCTCGCAACTTAAATTAGCCCCTTAGCATGCAAACACTCGGTTTAACTAACTGACTGTTCGTCAATAGCAGTTCTGGACCGCACAGGCGACTGACGCTGGTCCCTGCTTGTCTGGTGCTACCGATGTCGGCTGACTCTCTGCCATCGCTGGTTTCCTTCTCCACTGTCTCTGACCGACGTTGGTCATGCTGCCGACACCGGTTCCTCTGGTTCTTCAGCATCCTCTTCATGTGTGTGCAATCAGTTGAAGCTTTTAGCTCCACACCCTAACAGAATGATCACTTACATACATTGGTTATGATCAAAGAATTAGGAGATCATTCATAACTCATATCAAGCATCAAGATAACATCTTCAGGGTAAAACTCTCTTTCATCACACACACAATCCTACATGCTTGAGAGGTAGTCTTCAGAAGCTCAAAACTCTTTGGAGGAGTTGCATGGGAGTAGATGGGTATTGGATGTGTTAGAGGGGTATCCTAACCCAAAATATTTACCTTGATTCTTAGTTTCATCCCTAAACCTATATGAACAACCTTTAAGATTGAAGACCACCTCAAAATCCTGTTGTGCACTGTGAAGAGCCCAAGGAGCTATTTTCTCACACTTATAACAACAATAAGTCTTGCATGGGATCTCCTTTGGGATCCCAAGGAGTGTTTAGAAGGTGGAGAGGGTTTTAAAATTCATATTCCTATAATATTTTCTCTCATAAAAACTCCCAACTCTATGAATCATCATTAAGACCTCCAACCACTTTAGAAACATTGTTTGCACTATTCTGGAGCTTGAAGGGGACATAGTTTTACTTGGTACTTGCAGGAGTAGTTGCACATTTAGAGATGATAGAGGGTTTTTTTTTACTGAGTGTTCTTGAGATTTTTTTGTGGGTTAGGCCTCCTAACTCTATGAATAATTTTTAAGACTAGTGGAGCCTCTAAACCCTTCTTAAACCTCTCACAGTGATCTGATGGAGAAAATCTATTTCTTAACACACTCAAATGCAAAGTTCTGACCTTAAAATAGATTTGATTGTCTTTTCAGGTGTCATGGGAACCTAGGTGAATATTTTATTCACACATGTGAGATAACTATTGTATGGATTAGGCTTGGGAATGACTGCTACAAGCTTAGAAAGGGCATATTCTGAAGGTTTCTTGAGAACTTGAGTTGGGTGAAGCCTATTATGGACTAATGGAGCTACCTAGACATATAATGTCTTCAATACTTCATAGGAACATTTCAAGGAACTCAATTATCTCTATGGGCTCTCCATAGCCATCACCTTGGCCAAAAGTTGACTATACTATGGTGGTTGCTCATAGAAGCCTAGTTGTAAACCTTGGAGGGGTCACGTAGAGTTTGGGAGCCTCTTTGACATCATTAAGGTTACTTGGTGATGCTAGTTATAACCTCATGAATCATTTAATAGATTCAAGTAGGTTACTTAATGGAAGTATAATTATTGAGAGGGGGAGGGTGAATTAGTCTTCAAATCCTTTCCTTTAAGTTCCCTTAAGTAATCATGAATCATTTAAGCAAACATATAGATCTAGTAAGCATAAACACTTATCCATATAAGCATGAAACATAAGAACACATCATATAAGTGGGAAACCCTCAAGGGGAAGAAAACCCATAGATATTTTCAAATGGACTACAGTCTTATAAGATAAAAATCAAGTTTAGTGAAGCACCAACTTCACATGGATCACCAACTCCAACTAGCCAAACACCCATTTGTATAGGATTTAACTAGCACCCATTTGCAAGGAAGAACCAAACCCATAGATGATTCAATAACAACTCATCCATGTAATTTATTTGATCACCTTTAGAACACCTTGTTGCTCAACCAAGTGATGATGACCACCTCTTCAACACTTCACACTCTTATCCCTCTCAAGCTATTTTTGAGGACTCTTCACTCAATTAGGTCTTTTAAAGTCTGATTAAGTTATAAAATTGATATTCATATATAGACTCAACTTGAGATATTCATTAGAGATCTTATATACTCCTTTTATGGTCTATAAGACTTCCTTCTACTCAATAATGTGTTATATCATCTGCTTATACTCTACTTGCGTAAATAGGCCTAAAACTATCTTGTATATATACAAGCCTCTTGCTCAAAACCCTTTTGGTCAGCTATAAAAACTTGTTCACTTATAATTTCCACATAATGATCCTTAGGACATGCCAAAAACATGAATTAATCATTACATTAAGTCTGTCATAGCTCAAATAGACCAAATAAGAGACTTAATTCCATTAGGCCTTCTTTAGGACACGTTGCCCTTTGATCTCCTTGGAACACTTTAAAACACCACAAATGGAAATAAAACTTAATATACCACTCAAATAGACCCCCAATAATGCATTCTAGGCTTAATAAGACATCATACAACAAATCATAATTTGAAGCCCCTCATTAGTACTCAGTCTTATTATCTTTCAATATTGAAGCTCAAACTCACTTAATCCACTCAAAAAAGATCAACTAAGTGCACATATAGAATATATATGACCTAAAAATCATCATCATATTCTTTTTACTTCACAACTTAGGGCATAAGGATTCAAACACTTCTCTGCAAATAACCCACTCATAACTACTAGAACACTCCAAAACCAATCATGAACAACTTGATATTCATAACTGAAATGACACTTCCCATGACCAAAAAAAATTTAAAAATATCCTTTTACATCTCTATAAAACTATAAAATACAATAATCATAAGGTTTAATGTCAAATATTGCTCTTGCATACCAATCTTTTGACCTTACTACACACAGTCAAACCAGAACCAGACAACTCATTTTGGCTTCAACATTTCAACCACTTTCACTAACTTCCAAGATTTAAAAAAGCATTAATAATAATTTAAAGTCACAAATAACATTACCATATATTTTATATACTTCCACTCAGGGAATAGGGCCTCAAAAACACCTTTGCAACTTACTTACTTAGAACTGCCTGTGTTTCTCAAAGACCAATCATGGTGACTCAGACCTCCAACAATTGTATAGACATCTTAAATTAATTTTGATGCATGTAGATGATCCTATGATATATTTAGACCATTATCATATATAAATTTAATATACTCAAATGGAAAATATTAGCCTTTTAGACCAATCTCATGACCTTATATCTAATTGTTTCATCTGAACTAGACAGGTCACCTTGTGAGTAACTTTTTCACTATATTCAATGACCTCAAAAACTTATACAAAACATGAAAATGTATTAAAGTCTTGAAAAACATCTCCATGCACTTTGTTCCATCACTCTATTGTGATAACACATTCCTATTCATCTTCTCACTATTGCCTAGGTTTTTCACTGTTTCCACCATCGGACCTGATAGTGACTTGTTGACTTAGATGAATGGTTTAACACACTTGAGGGATATAACATATCCATAAAAATTCATGGAAATGAAACATAAGTCTCAATTTTCATCTTCCATCCATTTACATACTTTGACTTTTTCAACTCTGACTGCTATAACAAATCTCTAAGAAAATAACACTTTCTTGTAGGGTCTGCTTACACACTTGACAACTCAATCACACCTAGAGGAGACTAAGATAATTGAATACAACCTAAAATATATGACCTAAGCATACCAATCCATTCTGGGTACTTTTGATCAACATCTTCAACATCGGGTCATTATTAGGGTTCTAGGAGGGCTTAAACCCATTTCCATTCTTAACAATCATTCATAAAGCATAACCCCTCAATCCAAAAACAAATGCCTAGAATTTTTATCTAAGACCCTTACCCATATAAAATTAATAGATTATGTTCCCATGCAAAGGTTTGATGAGCTAATGAGCATAAGAAAATCCTTCTCGGGTTGAGCATCCTTCATTTTGTGCACTTGAGAGACCTCAAAGCACATTTTCATGGCTTATCCTTAAAAATTTGAGCTTAGACTACATGAATAAGATTAAAAAAACTTTAATCACCTTTTTTAATGTTCATGTACTTGTAATTGCCTTGAAAATTGATCCTTATACTCCATTAGGCTTACACTCTTTCTCTACAACATAGTCTTCATACCTTACTAGGCATTGAACTATCTTTCAAGCCTCTTTCTATGCTCTCAACAACTGAATGTCATGCTTAAAATATCATTCTCATGTCATATAACCTATTTCATGCTTAAACACTTCCATACATCCTTTACATTCCTTGATGACATCTCATTAGGCCAAGTAGGGTCTAGGATTGGTCTAGTTACAGACTTGGATTGAAGGTCTTACCCCTATAGGCTTACCTTGAAACTCTCATTGATGCCTCTACACCTTTCTCAGATGCCTTATATTCTCTTAAAATAATGTTATACCTCTTCATACTCACCATGCACATGCTTATGATATGACTATGCTTGTTATGATTAGTCTTCTTAAGACACCTTATACTTCAATAACTAGTACTCAAACGTGCTTACCTCAATGATATCATATTTTTAGATAACATTATCACACTACTAAAATAATCTCTTTATGATCAACATGCTATCATGACCTCATGCAGACCTAGATCCTCATAACCATGATTCAGTGCTCACCTGACCATCACTCTTTGTGATAACACTAACAACTTCAAGTTGACATGAACCTTGACATCAACGGATAAAAGAGACATTAGGTTGCCTTTAAATTATCTCTTACCTTAAAATTCTCTCTTTTCATATGGATTATTTGTCAAGCCAAGCACACAAGCTCATACCTTAAAGACCACTCATCATGCATCTTCACCAAATGCACCTTGACATCAATGGCATCAACCTTAACATCAATGACAACACTTCTCAACAAACTCCCCCTTTGTCATTAATGGAAAAACATTCTTCAATATGACCACTCTCATCTCCCCCAATATAGTCAATCTCTCTTCTTGAACTTTCTCCCCCTTTGACATTAATGACAAAAGGTCTTTCACAAACTACCATCTGAAATCACACCTTCTTGCAGCAAAAGCTCGACACACAAAAAATGAACCATTATAGGAATGTGCCCCCCATTACTTCATGCATACTTACTTGAATTGAATCTAGATATCAAGACCACTCACCTTGTCCTTGAAATGACATAATTATTTGATCACACACTAGGCCACCATATTCTTGTCATTAACTAAAGAATTAGAGGCTCCCCCTTTGTCTTCACAACTTGAGTTCTTCTATGATTGACAATAACTACACTCAAAATTTATGAATAACCTGAATAGTTCCTCCTCAAATCATGGATCCACCATGCTTCTGCTAACTGAAGAGTGTCTCCATGAAGCCTAATGGAGTCACCCCTTTTCACAGAGCACTAAAATAACACAATCTCAAGAGATTCACAGATCTTCATGCTCTCATAAGATTGAATATCCTTTAGTATCCTTTTAGGCTTGATTGGCACTTTAGACTTGACCTCTTCATCAATCGTTTAATCAACAATATGAGCTAATAATAGACATTCATGACTTGATTTCACATTTGAAGTATGTTCCATCATAAAAAGTAGTCTATTTGAGCTTATAGACTGATCATGACTCACCTTTACTATCTTTGGTTTCTACACACTCATTTGCCTTCTTTCTTACACTCTAGTGGCTTCAAACCTCTTGTTCTGACTTGATGGCCTTCTAACTCTATTGGGATAGAATCTTGAAATGTGTCCCACATTATTATAGTTGTATCAAACAACCTCATTCATACCTCTTGACTGCTGATTCCTTTCATAATCCCATGCATATTCATTTTTATAGGGTCCTCTACACTCTTTTGCTCTTTGACCAAACTGATTACATGCATACTAATAACCATTAAATGAATTAGCATACCTCATAACATTAGGTTGTCTGATTGGTCTTTTTATGTTGACCTTCTTGTCTTCATTAGCTTTCTACTTGACTTGAGCTACCTCCTTTTGGTCTTCTTGGAAACTAAGACCTGTCTTATCAATTGTATATTTTTGACTACTCAAGATGTTATCTAGAACATTAGTACTCTTTTCAAACTTCATAAATGTATTCAACTTTCTAGATGCTTGATCCAACTTAGATTTTAAGGATTCCATTTTAGTTCTATACCTGATGTATTCTTCCACTTTAGATTTTAAGCTAGTAGTGACTATCTCCATCTATGCTTCAATCTGATTAATGATCTCATCATACTCCTTGTATGTGTTACTTAGTATCTCCTCAAACAAACCAATCTACTCTTCATAGTCCTTAACTAGTGATCTTAGTTTATGATTCTTCCTTATTTGAAACTTTAACTCCTCTAGAGCACTCACCAATTCTACCTCAAGGTTTACTTCAACCTCTTCTTCATCTGATTCTTCATCATCCATAAGGTCTTTTTCTTTTGAACAACCCTCATTATATATTTTTATAGCCATGAATAAGGTTTAACTATTTTCATGTTCATGTTCATTACTATCATCATCACTATCAGATGAACTTGTGTCACTTACATCATATGAGTTATTATCTTCTTTGGTATAGAAACTTCTCTTGTTATTTAATGACCCTTTCCTACCTTCATACTTCTTGAAATATTTCTTGATTTTATCAGGGTTATAGATTTTATTCTCATCACCATGATGTTCATCATGTTCTTTATGATGCTTAGTCTTATCCTTGATAGGACACTTCTATGCAAAGTGACCAATCTTACCATAGTTGAAACATTTGAAAGGCAACTTACCCTTGTACTTACTAGATCCAAATCTTAATTTCCTAACAAACATGGATATTAGTTTATCATCATCAACATCTAAACATACCTCATCCTTGACCTTCTTGGCTTTTGACTTCTTCTCAACTTTGAATGCTACTTCCTTATTGGGAGGTCTTCCTTCATTTGTTCTCATCTCATAGGCAGTCAAGATGCCATGAAGCCCATCCATTTCTAACTTGTCCAAATCATGCATCTCTTTTACTAAAGACATCTTAGAATCAAAATTAGGAGTTAGTGATCTCAATACCTTTAGAACAATTGTAGACTCTTTCACTTCTTATCCTAATCCTCTAATGATATTGACCACTTTATCAACCCTCAACCAATAGGATGTAATGGTTTCATCTTCATTCATATTTAGAATTTAAAACTGTCTCTGATGGGTTTGCAACTTGGTCATATTCACCTTTGTGTCTTCTTAATAGATAGTCTTCAATTTGTACCATATCTCTTTGGTAGACACATAGTGCATCACCTTCATAAACTCTGCCTCTGATAGGCCACATAGAATGGCATTCATTGCTTTGAAATTGCCCTCACTTTCATTCTTTCCTGATGCATTAGTTGGTGGTGTAGGATGTGGAGTGTATCCATCCATAATTGACTACCATATATCATGGCATATTTACATTATATATGTCCTTATTTTTATGCTCAAAAATGCATAATTAATCCCATTGAAGAATGGAGCCTTACTAGTAGAGAAACCTCCTTGAACTTGACTACTAGCCATCCTTGCTTCTAGGATCTCCTTTAGGCTATTATACCTGCTTCAAAGGATAAGCTCTAATACCAATTGATGGAAGTACAATGATTAAGAGGGGGTGGTGAATCAATCTTCAATTCATTTCCTTTAAGTTCCCTTAAGAAATCATGAATCATTCAAGTAAACATATAAATCTAGCAAACATAAACACTTATCCACATAAGTGTTGACGCAGTGGATTGCACTCGGGGCAAGGAGGCCGAGCTCCTACCTTCCACACGCAACAATGGAAACTCCCCTCTCACCTATGGGATTGGTGAAGCTAGAGGGGAGAGTCTCTAGGTAAGGGCTAGTTCCCTTTGATGCATCTGATTTGTTCCAGTAAGTGCTAACACACACACACACACACACACACACACACACACACATAATGGGGGGTATGAAAAGGGAGAAATATTGAAGGAAAACAAATCTACTCTAAAGGAGGTGATGCACCAAAATAAACTGTCCTTCTCACACTCACACTGAAAATCAGACAAACACATACATACACTTCAAACTAGTAGAAGGACCAGGCTGCAAGAAACTTGGCAGGGAGGCTTTAATGTAAAATATAAAAAATAGAGATTCACCAAAGGTGCTATGAAATGTACACTGTATAGTAATTTTTTCTATTTCTGCACTTCCAAATATAGCTCTCCTTGTCATCTACAGAAATGGCACCTTATAGATACTAGGTATGTTGGTGTTGAACTTGTGGAAGCATCAAGAAGCAATGACTAAACACAAACTAACACTCAGACATACACAAAGATAACTAACCAAGATAGAGGTAAAAAATGCATTTTATTGATTCAGGTGAAAATTTTCCAGGGCTACACCTTACAAATGTGGAAGATCCTTTCTCAAATGACAAGTCTCCAATATATAGAAGAAGAAAAGGGGCCTTTTGGAAACCTTTTTACAAATGACCCATACACCTTCCGAGCATTGGGATGAGGAAACCATCTGAATCTAATGCTGTGCCAGCTCCTATCAGGATTTGAATTCATGCGCTGCACCATTTTACTGCTCTCTAATGCATTTTGAAGAAAACCAGTCGCATCGACCACTGTTTATGCCTCTTTGATGACCGCATGGTAGGCATTGTGTCAACCACTGAAATAACTTCTTGAATCGACACCTTCCTGCGTCACTTGGATTACTTCATCTACTTTTACATCATGGCCATTTTGCTATCAAGATTTGAATTTATGAGCTGCACCGTTTGACTGCTCTCCAATGCATTTTGAAGGAAACCAGTCACATCAACCACTATTTATGCCTCTTTGATGATCGCATGGTATGCACTGTGTCAACCACTGAAATAACTTCTTAAATCGACACCTTCCTACGTCACTTGGATTACTTCATCTACTTTTGCGTCATGGCCATTCTACTATCATGATTGAATTTATGAGCCACACCATCTACCTGCTCTTTATTCTTTGGGATCTTTGTCTTTTTCCCTACCTTGTCTCTTTGTAGCCCTTTTGGCCCTCAGGCTATCTCTGCATGGGTCGCTGCATTCCTTAGGCTCCTTTCATGGTTGGCGCTTAGGCATTAAAAAAATAATGGATTTTTTATTGGCTTAAAATTGACGTTCGCGCACTCGTCATCGCTTGGAAACCAACGGCTAGTTCACCTTCTTAAGGTTGATGGCTTCCGGGACGTCACCGTCCTTGGCAATTTCCTTCGGGCTTTTTCGCTTAGTTCCTTTTTTGTGGGTTCCCTTCTCAGTTTTGGACTTTCTCACAGACAAAAGTCTGTGGGAATTGGCTATTTGGCTTCCCCAAGTTTTTTGGCTTTAGGCCTTTTCCCCACGGACAAAAGTCTGTGGGAATTGGGCACCTCCAAATTTCTTCGCTTTAGTCTTCGCTTAAGTCTTTTGGGCAGCCCCTCCTAATTCTGTGGGCTTTCCTCCTTTGTGGCCTTTTTGAAGTGCCTTTGCCCTCCACAAGGGCTCCTGCCCTTCAACTTTGGGGGCACCTCGTTGAACTGACCCTTTAAACCGATCACGTTGAATTGGGCATTAAACTAGTTCAACGGTTCAATGCTGCACGCTGAGCTAATTGGACCAAGCCTTTGAACTTTTCTCGCTCACCTTAGCCATTGCACCTGCACGTTGAACTAGGGTGTTGAACCAAGTGATTGAACCAACACATTAAACCAAGCGATTGAACTGATTTAATAGTTTAATGCTACGCACTGATTGTTGAGCCAAAGTTGTTAAACTCTTTATTGAGCCAGAACGATGAACTTGAAGATTGAACCCAGGCTTGAAGTTGAAGCGATAGACTTGAAATGATGAGCCAAGGCCTGAAACAAGGCTGATTGAACTGTCGATTGAACCAAGGCTGTGAACTAAAGTGATGGTTTAATGGTTCGAAGATGCCAACCTTCCTTGCAAATTTTCTTCAGACGAAGGCCCAAAAGAGCCTTGTAAACCCTAACACTTTTTGAACTGATTTCTCATCTGCCAAGGATTTCACCTGCTAAGTCCATAGAAAACCAAGCTCTGTAGAGTCTGTAGAAATGGACCCGTAGAGTCTGTAGAAATTCCTAAACTTATGCAAAATCAAAAAATGAATTGGGCTTAAACAACAGGGGAAGAAGGGGACCGATTTTTTTGCCCTTTTGGGTAAAAAATGGTCAACAAATTGGTGACTCCTAGGAGAAGCATGCCTGCTATGCTTAAAAACCAATTGCCTTAAAAATCCATTGGGCACGGGGTCAGATTGTAACTTTAAAATTAGCAACAGCCCCGATAAATTTTAGAAATAATCACGAAGATTTACCTCAAAGGAAATGAAAACACACATAAAGCTAAGAAAATTACTTGTGCAAACAACACTTATGGAAAGTAGGAGAAAAACAAGGGAAAAAGGAAAAGAAACTAAAAACAAACTACTATATATAGCTAACCAAGAAAATTTGCCTCCCTCCTGGGTCAAAGGGCAGGCTTCTTAAGTCCCCTTCCTAGCAAGAAGACTTATGGTGGTAGACAAGTGGCTGAAAGAAAGGGAGATTTGGTGACCTGCTCCTCTTGCTTGTCACCTTACTTGGCTTGTATCCGAGTCGAGATTCAAACATGATTCCAATGTATATGTACTCTATTTTTTCTTGGAAGCTTGCCTCAGGATGGTGTATCTCATCAAGAATTCAATTGCTACCAGCTCATCACCATAAGCCCCTTGATATGCACCCTTGACTGGCTTGTTCTCTTCTGCCTCATGCTCGGGTTCCATGGTATGACTATCCTCCTTGATGATTTCAAAGAAAGTATCTTTAGATTCACCAACCTCTTAGAGGGATAAATTTGAAAGCCTGCATCCCCCTTGCAAACATGTTTGAACCCCAATGCTGCCTTCTCCACTCTTAACTAGCTCATAACCTCCTTGAAGAATAGTGTAGCTTGCCTCAATGACTTCAAAAGAATCATTCAAAACATGAAGAGATTGCCCATGCTCCTCCATGTCACTTAAGATGATCTCCTCCTTATCTGTACACCTGAAGTCTCCCTGGTTAGTCATAAACTGAGCATAATCCATATCAGGCAAGGCCTGATAGCTTTCTTAGAGGTGTATGGATGGAGTGCATTCAGACATGGAATCTGCTATTTGGTCTAAAATGTCCATCACACATTCATTGAGGAAACCTAATATGGACTCCAATTCTACAATCTGCCTATCCATATCTTCCTAGAAAAGCCTTTCCTAGAAGTCACAATCATCATCAAGAGTAGGAGCATCACCATCTTCTTCAAGGTTTTGAGCAGAACCTTTCTCTTCCTCTTCCTTTCTGCCCCAAGATTCCACTGTTTGCTTCCAACTCATGATTTTGGGATTAGAATCTTGCTCTTGTGAATAGGCAGCAACTTTATCCTCTTGAAGGTCTCGAGCTGGTTCCTGATGTTCCTTCTTCCAGCTCAAAATTTGGAGATCATGTTGAAAGACTTGAGGAGGTTGGGGAAGATTTGGGAGGGTCTGCTCATGCATAGGAAGAGCTATCTAAAAAGAGGTGTACTGAAGAGCTAGGCACACAGGATTGAAGGTAGGATCAATTGATGCATTGGATGAATCAGAATGAGCAAGTGCCATCTGATAGAAAAGATTTGGCACACAAGAGGGGGCTTTCTTCAGAATAGGAGGGGGCGGACCTTGGGCCAAAATTTCTTGGTCTTCATCCCTCCACTTTACCAACACTTCATTAATATTGAAATTAGCTTGTAGATTGGTGGAAGGGGTGCTTTTTGGCGTCAGCTCCTCTACAAAGTCTGAAAGCTCCATCTCTCTTTCACCCAGAAGTCTCATCCTTTTTTCTAATTCCTCAATCTGCTTGGTCAGATCATCCTCATTTTGTACCTCTTGGAGCTCGTGGGAGTCATAATAGAGATGGGGAGTGTATGAAGATTGCCATGAAATGCAAGAAGCATCCTGAGGAAGGGTGGGAGGGACTTGAAAAGGACTAACCTTATTTTGTACCTCGCACTCTTGGATAATGTCTTTCTCCTCCTTGCTATTCCATGACTCAACCACTTTATTCCAACTCAAGCAATTCAGACTGGGCATCTCCTTTGGGGGTGATGGGGCCATAATGTGAGAGGGTAGCAAAGATTTAGATTCCACATCCCTCGCTTCCAAAATGGACTGCTGCATCTGAAGGTTTTCCAATTTGATCTATCTATCAAGATTAGCCTTAAACACAAGATTTGTCATTTCAGAACTCTCCTCAACATAATTGGGGAAAGGAATTTGACAGGCTTGACTTGGCTTATAAGTAGGGGCTGTGCATGATTGATATGATACTTGGGGCAGCAAGTATGCATGTTGATATACTTGGTAAGGCTACCTCTCATAAATACTTAGCTTCTCCTCCAAAGATGCAATCAAACCACTCACATCCAGCATCTCATTTGTAAGCCTATGCCAATTCACTCTTTCAATAGGAGCCCATTCCTTCTTAACCTGATCCAGTGCACTCCTCACTTGATGGATGATATGATCAAGAATTTCTTGGCCACATCCCCTTCTGGTGTCAAGATCTATTACATACTTTTCATATCCCAGTAGTGCTTGTTTGAAGGCAAAAATGGGTTGATTGGCAAAGAGACTGGGTTGAGTAGGAGAAGTGACATATTGAGAAGACTGGGCATAAGGCTAATATAGCTTATGGCAGGGTTGAGATTGGCCATATTAAACTTGATAAGGATCAACATAAGGCTGGTAAGGATCATAGCCATGCTGGCCAAGGAAAACAGGGTCCATGGCTTTGAATGATGGGGGTATACATACCAAAATATTGTTTCTTGATGGTACGGTTCCAAAACTATAACTCAGAGTCACCATTGGTGTTTGATGTGAAAGCCTCCAAAGGCTGATTGGTCGAAGAACACACCAAAAATTCTTCAACTCTTTGGACACAACTTGTCCTAGTTGGTCCCACTGGGCATGCCAAAAACTGTTGACGCAGTGAATTGCACCCGAGGCAAGGAGGCCAAGCTCCTGCCTTCCACATGCAATAATGGAAACTCCCCTCTCACCTATGGGACTGGCGAAGCTAGAGGGGAGAGTCTCTAGGTAAGGGCTAGCTCCCTTTAATGCATCTGATTTGTTCCAGTAAGTGCTAACATATATATATATATATATATATATATATATATATATATATATATATATATATATATATATATATATATATATATATATATATATAATGGGGGGGATGAAAAGGGAGAAAGATTGCAGGAAAACAAATCTACTCTAAAGGAGGTGATGCACCAAAATAAACCAACCTTCTCACACTCACACTTAAAATTAGACAAACACATACATACACTTCAAACTGGTAGAAGGACCAGGCTGCAAGAAACTTGGCAGGGAGGCTTCAATGGAAAATATAGAAAATAGAGATTCAGCAAAGGTGCTATGAAATGCACACTGTATAGTAATTTCTTCTATTTCTACACTTCCAAATATAGCTCTCCTTGTCAGCTGCAGAAATGGCACTTTATAGATACCAGGTATGTTGGTGTTGAACTTGTGGAAGCATCAAGAAGCAATGACTAAACACAAATTAACACTCAGACATACACAGAGATATCTAACCATGATAGAGGTAAAAAATGCATTTTATTGATTCAAGTGAAAATTTTCCAGGGCTACACCTTACAAATGTGGAAGATCCTTTCTCAAATGACAAGTCTCCAATATATAGAGGAAGAAAAGGGGCCTTTTGGCACCCTTTTTACAAGTGACCCATGCGCCTTCCGAGCATTGGGATGAGGAAACCATTTGAATCTAACACTGTGCTAGCTCCTATCAGGATTTGAATTCATGAGCCACACTGTTTGACTGCTCTCCAATGCATTTTGAAGAAAACTAGCCACGTCGACCACTGTTTGTGCCTCTTTGATGACCGCATGGTAGGCACTGTGTCAACCACTAAAATAACTTCTTTAATCGACACCTTCCTGTGTCACTTGGATCACTTCATCTACTTCTACATCATGGCCATTCTACTGTCAGGATTTGAATTTATGAGCTGCACCGTTTGACTACTCTCCAATGCATTTTGAAGGAAACCAATCACGTCAACCACTGTTTGTGCCTCTTTGATGATCACATGGTATGCACTGTGTCAACCACTAAAATAAATTCTTAAATCAACACCTTCCTGCGTCACTTGGATCACTTCATCTACTTCTACATCATGGCCATTCTACTGTCAGGATTGAATTTATGAGACACATTGTCTGCCTGCTCTTTATTCTCTGGGCTCTTTGTCTTTTTCCCTACCTTGTCTCTTTCTAGCTCTTTTAGCCCTCGAGCTATCTCTGCACAAGTCACTGCATTCCTTAGGATCCTTTCATGGTTGGCACTTGGGCATTAAAAAAAATAATGACTTTTTTACTGGCTTAAAATTGATGTTCATGCACCTGTCATTGCTTAGAAACCAACAACTAGTTCACCTTCTTAAGGTTGACGGCTTCCAGGACGTCACCATCCTTGGCAATTTCCTTCGGGCTTTTCTGCTTAGTTCCTTTTCTACGAGTTCCCTTCTCAGTTTCAGACTTTCTCATGGACAAAAGTCTGTGAGAATTGGTCGTTTGGCTTCACCAAGTTTTTTGGCTTTGGGCCTTTTCCCCGTGAACAAAAGTCCGTGGGAATTGGCTGCCTCTGAATTTATTCACTTTAGTCTTTGCTTAAGTCTTTCAGGTAGGCCCTCCAAATTCTATGGGCTTTCCTCCTTTGTGGCCTCTTTGAAGTGCCTTTGCCCTCTACAAGGGCTTATTGAACTTGGACTTCCCTCTGTAAGGGATCCTACCCTTTGACTTTGGGGGGCACCTCATTGAACTGACCCTTTGAACCAATCGCATTGAATTGGGCATTCAACCGGTTCAACGATTCAACACTATGCGCTGAGCCGATTAGACCAAGCCTTTAAACTTTTCTCACTCACCTTAGCCATTACACTTGCACATTAAACTGGGGCATTGAACCAAGTGATTGAACCAATGCATTGAACCAAGCGATTAAACTGATTCAACGGTTCAATGCTGTGCACCGATTGTTGAGCCAAGGTTGTTAAACTCTTTATTGAACCAAAGTGATGAACTTGAAGATTGAACCCAGGCTTGAAGTTGAAGTGATAGACTTGAAATGATCAGCTAAGGCCTAAAACAAGGTCGATTGAATTGCTGATTGAACCAAGGCTATGAACTGAAGTGATGGTTCAATGGTTCGAGGATGCCAACCTTGCAAATTTTCTTCAGATGAAGCCCAAAAGAGCCTTGTAAACCCCAACACTTTCTGAACTAATTTCTCATTTGCCAAGGATTTCACCTATTGAGTCCGTAGAAAACCAAGCTCTACAGAGTCCATAGAAATGGACCTGTAGAGTCCGTAGAAATTCCTGGACTTGTGCAAAAACAAAAAATTAATTGGCCTTAAACATCAGGGGAAGAAGGGGACCATTTTTTTTGCCCTGTTCAGCAAGAAATGGTCAATAATAAGCATGAAACATAAGAATGCATCATATAAGTGGGAAACCCTCAAGGGGAAAAAACCCATAGATATATTCAAATGAACTATAGTATTATAAGACAAAAATCAAGTTTAGTGAATCACCAACTTCACATGGAACACCAACTCCAACTAGCCAAGCACTCACTTGATTAGGCTTTAACAAGCACCCAATTGCAAGGAGGCACTAACCCCCTAGATGACTCAACACTAACTTATCCAACTGATTGATTTGATCACCTTTAAAACACATTTTTTCTCAAACAACTAATGATGACCACCTCTTTAGCTTTTTACACTCTTATCCCTCTCAAACTACCTTCTAGACCCCTTCACTTAATTAGATCTCTTCAAGACTAATTAAGTCATATGACCTTGATATTCATATGAAAAATCACCTTTAGATATTCATTATATATCCTATATACTCATTTTATTGTCTACAAGACCTCCTTCTCAACAATGTGATAGACCACCTTCTTCTCAACAATGTGATATATCATTCACTTACACTCTGCTTGCACAAATAGGCCTAAAATAGTTTTGTATATATACAAGCCTCTTGCTCAAAACCCTCTTGGTAAGCCATACACACTTGCTCACTTATAATTGACACATAATGAGCCTTATAAAATTACAAAAACATGAATCAATCATTAAATTAGGTTGTCCATATCTCAAATAGACCAAATCCTTCTTTAAGCCTCATGGAGACCTTATTCCATTAGGCATACCTTAGGACATGTTGCCCTTTGATCTCCTTGGAACACTTTAAAACTCCAAACATGGTAGGAACACTTCACATACCACTCAAATATACCCCCAATAATGTATTCTAGGCTCAATAATACATTTTATAATAAATCATAATTTGAAACCCCTCATTAGTACTCAGTCCTATTAGGCTCATGTACAACGAAAAACTATCTTTCAATATTGAAGATCAAACTCACTTAAGCCACTAAAAAATATCAACCAAGTACATAAAAAAATTCTATTTGACCTCAGGGTCATCATTATATGATTTATACTTCATAACTTAGGGAAAAAGTGCCAGAACACTCCAAAAACCAATCATGAACAACTTTATATTAAAAACTAAAAGGACAATTCCCATGATCAATGACACTCTAAAAATATCCTTTGACATATCTAAAGCACTCTCAAATACAATAATCATAAGGTCTAACGTCAAATATTGGTCTTGTAGACTAATCTTTTGACCTCACTACACACAGTCAAACCAAAATCAGACAAGCCATTTTAACTTCAACATTTCAACCAATTTCACTAACTTAAAATCTTTAACTAACCATTAACAAGACATTAAATTCATAAATAACATTACCATATGTATTATATACTTCCACTCAGGGCACAAAGCCTCAAAAACACCTTTGTAACTTACTCAAAATTATCAGTGTTCTTCAAAGACAAGTCATAGTGACTCAAACCTCCAACACCTGTATAAACATATTCAATGACTTATGATTCATGTAGATTATCCTATGAGATATTTATATAATTATTATATAGAAATTTAATAGATTCAAATGATAAATATTGGTCTTATAGACCAATCTCATGGCCTTATATCTCATTGTCTCATCTGAACTAGATAGGCGAACTTGTGAGCAACCTTTTTACTATATTCATTGACCTCAAAAACTTATACCAAACATGAACATGTATTATAAGTAATTAAAAACATATCCATGCATTTTATTCCATCACTCTATCATGATAACACATTCCTATTCATATTCTCTCTATTGCCTAGGTTTTCACTATTTCTACCATTAGCCCTACTAGCGACTGACTGACTTGGATGACTGGTTTATCACACTTGAGGGATATAACCTATCCATAAATATTCATGGAAATAAAACATAAGTATAATAATTTAATCTCTAACCATTTACATACTTTGATTTGGTCAAATCTAACTACTACAACAAATCTCTAAGAAAACAACACTTTCTTATAATGTCTACTCACACACCCTATAACTCAATCACACTTGTAGGTGTCTGGGAGAGTTTAATACAACCTAAAATAGCTTATTTGAGGATACCAATCACTTATGGGTAATTTTTATTAACATCTTCAACATCAGGTCCTTATTAGGGTTGTAAGAGGGTTTAAAGATGATTCCATTCTTAACAATCATTCATAAAGCATAACCCCTCAATCCAAAAAAATGCCTAGAATTTTGAGCTAGGATCCTCACCCATGTAACATGAATAGATTAGGCTCCATTAAAAGGTTTGATGAGCTAATGAGCATAATAAAATCCTTCTCAGGTTGAGCATCCTCCATTCTGTGCACTTGAGAGACCTCAAATCACATTTTCATGCCTTATCCTTAAAATTTTGACCTCACACTACATGAATATGCTTACAAAAAATTGAATCACATTTTTAAATTATCACCTACTAACACTTTCCTTGTAGGTTTATCCTAATAATCCATTAGGCTTACACTCTCTCTCTTCACCATAGTCTTCATACCTTACTAGGCATTGAATTATCCTTCATGCCTCTTTTCATGCTATCAACACCTCAATTTCATGATTAACATCTCACTCTCATGACATACAACTTATCTCACTCTCAAACACCACCATATTTCCTTCACATGCCTTGATGATATCTCATTAGGCCAAGCAGGGTTTAGGATTGGTCTAGTTGTAGACTTGGACTGAAGGTCTTACCCCTATAGGCTCACCTTGAACTCTCCTTGATACCTCTACACATTTATCACATTCCTTAAATTCTCCTCAAAAAATTTCATACCTCTTCATACTCACCATGCACATACTTATGATATAACTATGCTTGCTATCACTAGGCTTCTTAAGACACTTTGTACTTCAAGAATTAATACTTGAACATGATTGCCTCAATGATATCAACTGAAGTCACACTAATGCAACAATCTCTTTCTAATCAACATGCTCTCATGACCTCATCCAGACCTAGAGCCTCATAACCATGCTTCAATGCTCACTTGACCATCACTCTTTGTGACAACACTGACAACTTCAATTTGACCTAAAGCTTGACATCACCCTTGACATCAACCAACAGAAGAGACATTAGGTTGCCTTCAAATTCTCTCTTTGATTAAAATTCTCTCTTGTCATATGGCTTCTGTGTCACACCAAGCACACAAGCTCATACTTCAGAGACCACTCATCATGCATCTTCACTGAACACACCTTGACATCAATGACATCACCCTTGACATCAATGACAACACTTCTCAACATGACTAATACAAACTTGAGTGATAAATGTTAATATATCATTGAAAGACATTGAGGGAGATGATGAATGGGGTATGATCATTACTACCACATCAACATGGGAGCCTCCTTCAAATGCAAGGTGTCAATCATCCAGGCAGGTAGCAATTTAAGGTGAAGGTGATCATCAAGAAATCCACTTGTCATCTCTAGATAATCAAGAGGGTAGTTTCAAAGAGAATGAATGAGCCGCTAAGACAATTAAGTGCTAGGAAGTCTCTTCTATGCCACTCACTTGGAGACCATGATGGATTGAAGTAATGCACATAATAGGAGAGTTATTGAGACTTATTCTGATCTCCTTTTTCTTGTTGTAACTGCCTCATGCAAGTGACAAGTGTCCTTCACTATTCTCCAATGCATTTTCTCATCTCCTCTCTCAATTCCTCTATAAATATAGCCTTTTTTGGCTTGTAATGCTATCTTTGGTGGAGTATGGCAATGCCGTTCCCTAAAAAACACTTGTCTCTACCTCTGAACAATGAATATATGTTTTTTATAGCCTTCTCATATGCTTGCAAATAGTGAATAGTGATGGTGGTTGATGAGTGTTAGTGGTAGCAAGTAGACTCCATTTGTCCCATTTCTTTAAATAGTTGTGGGTTGGTTTATCAGCTTGGCAAGTCATATGAAGTGTGTTTATGTCCTTTCATTCATTAAGTGTGGAGGTTGATTCATCAAGTGTCTCTTAGCATACCTATTGATCACCCCTTCTTGGTCCTTGTTTGGATCTCACCTCCATATTGAAACACTCATGCTTGGAGGCCATTGCGAGTTAGTGCATCAGTTTAACTTGTGTTCATGTTCATAGTGTAGGATAGGCAGGTGGAGGATATTTATATTGGTGTATCACCTCCATTAGATTAGGTTTATTTCATGTTTATCTCTCCCTTATGCCCCTGCCCGCACGCCCCCCCTCCCCCTCCCCCACAACAACAAGTTATTAGGCTTAGTGATTTGAGCATGGATGATGCATTAGGGGAGCTAGCCCCATAACCTAGAGGTTTAGTCCACCTATAGGTCACCCATAGCCTTAGACTAATCCCATCTTACCATAAATTTGGAGGGTTTGAACAATATTCTCCTAAGGGTGTAGTTTGGTGGTTAACACAAAATTTATAACAAATCAATGGTTAATTATTACATATTATTTATCTAATTTAAACAACTTAGCCCTTTAATATAACTTAGGATTTGCATAGCCAAAACACTAAAAGGTTAAATCAGTGGCATTCATTCACATTCAAGGTTGTTTCCTTATGTGTTTGAGTCAGTAATGAGATGTACTAATGTAATATATGAAATTCCATGAAATCTCAATGCTAGGACATTTGACAGAAATGTTGTTGACACTATGGATAACCCAAAATAGTAGGAAAGGAAGGATCAACCAATCCCCAATACCGTGTAGTAAAAATTAAAACATACCATTTTTCATTATAATAAGAAACAAAAATAAATGAAGATAAAATTAACTAACAAAATCCTTAAACTAACAAAATAAAAAAAATGGCATACACACAAGATTACATAGTACACAAGATTTCACCTAAGAAACCCTTATAGGAAAAAACCAAAATGATAACTTCCTTCAGTATTATATTAACTTAACCATCTTTTAATACAATAATATACTTCTCAATTTAGTTTTTCCCCTTTTGTATGTGTAAGTATATATAAGCACATCAACAGGTAAAAGTCAAAGTGGTATTACGATACTATGGGTACCAAAACCATGGGTTACATAAAACATGGGCTAAAATCACCCAAATAAATATGAGTGTGGCCTCACAGGTGGAAGACATTATTTTTTCTATACAATCTAGTAGAGTGTAAATCATGGAAAATATACAACACATTTCCAACAATCTCACTTGTTAAATATTTTCTATAGGGGACTACATGGCCATGCCTTCAACAACCAAGGGTAGTTATGCCCATTGATTTTCTACACAAATAAATTTTTTGAGTAATCACAACTTTCATTAGTGAATCAACAACATTCTCACTTGTGTCTCACTTATATAACAATATTTGATTTTCTTCCACCATTTCCCTTACAAAATAGAATTTCACGTCAATGTGTTTCATTATATACTAATGTTTAGGATTCCTTACTAGAAAAATTGAAATTTGAGACTCATAATCTATTCTTAAAACCTTTTGAACAAACCCAATAGTGGAAATTAACCTTTAAAGCCAAACCACTTATTTACTTTCTTGATTAGCTATCATGTACTCAACGAATGTGTTGGATATCATAACACTAGCCTATTGTTTGTGCATCCAAATTACAACCCCACCAAACAAGTTGAATGCATAACCATTAGTAAATATTCTACAATTAATATCTCTAGCCTCGTTTAAATCCACAAAACCATGTAGATTCAATGTTTTATTTTCATCAGGATTACCATGATAGTAGATTACATAGTCTGATGTCTCGTGTAAATACCTAAAGATCATCTTCACTATAGTCTAATGTTTTTTTCCTGGATTCAACATAAATTTTCTCATTACTCTCACTGTATGAGTAATTCCAAGTCTAGTATAGACTATTACATACATCAAACTACCAACAACACTAACATACATGATTAGAGACATGTCTTTAATTTCTTCTTTTATTTTAAGACATTGTTCAACAGATAACTTTTGACTACTAGAAAGGGAGTATAGACATGCTTACTTTCCTACATCTTAAATCTTTATAATATCATCTCAACATACTTCCATTGATTTAACCACATTTTTCTTATTTACTTGATCCCTTTTAATTTCCATGACCAAAATATATTTTATGGCGGCAAGATCATTCATATCAAATTGAGCTGATAATCAAGACTCAATTTAGTTTATCATTTCCTTATTATTACCAATTAGCAGCATGTCATCTACATATAATACCATGATAATAATTTTTTCACATTCATGTTTAAAATAAATACATGGATAATCTTTACTTCTTCCAATCCTAAGTCTCACATTCTTGGTGATTGTTTCAAGTCATATAGAGACTATTTTCAGCATATAGACCAAATCCTTCTTTCCCTTTATCTCAAAGCTTTATGGTTGCATCATGTAGATTTCTCCTCAAGCTCACCATGTACAAAATTTGTCTTTACATTCATTTGTTCTATTTTTGAATCGAAAGTACAAATAATATCTAGAAGAAATCTAATTGAATGTAATTTAGCAACAGGGAAAAAATCAATCCCTTCTACTTGAGAGAATTCCTTTACTACCATGAAAGCTATATACTTCTCCATTCTCCCATTTTCACTTTACTTATTCTTTAATACCCATTTGCATCTAATATTTTTTCTTCCAAGACGTAATTTCATCAAGTCCCATATCTGAGTTTTATTTAAGGACTCCATTTATTCCTCCACAACCTTCTTGAAAGAATTAGTTTCCTTTGAGGTGAGAACCTCCTTTATAATCTTGGGGTCTTCATTAGTAATAGGCAAAATTGATAAAATGAATGCATAATGGAAATTAGGAGGACTATACCTGTCAGGTATCCTTTTCACCTAATTTGATCTTCTTAAGATTGGAGTTTCTAGTTCTACATCTTTTGGTTCTTCCTCCTTAGCTTCATCTTCATCTTCATCTTCATCTTTATCTTCATCTTCATCTTCATCTTGCATCATATTTTATAATCTATTTGAATTCAAACACTTCTTCTCCCTCTTCTTATTCAAACAAAGCATGTTCAATTTAATACTTTTTCTCTCCTTATTTTGGAACCCCTTTTACCTCTTTGAAGATAATAATGTGACTATAAATAATATTATTTATTTCAAGGTTACATAGCTTATATCCCTTCACGATAGTACCATATCTAATAAATATACACTTTGATTTATTTTACAACTTAGTCATTTTTTCCTTCAGAATATACATATAAGCATCACAACCAAAAACTCTAAGATGTTTAATAGAGGGTTTCTTACCAATACATGTCTTGTGTGGAGTTTTATCAATTAGGGTTGATGTGGGCAATCTAGTAATCAAATAGAAAATAGTTGTGACTGCTTCTATGCAAACTTTTATTTCTAGTCCTATACCACTAAACATGCTTCTCACCTTATCCATCAGAGTCCTATTCATTTTTTATGTAATTCCATTACAATGTGGTGTATACAAAATTGTGTTTTGCCTTTCTATTCCATAGTCCTTACAAAACAACATGAAAACATCTGATCAGTATTATTCAACATTGTCACTCTTTAAGACCTTAATCATATGCTCTATCTCAATTTCAACATGATCCTTAAACTACTTAAACTTATCAAAAACATTAGATTTAGCCTTAATACAATAAACCCAAGTTTTCTCGAGTAGTCATCTATAGAAAAAACATAATATAGATATTTCCCTAGTGATGGAACCTTCACAAGTCCAAACACATCACTATTCACTAGATGAAAAATCCCTTCTAATCTTGTACCACTATTGGGAAACTTCACTCGAGTTTGCTTAACAAACACAATGGTCACAAAATTCAAAATATAATGGGCAATCATAAATTCCTTCAGCTATACCTATATATTTTAATGATCGAAGGTCTTTCTCTCCAACATGTTCCATCATTTGATGCCACAATGTTGTCTTCTCTACAAGAGTTGCAGGAGCCCAATCTTAAATATAGAGCTATTACATTCATCACTTACAGTGTTAACCCAAGCTTAAACAATGTTTTATATAGACTCCTCTTGCCAGTACCATTGCTCCATGAACCATCTTACAAGTGTTTTTATTAAATACCACATGCACACCCTCATTATTTATCTTAATTATAGATATCAAGTTTATAGTCAAACCTAGAACATGTGTATGACACCAAGGAGAATTTTAACCCTTATATATTAAACCTCAAATTGACTCTCCCTCAACCTATGATCTTATAGGTCGTGTTATCTCCTAAGAATACATCACCTCCGTTGACATTTTTATATTCACAAAACCAAATATTAAAAGACAAAAAATAATTTTATAAAAGAGGATTTGCTCAATGACGGGATGGAGTTTCCAACAAGATAATAGGGTATTGACAGTGTTTAACTCTGATACCATTATTTTTATGTCAATAAATGCTAGGATAGTAGATGAACCTATACAAAGGTAGGATGTCAAATGGTTTCCACTTCACTATTATTTTAACAAAATAATTTACAATAGGATAAATTACAATAGATGAAAGAGAGATTTTTCTATATCCTAAATAACACAAAGTGCAAGGATAGAGCATACACTATCTATCTAACTCTAAACTTCTTATAACTTAGACCTAGATCTTTAAGGCTCTATGTTTTTCTTTCTTACATTATGTTTTATCTCCCATAAGCCCACTATACTTCTATATATAATAAAATTGGTGAGATCTTATCAGAATCTCTATCCACAGTGTTTATCACTGACTTTATTTTACAACTCATTAAATCAAGATGTTGTCTAGGTCCACATTCATAAAGATATGTTATTACTATTTGATGATGATGATGTTAATGCAGACCCATCCAATAAAACTTTAACTTCATTCAAAAGATCAACACCAAATATTGGCTTGAAAAGACATATTATTTGATACACGTACTAGAGTCTCCAGAAAGTAGGATGCCAGAGTAGATTAATATGAAAATAAAATTCCAAAGACAGTTGTATCCTTATTATTATGTGTATTATTGTATAAACATCATGATATTCATTCAGATGAATGATTGGTGGATCATGTTCTCTAATAAAATTAAGAATATACTTATTTTGGATGAGATTTGGTCTTATAGTCTAGGTCTAATTTGGTATTTGTATTAAAGAACCAATGTTTTGAAACAAAAGGTCACTATTTAATCTATTTATTCTAAATTTTTCTCTATTGAGTGTAGCTATGACATAGCTTGTTTTAGATGCTTGGAGGTCCATTGATACAACTCTTGAGAGTCAAGTGAACCTTCCTAGAATACCTCATACAAGTATTTGATCTTGAGTGATTAAAGGCAGATCATTAAAAATAAATTCTCTAAGTTTGGTACAAAATAAATGATTAGGAATAGGTTGGTACATCAAAGTTACATCAAGGTTCCTACTAAGCCAATTTGCAATAACATTTTATTTTCTTACAACATGTTCAACAAAATAATTAAATCTATTAAAATAATATTTCCACCTGCAATATTTTCATTTTCCCCTTTCTTATATGGTCCTTTTCTTTGAATGTAAAGAACTTGGTATAATCAGTTCTAATTATAAAATGTTATAAATGCATCAAATTCAAAGAAAATTTTTCAAGACATTTCTTCCCATGTATTTCATTTTCAAGGGAAATACATTTTCTTACATCATCTAAGAAAACTCCTCTTAAAAATTCACAAATATATTTCTTGGAGTTTTCTTAACAACATAAAATTCCTCCCCATGTTGCATTAGATGCATCAATGTATACAATATAGTTTTTTGATAATGGAACATGGAGTGAGGGTAGAGAATCAATATTTAATTGGGTATTTTGTACATACTATGTTCTTTAGTACAATGAAACTTATTTCCTTTCTTTAAATTGTCTTGTAACAAGATTCTATCATTACCAGAGCATAGATAGAAACTATTTACATAATTTTGTAGATATATGTATTTTGTAAAAACTTCTTTTCATGTTGTCTTTATGCATAGCTTTGGATGTATAGACTTGTTAACAGAGAGTTAAGTACTTGGTGTTGTGGTCATGATAGGCCTCTTTAGATCTATGTCTCTTCCTTTATTTTTGTTGATCTTTTTGGCTCTATTTGTTCAATCCCTCATGCTCCATCTAATGCGTTATAGAGATCTCTAAGTTCTTATGGTATTTTTTGTCTTATGAGCCTCTATACATTATCATTTGAGTCAGGACACTACCATTCACATTAGTACCCTAAATATGATGGTAGTGTTTCACCTAATTCTCTTCCCTTCTTCCATATTTTTTGCTTTGTGATTATTTATAAAGGTATGAATGTTTGTTCTATGGTTGGATTTCACACACCACTAGGTATTAATTCAAATTAAAAAGTCCCTTATATATATATATATATGTAAGGCTAGGGGATAATATTTTATCATCAAGGATGCTTCTTAATTAGCAATGCATTTTTTTATTCAAAATCTATTGAATCACACCATACACTGAATTGCTAAAATTGAAGTCTAAAGTATTAAAAGAGATTGATTCACACTTGCATTTCTTGTACTAAGGGTTATAATAGAAAAAAAACATATAATCTCACAATCACCATCACATACATACATGTAGGAAGGATAACTCCATGCAAGTCTGAGGTCCTCTTTGGAGTATATGGCTATGTAGACAACACTTAGTAATAATGAGGTTGTTAGGATTAACTCGACTCATGTGCTAACCCATTTTTATTGAGTCAAAGTTGTGTAAATGGAAATAATCTAAGGTTTTGTTGTTGCATAAAAATTGCACATAAACTTATCACAAATTCATACAAAAATAATAAATATAGGTGTAAGTGTATGTTTAAGGAGAAACTGATTTGATTATAAGACACAAATAAACCTATTAAAATCAAGACATAATGTTAATGTTAGTATCCCAAATCTGATACTAGTGTCTAGTTCAGAAAAAGCAAAAAAACCCATATCAAACGGGACATAGGTCTAAATTATAGGATTGAGATGAAGTTAGGAAAATGTAATAATCACGAACAAAATGAAAAACAAGATATGTTCTTTTCAAACCCTTAGACACAGTTATTATAATATTTATTGTACATGCTTGATTGAATTAATATCCAATACTGTTGTATGTTGCCTAGATTGGAATTGTTCATGTTATCTCACCAAACTAAACCCTTAGGAGAGGATTGTTTATACCTCTCCAATGTTGTGGTAACATGGGATTAGTCTAAGGCTATGGGTGACCTGTGGGTGGACTAAACCTATATGTTTATAGGGCTATCTCCCTTGATATATCTGTTTAGGCTCATCACCTATGCTACTAACTTGTTAGGGTGAAAAGGGAGGGAAAAACATGAAATAAACATAACCTAATAAGGTGAAGCACCACAATAACTAGGTCCTTCACTTGCTTACCATGCACTTATAGAATGAATCAAGGCTGATCAGACCACTCAACTTTAATTGAAGCTTCCCTCACATCATTATTTCAACATGGAGGTCTTAGGAAATGCATGAAATAGGATAGATAGTCAAAAAATGAACTGAATTAACACTAGTGGTATGTATTCATCTCTAATTCATTACATAACTAGCCATGATACCTCATATGACCTGCAAAGAGTTATTATGCCTGTAAGGAGGTAAGAATGAGAGGACAAAAATGAAAGGGAGTCATAATGATACCACTACCACTCATGCACCATCACAAATATACACTAAGAATAAACATAAAGAAGGATAAATCAACTTATCATTCATTTAAAAGGTAGAAAATACGTGTTTAGTAGGACAGAGCTTCATTGGTTACCTTTCAATCCAAAAGAGTTTACCTTTATAGAGAAGGTAAAAGGAGAAGATAAGAAATGTGTTAGGGAGGGTCAAGGACATATGTCATTCATTATGAGGTAGTTATAATAAGGACAGAATATTGGAAACATTTTTGGTAACTCTCTAACATGCATCACTCCATCTATCATGGTCCCTAAGCGAGTGGCATAGGAGGGACCTCACTACACTTGAATACCTTAGTGACTCATTAAATCCTTTTGAATTTGTCTTCTTCATTACTTAGGGATGACAAATGACTTTCTTGGTCAATATTCTTACCTTGATGGTTGAGGTTTTTCATGAATTGGTGAAGAGGACCTCAAGGTCTATCATGATGTGAAACTACCATTTGAGGCTTATCCATATACTTGGAACCTTCAAATAATCGTGGTTAGTGTGAATTATGTTTAATGAGGTCACCATGATCTCTTATAACTAATATTCACATTTTGAGACCTACTTCTCACTCTCTTTCCTCCATGTCATGAGATTTCCTTTGTTAATCAAGTGGACCGACTAGTAAATTAGGCCTAGTTGCTTACATATACCACTTGGATGGCCATGAAACTTGTATATGACCTTAGGGATGGGTGAATAGGTGTGTCTCAAGTTTGACTAAGGCATGTTACCTCATAATATGTGCCTTCCAAGTATTACAGACTTACAACTCTACCTCATTTAGGTGACTAGGTCACCTCTCACTAGTCCTTCTAGAATGGCCATTTTGCTCAAACTTGTAAAAAAATTTATAGGGGGATCCTAAATATTTTTTTTATTTGAAGAGATGAAATACACTTCACACTACCCTCATCAATGATCTATAATTATTTAACATGCTTAAAACCTTATTGTTTACCCAAAACCCTATAAAAGCATAATTTCTAATGAATTCATACAAGTGTCCGTATAACTACTATCATGAATGGGACATCTTTAGAGTGTGATATGAATTTTAGGTCTCTTAAAAGCTAATTCAAGGCATTTGAGTGTAAGTTTCTCATGTTTTCCTCCACCAGGTTGTTTTGACTGGTTTAGGTAGGTTTAGACATGTTTGACCTCTTAATGATTGTTCATATCCCTGAGGGATTGAAATGCACTAGAACATGAGGTATACAACCTTCCTCAATATTACCTTGTAATTGAGCTCCCCATACACCTATTCTATATAGTTTCAATGTGGATAAAGCTAATCTCAAGCTCAAAACCTTGCATTCTGGGAGGTCGATGGAGAGAAGCAAGGTGTAGAGGAGCAAAAAATGTTTGGTTTGAATTATAACACTTCATAAGGGTTTATGGTAACCCTCCAAACGTTTTTTAATTAATTGTCTTCTTTGTCCATCCCTCCAAGTGCTTATAGACCCCTCACACTTTTTCTTAGGGTTTGTAGGCTTCTAGGCTAGTTTGACCCTATAAACCTACAAATTGAGTTTTATTTTATTGGTATAAGTCTCAAAACTTCATGTACTAGTTTGGGATGTTATCACTCACCTTCTTGATCATCTTAGTCTTAAAAACACTCCCCAACTACAATTTTATCTCCAAATCTCAGTTTAATAGGCCTAATTAGGCCATTAGGCTCTCTTATGCCTCAAAGGATCAAGAAACTTTAATGGAAGATGATGTGAATATCTAAGAAACAAGTGGGAGACCTTATGTTCAATTTTTCACTTCACCCTTATGTAGGGCTCAACATGTTCACTTTCCCACCAAGCTCCTACTTATAGGTAACAATTAGGTTTGCCTAAGACTGTGAGTATAAACCTCCTTCTTTGTTAGCACTTTGGGGTCATATTGATCCTTGGAAGCATAGGGTTATCATCTTCATAGACACATAAATTTTTTCCAATAATTCTAAAATTAGTCACCTTTATTTTCTCATGATTTCATGTAAGTAATAATTGACACTTTTGACCTTATGTGAAAGGTGAGAGATGAGGTTCTTCTTCAATTGGAGCCTTTGATAGTTTGATAAAATTTAACACCATTAGGAAGTACCTATAATATCCTATAGAGTCCCCATGCTGATTTTTGCACATGAAAACCCTGACCTCTTCACATATATACCCACATGCCTATGCTTATTTACCTAGGCCTACTAGGCCTAATTAGACTTTATATCTCTTCTCAATAGGTCTGTAATTGAACTCATAATATTCTCTTTGACTTGAAATATAAATTGACATGTGTTTGAGGGTATGGAAGATATATTTACTAGTTTAATCATCTATTATAGGGTAACCCACCTTTAAACAAGATCCATGCCTTTACACAAGTATGTTAGGACTTCTCAAGTCTGCCTTGTCTATCATAGTGAACCTCTCTTATCTGCTGCATTTAACATCCTAATAAATGCTATAACCACTATTGAATAAAATATTTTGAATTTTACACAACCTTATGGGATAGTATTATCACCCTTTACATGGGAAATCTCATGACATAACCATAAAATAACATGCTCAATGGCTTTTATATACTTTACTAAGAACATTTGAAACTTAGAACAACCTTAATCTCTGTAAATGAACCTTAGATGATGTTAGAGATGAAAATTAACATGATTATCTAAAATATGAGGACTTATTATTATTTTTAGTCCACATGACTCCTTATTCAAGCTTGACACACAATTTGACCTTCTCAACATGTTAATCCACCACCACTGTGATTCAACTCTTAAGAGTTCATATGAGGGCTAAGAGAGAGAGAGTGTGTTATACTTGTTCATGCCATCTTATCAAGAGATCCATCTTATAAGACACTTTGAGAATCCATTTTCAGATATGGACCTACATAACTCTCTCAACATATGCTTTACAACTCTATTTGACCTTTGAAAACATGTTTTCAAGTCTTCAAGGAGGAGTGAAGACTCACTGATTAAATATAGGTCATTATGATAACTAAAAAGGCATACAAATCCCCACCAAAACCTATTATATCATGACCTAAATATTAAATTATATTTACTTGTACCTATAACCTCATGAAAGATCTTAAGACTTTGCAAAACTTTGGAAACATTATGTTGGAAACCTTCAGGTAGGTCTGCAAACTCATTGGTTTGATCTAGACCACTTGAATGGATGTGGAACTATGAGTAATGAATATTTTATGGGTTTTATATCCATATAATCATTTAAAATATACTTTTATAATTCCTTAAGGAGGTTTGGAATATGTTTGAGACCCAACCAACACTTTGTAACCATTAGAGACCCTTAAATCTCAAGAATCTTGATGTTGTCAACTTGTAAACAGTTCCATAAGAAGGTTTTTTGTCTCCCTAAGGTCACACATGTGAAATGGGGATTTAGGATGGTGTAGAAAGGTTGTGTATACCCATGATAATCCACCCATGTTTCCATTCTTCTTTCATCATGCTCATAAAAGGAGAAACTGAAGGAAACATATACCTTGCTTGGATGGATGAGACATTGTGAGTCCCTCACGTTTTTAGTGATTATTCATAAAGGAGGGAGAGGAAATATGAGAAATAGTTCAAAAAAATGGAAGACATAAAGGGTTCCCTCCTCAAAAAAAATATTAGGTCCTCACCTTCTCTTTCCTATCTGTATTGTTCATAAACCTGACTAGCTTTTCAAGGTTGACAAAAATCTCAATGAGGAAAGGGGGTTGGGTTTTGACCTATTTTAACTTGAAATTAACTCCAAATCATGGATCTAGGCCGTGAGGCATAAATTAATCCATATTTTTGTCTTAATGTGATCTTTCTCTGACACACCTATAGGGACCAACTGAAAACTCTCTTTTTCTACTAGAAAGCTAATTGATATGAAATGCCAGGTGCCCCTGAATCTTGTAATTGACATATAAATACATGTAGTGATATTTAAATCATTTATTTATAATTTAAACTTGTCCTTTTATCATAAAACCTCTTTTAGACATTATAAAATGGGTGATAAAGCATTGCAAAGAGGGGTGTAATGTTAGAAATGAATACTGCCACCTCTTTTGACACTTATACAGACTAAAGAAGGGGGAATGTGACCTTGACACCACTTTACATGTTTAAAATGACCCCATTTAGACCAATTAACCCCATTTTACCTATTTTAACATGCCATAAGGTGATTATACAACATAAGGTCAAGAATAACATTTACCTTAATTTCATCAAAATAACCTTAAACAATGTTAAAAGAGGCTTGAAAAGACCATTTTGAGGATTTTACAAGGCATTTGATGACCATACACAAGCTTAGAGGACATTAAAAATAAAATTTTGAACTCCAAGGGTTAAAATTTGGCCTAGGAGGCCAAATTGTCAACATTTTTTGGTGATTCATAGGGGTTGACTAGCTTGCTGGTCAAGAGAACTAGTTATCTCTCTTGAAAACATGACCTGAGATGACCACTTTACTTGGAATGATAATTAGACTAGTACCTTATGAAACCTTCAAGGACTACAACAACATTGACACACAAGGACACCAAAAAACAAAAACACCTAGACACCTAAGAAAGCAACAAGACAAGACACTTGTGTTGACAACACTTATTGGAAACCAAGAAAACAAGAAGGGAACTAGCTATGTACAACTAACCTGAACAAACCTTCCTCCTCTTGGATCAAAGGGGAAAATTCTTTAATCATCATTTTCCCATGATATTGCATTACCATATGTTAAGTGGAGTGTAATCATGCACTGCTTATGGAATGAGAACCTTCACTCATATGATAAGATGTTGATGCACTATTGGACTCCTTAGGCAACAACCATACCTTCTAAATTCATTTCCTTGTGCATGGGTTGGTTATGTGAACCAAGGATAAATTCATATTCATCCCAAATATGATTTATTGGTACAAAAAACACCATATTTTCCCCATCAGTAGACTCTCCTCGTTTAGACATGTCCACTTGAAGCAAACCACTATGTTTTAGAACTCCATCATATTGACCAAATGCTATTTCAAAAAGATTAGGTACAATCAAGCCTTATCTTTAAATCCTATGATTAGGTTTATATTCAAATACTCCATTTTTCATTGCAACCTCAATATGTGTTTTCATTGGTTTTTTAAGGACAATATTTTATTTGTCTTGGAAGGTACCATAGTCATCATACCTTATGGCATTTGAAACTAAAACTTCTAGAGATGATCCTCAAGACCTATTTACACACTAGTAACCTTGAATTATTCTTGAAGTACTTGCCTATTAAACTCTTCAAGCTCTTTGACTATGTCCCAATATGACTACCTCATGTGATCAGGACTTTGGATATACTTTTGAGACTTAATAGGGACAACTACCATATTATTCTCCTTAGGACCCTTCTTGATCTCTTCACCATGCTCATTATCCAGGTTGAGAATGTTAATATTTTAATGATGAGATGGAGATGTATTATCTAGACTTGAACAAAAGGTCTCTATTTCTTCCCAAAGGTTGATTTTCTTCATGATCAATAAAAGAAAGATGAACCTTAGTATCACTCATACCATTTCCTTATGGAGCAACATGTTGATCAAGTGCTCCTAATTCTCCATTAAGATCATGATAGGGCTGATGTTCTGATGCAACTTGATCATACATATCACTTGAAGTATTCTTGTATTCAACAATGGGTTCATGAAGGCTGTCCTCATGGTTGTCTCCTAGAGGAGAGGCTGCTTATGTTTCTTCCACTTCAATATCATGCCATTGTGACTGCTCAAACTCTAATCTGCTAGAGTTAGTAGGAGTACCAAAAGTGATCTCTTCATCATAGGTGATTGAAGTATCCTCTTCAAGATGTTATTGGAATCCACTTACAACTACAACATAGTCAAGGTCTTGAAAGACTACCACCTTATTAATGTTACTCATCAAATTCCTTCCCACATCTGAATATTCTAATTCTCCCTTCAATGCAATTGGCTTCTCTTCAAACTTAGGTGTATCTTGATTCTCATGGATGATTGAATTATGAAGGATAGATGAATAACTTGACAAACTTGTAAGATTTATTGAAGTAGATTCCATACATTCCTATTCATATAGATTCTCATCATTTGATTTTTAAACCACATGTCCTCCTTCAAGAAAGGAGATGATGGGAGGGCAAGAATAGATAACTGGTGGAGTAGGAACATAAGGTTCCATGGGTTGTTATTGAGTGAGCTTGGGGGGTGAAGGGGCTGTCTAAAGGCTTGGAAACTTCTTTGCTTGGCATTCACAACTTCTTTCTCTCCTTATATACGTAGACATTCATGGACAACTTGAGATTGAGGAAGAGGTGAGGGGTCTTGAAAACTTGGAAATCTCCTTGTAATGACTAATGCAACCTTCTTCTCTTCCTATTTTGGGTTTGACATGAGAGTAGCAGTCCAAGGATTTTGACATGGGGTAGAAAGAGATGGAAGCTCATAGAATTGGTTGTGTTGAGATTTCTCCTCATTCAAGGCTAATAACTAATTAGCAATGATTTGATTCATTCTCTTCAACTCCTCTAACTCATTATAGAAACTATGTGTAGCTTGAAAAGGTGGTTGGGGAGGGAAGGAGGGATAGTAATCCTGATAGTAAGGCTACTAAGGAGGCTAAGAAGGGGTACCATAGGGTTGGTATGAGCCAACATAATATTGATAGGGTTCATTATAGGGTTGATAGGGCTCATAATGAGGTTGGTATAAGTCTTAATAGGGTTGATAGGGAGGTGTAGAGTATATGTTATCTTAATAACCTGCCATTACCTATCATGAGACAACTGAAGAATAAAGTGCACTACCAATAAAAAATTATCCTTACCCTTATATGAATATCTTATGATGACCCTTGGCATGAGATCTTGATTAAAAATTTGCTTCTTCAATGCTTATAACTACTTGATGATGGGATGTGATCCAAGCTTCTGATATCTAGTTTCATCAGGCATGCCAAAACTATTAACTCACCAAACTACACTCTTAGGAGAGGATTGTTTAGACCTATCCAAGTTTGGGGTAACATAGGATTATTCCAAGGCTATGGGTGACCTGTGGGTGGAATAAACCTCTAGGTTTATAGGTCTAGCTCCCTTGATATATCTATTTAGGCTCATCATCTATGATACTAACTTGTTGGGGTGAAAAGGGAGGGAGAAACATGAAAGAAAACTAACCTAATAAGGTGATGCACTAAAATAAATAATTCCTTCACTTGATTACCATGCACTTATAGAATGAATCAAGGTTGATCATACCACTTAGCTTTAATTAAGACTCCCCTCACATCAATGTTTCAACATGGAGGTCTTAGGAAATGCATGAACTAGGATAGATAGTAAAAAGGTGAACCAAATCAACATTAATGGCATGTATTCATCTCTAATTCATTACATAACCAACCATGACATTTCATGTGATCTATAAGGAGTTATTATGCTTACAAGGAGGTAAGAGTGAGAGGATAAAAATGAAAAGAAGTCACAATGATACCACTATCACTCATGCACCATCACAAGTATACCCTAAGAACAAGCATAAATAATGATGAATTAGATTATCATTCATTTAAAAGGTAGAAAATAAGTGTTTAGTAGGGTAGGCTTCACCATACTCCACCAAAGATTACCTTTCAAGTCAATAAAGGTTAAATTTATAGAGAAGGTGAAAGGAAAAGAAAAGAAATGCATTAGGGAGGGTTAAGGACATATATCATTCATTATGAGGCAGTTACAATAAGGAAAGAATAGTGGAAATATTCTTAATAACTCTTCAACATGTATCATGCCATCTATCATGGTCCCCAAGAGAGTGGTGTAGGAGGGACCTCAGTACACTTCAATGCCTTAGTGGCTCATTAACTCCTTTTGAAACTATTTTCTTGATTGCTTAGGGATGACAAGTGGCCTTTTTGTTCAACATTCTCTCCTTGATGGTTGAGGTTTTACATGAGTTGGTGAAGAGGACCTCAAGGTTCATCATGATGTGAAACTTCCATTTGAGTTATGTCCATCTATTTGGCACCTTCAATTGATCATGGAAGGTGTGGATGATTTTTAATGAGGTCACCATGATCTCCTTACACTCATATTCATGTTTTAACACCTACTTATCACTTTCTTGCCTCCATATCATGAGATTTCCTTTGTTGATCAAGTGGACCAACTAGTAAATTAGGCCTAGTTGCTTACATCTACCACTTGGATGGCCATGAGACCTACACAGGACCTCAGGGATGGGTGTGTATTAGGTTTTAATAAGCATGTTACCTCATGATATGTGCCTTCCAAGTATTGCATACTTGTAACTCTACCTCATTTAGGTAATTAGGTCACCTCTCACTAGTCCTTCTAGACTATCCCTTTTACTCAGACATTTAGAAGCATTTCTAGGGGGATATGAAAGCATTTTGTGATCTAAAGAGATGAAATACACTTCACACTACCCTCACCAATGATCTTTAACTATTCAACATGCTTAAACCTTATTTTCTACCCAAAACCTTGCAAAAGTATAGTTTATGATGAATCCGTATAGGTGTCTATACAACTACTATCATGAATGGGACCTCTTTAGAGTGTAATTTTAGTTTTAGGTGTATTAGAATCCAACTCAGGGTATTTTAGTGCAAGTTTCTCAAGTTTTCGTCCATTAGGTTGTTTTGACTAGTTTAGGTAGGTTTAGACATGTTTGACCTCTTAATGATTATTTATAGCCCTGAGGGCTTAAAATAAAAAAATAATGCTAGAAAATGAGGTATAAGACCTTACTCAACATTCCATATTAGTTGATATCCCCATGCACCTACTTCATATAGTTCTAACATGGAGAAAGTTGCTCTCGAGCTCAAAACCTTGCATTTTGGGAGGTTGATGGAGAGAAACAAGGTGCAAAGGATTCAAAGTGTTTAGTTTTACTTATAACAATTCATAAGGGTATATGGAAACCCTCTAAACATGTTTTCATCACTTCTCTTCTTTTTCCATCCCTTAAAGTGCCTGTAGACTCCTCATACCTCTACTTAGGGTTTGTAGGCTTCTAGTCCAATTTGACCCTAGAGGCCTGTAAGTTGAGTTTTCTTCTATTAGATTGAGTATAAAAAATTCAAGTCATTATCTAGGATATTTTCACTCACCTTCTTGATCATCCTAGTCTTCATAACACTCTCCAACTACAATTTTATCTCCAATTCTTAGTCTAGGCCAGTACATGCTTATTTAGGCCTAATAGGCCTAATTAGGCCATTAGGATCTATTCTAGATCAAATGACTAAGAAAATTCAATGGAAGATGCTGTAAACATTTAGGAAATAAGTGGGAGACCTTATGTTCATTTTTACACTTCACCCTTATGCATGGCTCAACATTTTCACCTTTCCACAAAGGTTCTACCTGTAGGTAATAGTTAGGTCTGCCTGAGATTATGAGTATAGACCTCCTTATTTTTTAGGACTTTGTGGTCATATCGATAGTTAAAAGCATAGGGTTATCACATTCATATACCCATAAAACTTTTCCAATCATTCTAAACTTAGTCACCTTTATTTTTTCATGATTACTTGTAGGCAATTGTTGACACCCTTGATCATGTGTGAAAGGTGAGAGATGAGGTTCTTATTCAATTGGAGATTTTGATAATTTGATAACATTTAAAACCATTAGGAAGTAACTTAAATCTACCTATAAATCCCCCATGCTGATGTTTTCACATGAAAACCTTGACCTCTTCACATATATACCCAAAGACCTATGTCTATCTGTGTAGGCCTATTAGGACTAGTTAAACTTTTTGTCTCTTCTCAATAGGTTTATAAATGACCTCATAATCCTCCCTTTGAATTTAAATATAAATTGACATGTGCTTGGGGGTATGGAGGATCTCTTAACTAGTTCAGTCATCCATTATAGTGCAAAATACCTTGAAACAAGATCCACACTTTTACATAGGTATGTTAGGAATTTTCAAGTCTGCTTGGTCTATCACATTGAACCTCTCCTATCTACCTAAATATAACATCATAATCAATGCTATAAACACTATTGAATAAATTATTTAAAAATTTTCACAACCTTCTGGGATAGTTTTATCACCCTTTACATGGGCAATCTCATGACATAACCATAACATAACATGCTCAGAGGCTTTTATATACTTTACCAAGAACATTTTAACCTCAGAACAACCTTAATCTTTGTAAATGAACCTTATATTATGCTGGAGCTAATAAGTAACATGATTATTTCTAAAATATGAGGACTTATTCTTATGGTTAGTCTACATGACTCCTTAGTCAATTAACACTCACTTTGACCTTCTCAAGATGTTAATCCACCACCGCTATGATTCAACTCTTAAGAGTTCATATGAGGGGTGAGAGAGTGAGTGTTAGACTTGATCATGCAATTATCTTGAGATATCCATCTCCTAAGACACTTTGAGAATCTATTTTTTGCTATGGACCTGCATATCTCTCTCAGCATAGGCTTTATAGCTCTGTTTGACCTTTGAAAACATGTTTACAAGTCTTTAAGGAGGACTGAAGACCCACTGATTGAATTTGGGTCATTATGATAACTCAAAAGGCATACAAACCCCCACTAGGATCTAGTATATCATGGCCTAAATATTGGATTCTCTTGACTCTTACCTACAACCTCATGAAAGATCTCATTAGACTTTGTAAAAACTTAACAACACCATGTTGGAAACCTTTAGTGCATGTGGAAATATGATTAATGACCATTATATGGGTATTATATCCATATAATCATTAAAAATATATTAATTT
The DNA here is from genome assembly GCA_037957365.1 of Torreya grandis. NCBI lineage: Eukaryota > Viridiplantae > Streptophyta > Pinopsida > Cupressales > Taxaceae > Torreya > Torreya grandis. The sequence goes on from JARHVA010002067.1 coordinate 1,160,027, forward strand.
ATGGACTCAAGGAGGTTTGGAATATATTTGAGACCCAACTAATACTTTACAACCATTGGAGACCTTAAAATCTCAATAAACTTGTTGTCGTCAACCTATAAATGTTCCACAAAAAGGTTTATTATCTCCCTAAGTTCATTAAGGATGGTATATAAAGGTTGTGTATACCCCTGATAATCCACCCAAGTTTCCATTCCTCTTTCATCATGCTCAGAAAAGGAGAAAATGAAGCAAACTAATACCCTACTTTGATGGATGAGACACTGTGAGTCCCTCACCTTCTTAGTGTTTTTTCATAAAGGAGAGAGAGGAAATATAAGAAATAATACACAAAATGGAATACAAATAGGGTCCCACCTCTATCAAAAATATTAGGTCCTAATCTTCTCTCTCTCCTGTCCATACCATTCACAAATCTGACTGGGTTTTTAAGGTTGCCAAAAAGCTTGATGGAGAAAGGGGGTCAATTTTTGACCTATTTTAACTTGAAACTACCTACAAAGCATGGATTTAGGCCTTATAGGAATAAATTAATCCATGTGTGTGTCTTAATATGATCTTGATCTGACACACCTATATGGACCGACTTAAAACTCTCTCTTTCTACCATGGAAACTATCTATTATGCCTAAAAGTTGATTAATATGATATGTCAAGTGCCCCTGAAGCTTGTAATTGACCTGTAAAGACATGTAGTGATATATACATCCTTTATTTCTATTTTATACTTGTCCTTTTCTCACAAAACCTCCTTTAGATGTTATAAAATGGGTGATAAAGCATTGTAAAGAGGGGTGTAATGTTAGAAATGAATATTGCCACTTCTTTTGACACTTGTATAGACCAAGGAAGGGGTGATGTGACCTTGACACCACTTCACATGTTCAAAATGAAACCATTTACACCACTTAACCCCCTTTGACCTATTTGATCATGCTATAAGGTGACTATACAACATAAGGTCAAGAATAACATTTACCTTAATTTCATCAAAATGACCTTAAATAATGCCAAAAGAAGCTTGAAAAGACCATTTTGAGGATTTTACAAGGAATTTAATGACCATACACAAGCTTAGAGGACATGACAACTAAATTTTTGAACTAAAAGGGTTAAAATTTGGCCTAGGAGGCCAAATTATCAACAGTTCATATTATAGCAATCAAAGTTTTCTTCTTATAGGGTGTTTGTGTAAGAACCATTTTGAATAAAATATTTTGGTGAACTCGATGTCTAAGTCAAATTGAACCAAACCTTAGATTTCCCCAGTGTTTCAAATTTTTAGAGTTTCAAATTGCAACATTTATTTTGCATATATGTTTTTTGCATGGGCATAGTATATATATTATTTATTCTCCTTGTTGCCCTAGAATTTTTGCTCTTTATTTTGGGTGTGTGTAGGTTTATAAACCTTAAAAAAATACCCATAATGAAAATCCTAAAGATCCCCATCCTTTGGATTTTATATTCAATCTTATTGATGATCAATACAATGCTTATGAGGATCTAGTGGTTAACAAGAAATGTGATAAAAATCCTTCTTTTATAGCTACCCCTTACAATTATGTTAATGAATGGACCAATGACCTAGTGAATATACATGTAAATATTGTTGATTATATAGAGAATTATAAAAATAATTATGATTAAAATTTAAATAATTATTCCACACATTTATAAAGTGAGTGTGAGGAGCCTATCTTTCCTATTTCTCCATGTTGCTTGATTTACAATCTAATGATGTATTGCATGAGAAAACACCTAGTTTTTATTTACCATTTGCTAGTGCATTGCATCACAATAAATGTTATAAAATGAACATGCATGCAAGAAAAATAAAAAAAACATTTTTTTAAATATTAATCATAGCATTCTTCCATGAATAGAGTATTCTCATGATATCAATGTACAAAAAATTGAATGCCTATCTCCTTTCCTAAGTTAAGAAAATGTTTCAAAAATTGGTCATATTTATTCACCAAATGTTAAAAAATAATATGAAGGATGAAAGGATGAATATTATTTTCCATTTTTAGAAAATTAAACTAGTGAAATTACTTCTCTCTCTAGCTCTCAATGATACAAATGCAAGCCATATTAATTTCCATCTCCTTCTAGAATGAAAACATGAAAATGATAGCACTAATCAAAATAGTAGAAATGATTCATGTGAAAATGAATCAAATGATTGTCATAACTTTGATTTGAATGACAATGATTATAATATCCCTAGTGATGAAGAGGAAAATTTTCATGAAATGATGCATAGTGAATAAAAATTTGAAATTTCACAACTTTCATGTGGTGAAGATTCAAGTAGCCAAGTTGTTCCCTAAAATAGTATGCAAGATATATCAATTGAGAGCATATGTAATGATTGTTTACATAATATTTATATAAAATTTTGTGACATTAAAAATGATATAATTTCTTCTTTAAGTACATCATGTGATATGAATGTCCCTTTACACAATGTTTCTAAATCATGTGTTGAGGCTAATTCACAATGCAATGATGGTTGTAATGAGTCCACTATACCTATGTTTCAAATAAAAGGTAAATTATTACCCACAAGTGTATATTCTCAAAATTAAACCATTCCTCTTAGTCATAATATATACATAATGAATGTTATTGGAGACATTCAAAAATAATTTTCACTTATCAAAATGTAATTATTCTCATGTAATGCTAATATTAAAGATAAAATTATTGCCAACCAAAATATTACATGGAATGTATTTGAGTAATCTTATCCAACTGAGTTTGTTATGCTTATATTACCTTTATTCGATGGTTAAGGAGACCCTTCCAACCATTTGACCTAACATATACATTCTTTTGGTCACTGGGTTACAAATGGGTGCCTATTAATAAAAGAATTTCATTGAAGCTTAATAATAGAAGCTTGGGATTAGTTATATAATTTTTTAAATGGTGTCTTACCAAATTTCAAAATGATATAAGATATATTTTTATCAAAAATTTATAGGCACAAAATTCCTAAGTTACCATTAGAATATTTACAAGGCTTAAAATAACATGATGATAAGTATATTCAAGATTATTCTATAAGATTCAAATATGCACTATATTATTTGACATATAGAACCTTAGATTTGGAAGTATAATTCATATTTAGTAGGGATATTCTTTATCCATATGGATGTGCACAAGTATGCATGTGAGCTAGTGAACAACAACATATAATTAACTATAGATTCAATACAAGGAAAAAGTTTTGTAAAATATTCTTACAAAGTGAAATCCCCAACTAAAAATATTCATAAGTCATTTCTAACACCTTTTGCTAAACCAATGATTCATAGTGAGGAACAAATAGTAAAATTACTCCTTAAAGGAAAGGAATCAACATATGGAGTACCTCTTATAGTTAGATCATCTACTTCTACTTAGAGATAACCACTTTAGTTTTATCACACTAAAGATCGACCACATGATATACTTAATGTATTATTAATATAAGAAGTTTATTAATCTTCTTTAAAATTATTATCATCCCCCACAAATATTTGAAAAGATCAAAGGACAACCATTCTGCACTTATCATGGTATTAATAGACATCATAATAATAATTATTTTACTTTATGACAAAAGCTTCACATCTTGCTATTAGAGGAGTTATTGCATTTAAGGGTGAGATAACAAGGTCTCCATATACTACTTATTTAGGTGGTAATTCTCTGAGGATTGATACATCCCATGACATTTCTACCAAGGAACAAATGTGTTGGTAGTAGACTTTGGATTATAAATCACAATGTAGATACATGCCAAGTGTGCAATGTATATTTATTTATATAACACATATTTTTGTATGTATTTAGAATATGCATGTATCTCAAAATATTGAAAAATACAAAAAGACTCCTTTGAGATAGAAATGGAAAGATTGAATGTGATGTGACATAGCTTTAGAAAAAAAAAATATATATATTCAAGTACAAAAATACATTCAAGTAACTCATCATTGGATCTATATATTGATCTCTACATTTTAGAACTCTTTTCCTTTACAAATGATCACTATATATATATATATATATATAGTGATCATTTGTAAAGGAAAAGAGTTCTAAAATGTAGAGATCAATATATAGATCCAATGATGAGTTACTTGAATGTATTTTTGTACTTGTGCTGTGCATAATGTATATTATGTTTTACTTACATATGTTTAATTACAAAACATGAACTACCATTCTATATAATTTAAGCATGCATTTTCTGAATAAACATGTAATTCAAAATTGAATTAATACCCTATCTTTCTATAATTCAATATGCATTTTCAAATTGTAGATTGATTCACATAGAAACACACATTAGCATGTTCTGATGGGTTTTCCAGGAACTTCTACTAACAATGGTGTGGTAAGCATGGAAATTTGAAACATGATGATATGGTTACCTAGAAATAGACATTTGGAGTGATGGGTGGATGAGAGAATTCACAATTTCATAGAAGAGGAGGCAAAGAGGATAAGAAGATCTGTGAGAGTGGTTATAAGTGGGCATATATATGGTGATATATATTAAATATTTTGGTGCAAATTTCCTAGGTTTCTAGTTGCATGGTTGTTGATAATTGGGTACTATTATTTCAAGTCAAGATAAACATAAAACTTTATTTAGGTTGAGGAAAAGATACAAAAGTTAAGAAGCATAAAACATTGATTGGATGCATGTAATAGATCATTAGATACATAATACCATTGACAGGTATATTATTGAGTTTGGTGTACAAGGTATATCATTCTCAAGGTTGCACAAGATTTGTTTGTAAGAGGTATCCGAGGAAAATTTATACATAGACTACTTATCCTACTTAAAATGCTAGTTGTAGAAAAGGCCACGGTGTATATTCTAGCTAGCATGAATTAGTCACTTTAGGAGTTATTAAGATGTGTGTGATAATAAAGTGAATGATGAATAATTGAGAAGAGAAAACTTGAACTTGAATCCAAAATATGGAGGACATAGATAAGTATAAATAAAAATGGATTCTAGAATTATAATGAGACTTAAAAAAATAGAGAAGATGGAATAAACAAAATAATCCTAATCCAGTTGTGAGTAGGAACAGAGTAGAGAGTTGAGAATATAAAGAAGGAATGGGAGATCATGGAGGAGCTAGAGATTATGTAGTGTGTTCATAGGATTCTTCACAAGTGACATTTTCATACAGTTAGCTAAGTCAATTAAAAAAAAAAGTAAATGAATCATACTTGAGCCTAGGACCTTGTAAGCATACAAAGATTAAGATAACAATGTTAAGATTAAATCAATACAATGTAAAACTTCATTGGAACTCATATTTGTGTATGATTTGGCTTAAATGTAGTGTCAATAGGTCTTTATCAATGCCAATTCATGTTCAAACATCTCCTTTAAAGCTATGGACTTGTTGAATTTGATCAAATGTAGAAAATGTGATGCACAAGAAGACTCAAGAATTTGTCAACACTTCATTGTCTAATATGATCATGTTGAATTTCAATGTAAAGAGGTATATTTAAACAATTTAGGATCAACGAGGACATCTCATCTTGAATTCAAGATGAACGGTTGCAAATGAGTCCTCAATAGTGCACATGGATCACTATTGTGAGCCCTTCATATTACTCAAGATGAAAGGTGGAGGATGGTCCTTTAAGATATTAAAAAAGAGGATTAATATAATCCCTTCATCTTATTTCCAAGATGAAAGGTGGAGAATTATCCTTATAAGATCTTTGTGAGAGTCTATTCAGACCCTTCATCTTGTTCCCAAGATGAAGGGTGGAGAATCATTCCCAATAAGGCATATAGATCACCAATGTGGGCCCTTCATCTTATTCTAAGATGAAGGGTTGAGAATGCTACTAAAATATTTTACAAGATTCATTAAGGGCCCTTCATCTTGTCTCCAAGATAAAAGGTGCAAAATAATCTTGTATATTAATTCACTTATCAAATTGATTAACTCACAAACGAATATTTCATAGGATCTCAAAATCCTTTTCTTCCATGAAAATACCTCTTGGAGGGAAAAGAATAATTAATTAATTAGAAGGAAATTATAATTCTATTTAAAATAAAAATATAATTAGAAGAAGGATTTAGAGAAGAGGGAATTAATGATTAACTAGAATAGAATAATTGACCAAAGAAATTGATTAAAATGAAAATTAAACAAATATATTACAGTGAATTATCCTACCTAGATATTCCCCAAGGTGAATTCAAACATGTACATTAGATGAACATATGACTTTAGACTAGATTGTGTGCAATTTCTTGGAATCATTCCATTTTGTAATTTTCACAAAGAAATGATAAAAATAAAGTGTATTCCTTTTACCCTATTTGAGAAGGGTTATGAGATATAGATGAAGTAACATCTTCTCAAATAATGATAAAAAACATTAAAAATGATCATAGAATAAAATTAACTGATGTTAGTTTTGATGACTTTGCTAAATGCATTAGCAAAATGGGTTCAAATACATCCTAAAGTGGTACTTGGTAAGCCCTAGATACCCCCTCGAGGGGAGAATAATTTTTTTTTGGATGACAAGACCCATGAAAAATGAGTTAATAGCATAAAAATGATAAAAGAGGAGAAAAAATGAAAGATATAGGTGAAAGTGGGAAGAAGAATGGATAATGGGGCTAGAAATGTGCCTTTAGAGAAGAAAATAGTGCATGGGGGGAAACATTTTGAAATAAAAGGCTATAGATTCAACCTAGGAGGGAAATTGTTCATTTTCACCTTGTGATTTAAAAATTTACCTTCATGGTTTTGTGCAAGAGTGACCTAGAGAAAATGGCTTGTAGACCATATCTAAGGGCGCTTCTAAATTGCGTTTAAGAGAACACATGACCATGAGGAGTAAGAACACTAGTAAGTACACTTTTATCTTTATGAATTTATCATTTAAGTGTATTTATTGCTTATATAAGTAGGAAAATGAACTATTTTTCCATTTTTAGAATGGCAAATTTGCCCACGTAAATGGGTGAATTCATTTGTGAAAATGATAAATTGGTTAAGAAAATAGTGAATTCATCTATGAAAATGGTAAATTGGCACTCAAAAATAGTGAATTTATAAAATGTCAAAATAACACAAAGTAAATTTTTGAAAACACCAAATTGACCCTCAAAATGGTGATTTTGCCATCAAAATGGTGAAAATGTTAAAAGACCTTCGATGCTATCCAAATGATGAAATTGAATATGGAAAACACATCTTAGTTGAGAACATGATGAAATGGCCACAATAAATGGTTAAATTGATTAGTAGATAGTCAAATACACCAATCAATGAAAATAACATTAGGAATAATGAATGGCTAATAAAATAGTGAAATGGTTAGTGAAAACATCAAAATTGCCATGAAAATGATGAAATCATATGGATCTAATCTAGGAATGAATTCACCAAAAAAATAATGAAATGGTATTGCTAAAAAGTAAATTTGACTAAAAAATGGTGAAAATATCCTAATTACATAGATGAACAAAAATTAAATAGGGAGAGAAAGATAAAGTAACTGCTTAAGCTGAATAGAACTTGATGAATGATTATGTTAGAGAAAATAGATGTGATTAGCAAGTAGAAATGTGATTAAATTAGTGAAATATGACTAACTATAGTAACTTTGATTAGATTACAAGAGTAGTTGGAAGTGATTATAGCTCATGAGAGATGATCACATATCTTATACCAACCAATAGTATAGACAAATGACATGCCTAGGTTCTTTGATACGATTGGCCTTCTACACAAGGCTAGGATGTTAGTGATCCAAATAGATTGAGCATTGATCGATTCCCTTACAAAGTGATAGATATCTGATACTTATACACTATTTTTACCTATGGGTGATGTGATCATCACTTTAGAGGATGTATGGCTGATTTTATGTGTATTAATCAGAGGATGTCCCTTATACTAGCTTGCCCTGAGTCACAAATAAGTTACATTAGAGGACTTGATAGGACCCATGGACATTGAGATGGTTTGAGGTGGGCACATTGGTATCAATAAAATTTAGCTAATCATGGATATACCTCGAGATGGAGCCATGGAGGTCAATGTTCTAGTACCAATTATTTTTGATAGGGCAATGACAGTTCTCATGGCTGTCGTTAGTGGCATTCTATTACCTGACGAGAGCAACCCATTTTTTCATATGGGATTAAGAGGAGTTGTAAGAGACATGCTAGAGGATACAATGGTTTTTTCATGGGGCCCAACTATTTTTACATAGATATATCAAGATCTTTACTACATCGTATATCATGGAGGATGTAATATTGGTCTAGCTACACTGCTCTAGGTTTGTGCATGGGAGAATATATTGATCAAGAGACCTATGGGGAGATGAAAACATAGGAGACATGAGTATTTGATCACTTATGGATGGTATTAGTTGAGTCCCAAGCCTAAGAGGCACATAAGAGAGATATTATATTACAAGTGAGTGATATATGATATAATGTTGTAGATTTGACCACAAGGCCTTAGATATTTAGTTTCAGTGGTCGGAGGACATGAATTACATGTTATACATGACCAATATGTGCTATATTATTGGTTAATAAGAGTATGTTATAGATAAATATAGGCCAAATAGGGTAGAGTGCCAGTTTGGGTTATAGTAGGATGTCCCTACAAGACCTCATCAATTTGTGCATGTAGTTAGAGAGAAATGACAATGGGAACCAATACCTAATCAAACTGAGGAAGGGGTTAGCTTTGGGTTGGTTCCACATGTGGCATGGGTTTATGTAGGGTGGATAATAGATGTAAGGTTTAGTAATGCATATGTGACAAGGTGGGCTTAGTATCGACTAGTGAGATTGACTACTATACTAGTTGGAGATTAGGGACAATTTTAGGAAGCTTATCAAGAACAGATCCCATTATGAGCTTGATGACCTAGTCCCATAGTGATGGTAGTAGAATCCAAATTAGAGGAGGAGGGAGAGGAGGGAGGGGAGGGAGATGAGGATGATGAGGTTGAGATAGATTATGTATAGGAGAAGGTAGAGATCAACACATATGAGGAGATGATAGAGGTAATTGTTTTAGACACTCATTTTTGGCCACTTTCATGTCTAAATTAGGATTCAGATAAACTTCCATCAAATAACACAATTTAATCCTAGGAATCATTTGAATTTCCCAAATTTTTCTATGTAAGGGATTTAATTGATTAGAAACATGTCAAGGCTTACTTATTTAGGGTATTACCCTGTATGCACCAATAACATAAGTTGGCTTCAACCCTAGTCAAATTATGACCTAAAAAATTAACATTATTGGCTTGTTGAGCTATTAATGTAAAAAAATTTAAAATAATTTCCAAATGCCAAAAGCATTAAGCAAGATTATTAAAAAAAATTTCAATTAGCTTACTTAAGTAAAAATTCCAAGTTGAATTTATGAATTACATTTATCTAAAAATATAAATTTTTAATAAATATGAGGTCAAAGTCAAGTGATTTAATAATATATTTTATTAATTCCTAAAATTCAAAAAAAGGGGAGTCACAACCTCATAAATATCTTCTATGAGTTGTCATGGCTCATAAATATCTAAAATGAGTTGTCAAACCTTTATGATTGCTTTGATCTAACCTAGGGTTAACCTAAACTCAACCCATGTTATTTTAGACTCAACCAAATTTAGAATTAAACCTAACCTCCCTAGGTTTAGAGTTAGTTTTGAGACCTATAAATACAAGTGCCCTCACTCTAACCAAACAAACTTTTGTGTGTAAAGTTATTTTGCAGGAATGCTTTCAAGAGGCCATCAAAGTAATGTTATAATACGAAATTGATATCATTCTTTACACCATGCCAAGCCAAGCCAAGCCAAGCCACATGTGGCGTTACATAAATACTTTCAAGATGGAGAATGCATTTATCAAAGTCTCTAATGACATAAGCCAAGAAAGAACATCTTTTATGCCAATAAGTGAATACTAATTTTGACAAGGAAGGTAAAATTATTTTATGTTTTTATCTTTTATTTATAGTTTGGTCATTATGCTATGCTCCCTCTAGTACTTAGGCAAGAGTGGTTTAGTTTCATTGCATTTTTATACTTGAATTTTATTGAGATTAACCAACAAGGAACTAATGACATTTGTGTGCTCTTTGAATTCCTAAAGTTACATAATGGCATGCTCAATGGGACCATGCACCCCATATGAACTGAATGAATGATGTGGAACCTTCAAAATTCATAAAAAGATCACTCCAATCTTCAAGTTTAGAGTTTTATGCTTAAAATTCTCATCATTTTATTCTATTACTAATCGATGACTTCACCTTGTGTAACGATGACTTTGCCTATTCTGTCCTCTATTTACAATCTTTTATTTTTGTAAAATCAATGAATTTACATCAATGATTTCATTATAAATGACAAAATTGATCTGTAGCAAAAATAACAACATTGACCTATGTTAAATTAACTATTTTATGTAAATGGTGACATTAACAAATGTAAACATTGATTTGATCTTGCATATTAGTGGCTTCGTCAGGTATATTTACTCATGATTTTAGTGAATTCACCTTATTTTAAGCCATACTTGGTGACTTCATCTAGACTAATTGAGGACTTTGCCCCTATCTAATGGTGGCTTTGCCAGATACCTATTTCTATCTATCTGTCTCATAGAAAAATTAATAATTTTGCTCTATTGTAGAATCGATGACTTCGTTCTATGTAAATAGAAACCCATGAGTTGAAATGAAAAGTTGTTTGTTGGTTGGATTTTTTGCATAAAGACAAGAGACACCCCTAATGTTTTTTCATGAACCTAAGTGGATAAGAGAGGTTTAAACACTTTTAATTTTCATACACACATTCATTTTAGTGTTTAAAATTGACCTAACACAACTTTTATTTTTCACATTTCAATTTTACAAGAGCAAATAAGGCCAAGGGGTCAAAAATTAATTCACATCTGATTTGGTTCTTTTAAAACAAACATTCACTTTAGAGTAGAGATCTTAAGATTTTTTTTCTTTTTTTTTGGTCCTTGTTTGTTAGTTAGTTTCAAAGTTTTTAGATTAAATTATTTGTGACAAATCGAACATTACATGTATGTTCTCCCCTCGTCCCCTATAGGGAACTCAAGTGATCATAAACACCTTATTTACTACCTTACTTATTTAGCCTATAATAATCAAAATGTAATGTATGCTCTCCCCAAGATCTGAGTGACTTGGTTGACCCAAAAATAACTTCTAAAGTTCTTCCAATTTTTATTTATTTATTTTTCTACATTGGCTTGAGGGCAAGAGTTCATCACCTCCTCATAAGTTAGTTAAGGGTGTGTTGACTTGGGATTTCATCACTCAACATTGTACCAACCCCATTCCATGGTGTGATATATAATTGGGAATGTGATACTGAGATTAAATAATGGTTGAGTGGTTAGTATACCAATCGTAATGAAAACCCAAATCAGTTCATGTTAAACATCATACTTTACTAAGTAGTACACGATTGAAGTCATTATGCAAAGGACTATACCTTTACATAATAATTAGCGAGTTTTAATCCAATTGATGTGGTTCACTCTTGTGTTAGCCACATTTGAGAACATTTAGATCATTTCAAAACTTATAGATTTTAGTCAACCCCATTTTATCTCAGAATATATTGCTAAATGTCAAGTGATTTGCACTCTAAGTTCATGCCATGTACCAATGCTTAAGAGATAGAAGGGGATTAAAATCTGTAATTTTTGGATTAACAATTAATTATTTTTTTGCATTGGTATATTGATGGAAACTTTGGCAGAAGCTATGCACCCCTTGTCAGTTTTAGGGATAGGATACACACTTAGTGCTTTTTATATTTACTTTTATTAGCATGTGTGTTTGGGTCTAAAATTATTTGTTTATATTCCAAAGTTGAAACGAGTATAAACCTTCATGTATTACCCACCACTTTGAGATAATAGGTGTTACTCTAACCATTTTGTTTCAAACATTTGCCTTGGTTTTTTATTTCAAAACCATTTGCGTGCCACTTATTTAAAAGAGCATTGTTACACTACCAATTTTGTTTCAAACATTTGCCTTTGATTTTATTCCAAAACCATTATTTACCACTTGTTTAATGGAGCATTATTACACTATCCAAATTATTCTAAAGAACCTTGCCTTGTTTAAAACCAAGTTCCAAAACTATTAATACCTTTATTTCAAAACATACTATTATCCTACCCATTTGAGCGAAGGCCATTGTTTATTTAAAAATCCAAATATTTCAAATATCTCATTCAAAATTTGTCTTTTGAAGTTTAGATATAAAACAATTGGTTTACACTTGAGTATTGTCTAGAACTTGGGCTTGAGTGGTTCACCTTTTTGCCTTTAAATTATGTAACTTAGATGGCTTTTTTGTTTGAATTTTAAAATACCTTTTCCTTGAGACCAAATGTACCATTTATTTCAAATCAAGATTTTTAGACTTGAGAGTTTGTTTTTAAATGCTTATCCAAAGTTTGTTTGTGTCAAGACCTATTTCGCATGCCTTAATCGAGTTTGTTTTCAAATACCTAGCCCATGTTTATTTTCAATTCTAATTTCTCACTTAGACCTAGACTAATGCCAATTTCCATATCCAAATTGATCATGTTCAAAGCTAGGCAATTTCCAAACATTAAATATTTCAACCAACTTGACCTGTCATGCCAAATTAGGGTTTATTTTTGAGCCCACATTCCAATCTAATTAGTGTTAGGGTGTGGAGCTAAAAGCTTCACCAAGGAGCATACTTTGACAGTTTCGGGTTTACACAGTCACCGGCGTCGATTAGGAGAGACCGACGTCGGTCAGGAGCAATTGCAGGAATGCCGACGTCGGTAGAGGATCGGCCGACGACGGTCACAGGCAAACTGGCAGGAATCGGCGTCGATTACCTGTGTGTCTAGAAAGTGATTTCTGAGGACAGAAGCGAGCGTTTGCATGATGAGTTTAAGCCTTAGTCTTAAGTTCGCATTTCTATTATTAGCAAGATTGTTTTTAGAGCCCTCGTTCAAGAGGCTTAACTGTTGGTTGTAAGAGCATGCTCAAGTTTCCTAATTCTATATGTAGGAAAGATCTTCTTAGCTTAGTAAGTTGAATTGTATGAGTAGAACATTGTGAATGTTTGAAGGACAGTACAAAGTTGCATCAATCCAGGTTGTTGGATTTGATTGTACTTTAGAGAGAGAGCTCTTGAAGAATAGAGATCTAGGGAGAGATCTTGTGCATCTGAGAGAGGTGTGGAAGAAAGAAGTTTCTTCATTGTATTCCTTTTGTAAAGAGTTTAAATACAAGTTTTCAGGGTGGTTTCTTGTATCTCTTGTTCTATGCTATTTATCATTCTAGTTGCTTATCTATCTGATTTATTTCTATAGTTTATTGCTTTCACAAGTGTAATCATTGTTGGTTGATCCCCAATAAGTGGTATCAGAGCTCAGGTTCACTAACAGATGGTTCAGATCTGTGTAGTGTGTTTGGATTACAGGTTGCTCACAGGGGTTTCTGCAGGGATTTCTATTTGAGTGGGAGAAGCAATGGCAAAAGAAAGTAAGTTGAGAATGAAAAAGTTTAATGGCAAGAACTATCAACATTGGAGAATGCAGATAGAGGACTATCTGTATCAGAAAGATCTTTACTTACCGTTAGGTGGGATTGCAAAGAAGCCCAAGGACATGGAGGATGAAGAATGGGAAGTTCTTGATAGAAAGGCTCTGGGGTCTATAAGACTGAGTCTTGCATCCACTGTGATATCTAATTTATCACAGGCAAAAACAACGGTAGAGCTAATGACTACGTTAGCAAATTTGTATGAAAAACCCTCAGCTTCTAATAAGGTATATCTTATGAAGCAGTTATTTAATTTGCATATGCAAGAAGGTGGATCTGTATCAAATCACCTGAATGATTTCCATGGTATTGTTAACCAATTAAGTTCAGTCAATATTATATTTGATGATGAAATAAAAGCTCTTTTAATATTATGTTCTTTGCCTGAAAGCTGGCATGGCTTGGTAATGGCAGTTTCTAATACTGCATCTGCTTCGAATATTTTGAAAGTAGAGGATGTTGTTAGTGTTATTTTGAATGAGGAAATTCGCAGGAAAAACACAGAGGAAACATCCAGGAACACTTTAAATCTAGAGAGCAGAGGAAGGCAAAAAGAGAAGAGCAAGAGGAGATCAAGATCTAAGTCTAAGGGAAGAGGCAGATCCAAATCCAGAAATGGCAGAAGACCACAATGCTGGAATTGTGGAAAGTTGGGGCACATAAGCAGAGATTGCTGGTCAAAGCCTAAGGAGGACAATCAGCATGAAGGAAAGGAAGAGGCAAAGGTTACAGGTATTGCACAAGATGCTCTAATTTGCTCTTTGCATAATAATATAGAATCTTGGGTATTAGATTCTTGTGCATCTTTCCATGCTACCCCTAACAGAGAATATTTCAGTGACTATATCCATGGAGATTTTGGAATAGTGTACTTAGGGGATGATGAGCCTTGTAAGATTATTGGCAAAGGTAAAGTGCAGCTGAAGATGCAAAATGGCAACACATGGGTGTTGAGAGATGTGATGCATGTTCCTAGCTTGAAGAGAAATTTGATTTTTGCAGGAAAGTTAGGGGATGAGGGTTGTACAGTAACTCTCACAGCAGAATCTTGGAAGGTGACCAAGGGTACACTTGTTATGGCCAGAGGTAAGAGAGAAGGTACTCTCTATTTGTGTAATTGTGTTACTAACAAATCTCCTTCTGTATTATCTACTTTAGATGTGGATGCTAAATTGTGGCACTCAAGGCTTGGCCACATGAGTGAGAAGGGGATGTCAATTCTTAAGTCTAAAGGTATGCTTTCGGATTTGAAAAGTATGGATCTAGAATTTTGTGAGCATTGTGTATTTGGAAAATAGAAAAGGGTTAGTTTTCTCAAGACTGGGTCTACTAAGAAAAGGCATAAGTTGCAGCTTGTTCACACAGACGTGTGGGGACCGGCTCAGGTAGCCTCTATTGGAGGATCACGGTACTATGTTACGTTCATAGATGATGCTACAAGAAAGGTATGGATCTACTGTATTAAAAAGAAATCTGATGTTTTTGAGACTTTTAAGATTTGGAAAGCTATGGTTGAGAATGAAACAGGCAAAAAATTGAAGTGCTTGAGATCTGACAATGGCGATGAGTTCTACAGTCTTAAGTTTAACTGGTATTGTTACACACATGGGATCCGTAGGCAAAGGACGGTTCCAAGGACACCTCAGCAGAATGGAATTGCTGAAAGGATGAACAGAACAATCATGGAGTGTGCAAGATGTATGAGATTGCATGCTGGGTTGCCCTTAGAGTTTTGGGCAGAAGCTGTTGACACCGCAGTGTACCTGATTAATAGAGGACCCTCTATAGCTCTGGATGGTGGAATTCCAGAAGAGGCATGGATAGGTAAACAGGTAGATCTCTCATATCTCAAAGTTTTTGGTTGTGAAGCCTTTGTGCACGTAGATAAGGAAAATAGAAAGAAGCTTGATGCTAAGTCTATGAGGTGCACGTTTATTTGCTATGGCTCAGATGATTTTGGTTTCAGATTTTGGAATCTAGGAACTAACAAGGTAATCAGGAGCCGTGATGTTGTTTTCAATGAAAAAGTGATGTATAGTGATCAGATGAGGAAGCTGAATCAATCTGGGTAGAGCAATGGTGAATTGGATGAAGTGATGGTCCAAAATGAGCTCACAGGAAAAAGAAATAATCACTTGCAGGAAAACACAGAGACCGACGTCAGCAGGTTTGGAACTGATGTCGGCAGTATAGAAACCGATGTTGGTCATACAGAGACCGACGTCGGCAGAACATGCACTGACGTTGGCTAGGAAGAACTGGTGTCGGCCAGTAACAGGTCTACAGGTGGCTGAGGTCGGTCATTGTCAGAGAATTTGGGTGGACAACGTGTCGAGAACGAGTCTAAAACGCCCATCAGGAGGTCAGAAAGGGTAAGTAAGCCTCCAATTAGATATTCTCCTTCCTTATATTATTTATTGCTAACTGATGGTGGAGAACCAGAGAGCTTTGAAGAAGCTTTACAGGTGGAGTCCAAGAGTAAGTGGGAGCGTGGCATGGTTGAGGAGATGGAGTCCTTGAGAGAGAACCAAACATGGGATTTGGTTGAATTGCCAGCCGGTAAGAGAACACTGAAGAACAGATGGACCTACAGGTTGAAGGAAGGTGAGGATGGACAGATGAGATATAAGGCCAGATTGGTAGTGAAAGGATTTGCACAAAAGCCAGGTATTGACTTTGGTGAGATTTTTTTTCCTGTTGTTAAGATGACTTCTATAAGGGTTGTATTGTCTTTGGTTGCTTTTAAGGATTTGCATCTTGAGCAGCTAGATGTTAAGACAACGTTTCTTCATGGAGAATTGGATGAGGAAATATACATGGAACAGCCAGAAGGATTTGAGGTCAAGGGTAAGGAGAAGTTAGTGTGCAGGTTGAAGAAAAGCTTGTATGGCCTCAAGCAAGCTCCTAGATAGTGGTATTTGAAATTTGACAGGTTTATGACTGAGCATGGCTATAGTAGATGTCAATCTGACCATTGTGTATATTTTAAGAGATTTGATAACGGTAGATATATTATTCTATTATTGTATGTAGATGATATGCTGGTTGCAGGATCACACATGCAGGATATCTCTGAGCTTAAGGTGAAATTAGCTCAAATGTTTGCTATGAAGGATTTGGGAGTAGCAAAGAAAATCCTTGGCATGAGCATTAGGAGAGACAGGAAAAATCACAGGTTGATATTGTCTCAAGAGGATTATGTGGACAAGGTGTTGAAATGGTTCAATATGCAGGATGCTAAACCGGTAAGCACACCTTTGGCTGGACATTTTAAGTTGAGTAAAGAACAATGTCCTAATTCACATGATGAGGTAGAGTACATGAGTAAGGTTCCATATTCTTCCACAGTAGGGAGTTTGATGTATGCAATGGTGTGTACTAGACCAGATATTGCCCAAGCAGTGGGAGTTGTAAGTAAGTATATGGCCAATCCAGGTAAGGAACATTGGAAAGCAGTTCAATGGATCCTTAGATATCTGAGAGGAACCATCAATAGACACTTGTGCTATGGAGGTTCAGATACTTCTCTACATGGTTATATAGATTCAGATATGGTAGGTGATTTAGATGGCAGGAGGAGCACCACAGGTTATGTTTTTACTATAGGTGGAACGACAGTTAGCTGGATATCTAAGTTGCAGAAGGTTGTTGCCTTGTCAACTATAGAAGCAGAGTATATTGCAGCCACAGAAGCTAGCAAGGAGATGATATGGATGACACGGTTCATGGAAGAGCTTGGAAGGGAGCATGGGAGTTGCAGATTGTATAGTGACAGTCAGAGTGCAATCCATTTGGCTAAGAATTTAGCCTTTCACTCAAGAACCAAGCACATATAGCTAAGGTACCACTTCATACGGCAGGGATTGGAAGATGGTGAGTTGAAACTGGAGAAGATCCATACAGATAGTAATCCTGCTGATATGTTAACCAAGCCAGTTACAAAGGAGAAGTTGAATCTTCATTCAACTTTTGTTGGTCTTCATGATTGAGTTGAAGATGGAGGAGCTAGAAGATGTTGCTGTACAGGTACTGGTGCAGCTGTTTGTCTCTAAGTGGGAGATTGTTAGGGTGTGGAGCTAAAAGCTTCACCAAGGAGCATACTTTGACAGTTTTGGGTTTACACAGTCACCGGCGTCGGTCAGGAGAGACCGACGTCGGTCAGGAGCAGTTGCAAGAACGTCGGCGTCGATAGAGGATCGGCCGATGACGGTCACAAGCAAACTGGCAGGAACCGGCGTTGGTTACCTGTGTGTCCAAAAAGCAATTTCCGAGGACAGAAGCGAGTGTTTGCATGATGAGTTTAAGCCTTAGTCTTAAGTTCACGTTTCTATTATTAGCAAGATTGTTTTTAGAGCCCTCGTTCAAGAGGCTTAACTGTTGGTTGTAAGAGCATGCTCAAGTTTCCTAATTCTATATGTAGGAAAGATCTTCTTAGCTTAGTAAGTTGAATTGTATGAGTAGAACATTGTGAATGTTTGAAGGACAATACAGAGTTGCATCAATCCAGGTTGTTGGATTTGATTGTACTTGAGAGAGAGAGCTCTTGAGGAATAGAGATCTAGGGAGAGATCTTGTGCATCTGAGAGAGGTGTGGAAGAAAGAAGTTTATTCATTGTATTCCTTTTGTAAAGAGTTTAAATACAAGTTTTCAAGGTGGTTTCTTGTATCTCTTGTTCTATGTTATTTATCATTCTAGTTGCTTATCTATCTGATTTATTTTCGCGGTTTATTGCTTTCATAAGTGTAATCATTATTGGTTGATCCCCAACAATTAGGTTCATTTTTTACATCTTTTAGACCATGCCAATCAAGTAAAATCTGACCTATTCATAGACAAAGTCCCTTTAATAAGCAAGATAAATTCTAAGACCACTTTTATACAACAAGACCACCCTCTTTGGACTAATTTCCAAACCCAACCTTGTTGATTATCATATGCCAAGATCTCTTTTATTTAGGCCATTAAAAATACCAAGTTCACCCTTTCATGGGTAATTTCTATGATAATGGTAGTCAATCCCCTACTTAGGTCAGTAATCCTCAATTGGCCTACATTAGTGACCAAGCTCCATAACGACCAACTATTACCATAATAAGCCCTCATCCTTTGGCTTACATTAGTAACTAAGCTCTGTAGTGCCTAATAATTACCATTTCAAGCCCTCTTACTTTAGCCTACATTAGAAACCAAGCTCTAAATATCCAAGGATTACCATTCCAGGCCCTCCTCTTTTGGACTATGTTAGAAATGAAGCTCTATAGTGCCCAAGGATTACCATTCTAGACCCTTGTTCTTTGGCCTCCATTAACAATCAAGCTTTAAAACACCCAAGGATTACCATTTAAGTCCCTCTTCTTTTTCCATGCATTAGCAACCAAGATTTTTAGTGCCTGAAGATTAATATTATAGGCCCTCCTTCTTTGGCCTCCATTAGAAACCAAGCTTTGTAGTGCCCAAGGATTACCATTTTAAGCCCTCTTCTTTTGGCCTGCATTAGTAACCAAGCTTTGTATCACCCAAGGATGACCATTACAAGCCATACCTAATTTGGTAGCTCATTATCCCTTCAAGGTTATGCGATTATGACTAGATGGATCACAGTTACCATCCCAGACCCATAACTAGTCTTTGTTGAGCCCATCTTAGATGAACTTATTTACAAAGAGATCATTATTGAACCATAGGTATTCATTCATCCATTGCCAAACTTATTCCACTTTAGAAAATCTAAGCTGGTCTTTGAGCCACAATAGATCCAATCATTACCTCTCCAAGAGTTGTTATCTATTCAAGAGCATAGTGTGTCTAAATCTAAGATTTTAAAACTAAGTGTAAACTAAGGCCAGGACAACTAACCAATCTATGATGTTTTTTTGATATAACTATTTAAAATGAGTTAATCTATGCTGATTCACCCCCAAATTATTATGACTTGCTTTGGGAAAATTTTATTTCAACCATTGCCATATCTTTTAAGAGCCTCATTTTGACAAGCCAGTCTTTGTGGAGTTGCCTATTGACCATTTCTCTTTTATTGAGAAGCCTCACTTTGACAAGTCAGTATTTGTGGAGTCCTTATTATATGAGCCTATTTATGAAGATTCCATCATTCAACTAGAGACCATTACTCATCCAATACTAAGCATTCAACATAACATCTTTGTCATAACACTAGAATAAGAATCAACATTAAAGTTAGGTTTTAATTTTTGAACCAATATCATATTTAACATTAAAATCATAATCAACTTAGGTCTCAAAATTGGATTCAAATTCCCTTGAGTTATAATCAACTTTAGAATTAGATTACATTAGTGGTTTTTAAAACATTGGTTACACATGTGTTGCAGATCACTTTGAATATATTTATGATCCTTCCACATTTTTTGAGGAGATTAATTTAGAATCAACACAAGTTATCCTAGTATCTTCTTCAAGAATTGTGTTGCATCTTACCATTCCATTATAGTTTCAATTTCCATAAAATCCAACCAACCTATCCATTATATTGACATTCAACCTCCTACAAGTGTCGATTAGGACCAAAATAATCACACATTATTGAATTACTTCAATGGTGACATATCAATTGTAGAATATCAAGGGGACTAAGACCATATTCATGCAGAAGAAGAATAATCTCTTAATGAAACCTTTTTTGAGGCACTATGGGGTAATCAAAGTCTGAAACATTGTTTGAGTTGCTAGAAGATAATCATAGTCAAAAGTCCATGTTCCTTAGTGAAACCTTCCTGGAGGCACTATGGGATAGTCAAGACAATTTTATTGGTGAAAACGTCTTCAAGGCACTAATAGATGAGCACAATAGTTATTAATTTCTTAATGAAGACATTATTAAAGATACCATTAATATAACTTCTAATCTATAACATAATTAGATGGTAGCATCTCTTAGGGCCAGACAATAGAAAAATTATGTTGAATTTAGAATTGGAAATATTATGTGTTGATTGAAAATATCAATCTTTATTTGTCACCCAACCATTATACATTCCATTATGATCCATTCTTCCATTTTAAACCTATGCTTATCCTTATTTACCATCCCTGGCCATACTATCATTTACAGAGGCTACAAAAACATCTTGTCTCAAAGTTTGGATGAAATAAAATAAATGACCAAGTAAGATCAAAATAGTTCTATTGAAGTCTAAATTAGTAGCATGTTATTGATAGAGTATCTATTCATAAGTGGTGTGGGCTAGCAATTTAAACAATTGATTATTTTGGTTATATCATATGTTGATCAAGACATGAATCATAACTTGCACTTTGCCTTGCCTTACTATTATTTCATACCATACCATTTACCTTACCTTGCCATTTACCTTGCCGTGCCATTTACCTTGCCTTGCCATTTACCTTACCTTTCCATTTGTCTTGCAATTATTTCATTTGCCTTACCTTTCCCTTACCTTCCTTTCATACCTTACCATATGTTGAACTACATTAAACTGAGGTTTATTTGGGACCATGTAGGTAATGCTCAATTTACATTGAGATCATTTCAATAATCCTTTTGCCACACTCTCATAATTTTATGAGTTAGACCATTTTGTATCTCATAATCCTCCATTTAGTTGAGATATAAAAAAACCCCAAAACATTGGGAATATTTCCAAACATTCTCTGTTGTAAAGTATAACTACATTGAATTGAGGTCCTTCAGGGCTATATAGGTAGTGTTCAATTTACATTGAGGTAATCTCAATCACCCCTTTGCCATGCTCTCACCATTTTATGAGAATTTTTAAGCCACTCTCTCCCCATTTTAAGAGTTAGGTCCTTTTGTATCTCATAATCCTCCATTGAGTTGAGATACCAAAGAACCTAAAACAATAGAGACATTTTCCAACTTGCACCACTGTAGGAAAAATTACAATGGATTGAGGTTCATTTGAACTATGTAGGCAATGCTCAGTGTTTTCTAAGGTTAGCTTGGATACTTTTATTTAAATACTCTTATCATTTTGTGAGCAATTTAATTTTGAACACTCTCACCATTTTCCAAGCACCCTAAGCCACACTCTCACCATTTTACAAGCAATATCTTGTAATTATCCATTGAGTTGAGATGCCTGGAAAATTCCTAAAATATTTAAAACATTTCAAAACCCCTAAACATTTAAAAATACTTAGGAAAATCCTAAAAATCCTAAAATCATGACAATTGGCTTAGAATTTTAATGCGAGATATAAAGCCTTCAAATTTTTTTGGGATGTCTATCTTACCTATCTATCCTTATTTCTAGATCACTTTGCCATTTCCCTCCCATTTCTAAGAGAAATACATCAGCTTGAGGTCCACACGAATTATGTAGGCAACACTTGGATACATGGGGTATTTTAGGTTAGTTTGGGCACAACCATTTTCTTCACAACCACTTCTTTGCCTTAAGGATTTTGGGTCTTATATATATTTCACAAGTAATCACTTGTCTTTTAGTTTCCCCATCTTTATTATTTTCTTACACACTCATCATTTTATGAGCGATTTATGATTGAAATCTCTCACCATTTTACAAGCAATCTTTAATAAAGCTCTCAATGTTTTATGAGTATCCTTTGCCCAACAATATTTCCATTTTGTGAGTAACCTTAGCCAACTCTCTCACCATTATATGAGCTCATTCTCATTCCAAGCCATAGATGTAGTGAACACTATGAATTACTAATTCAGTTCATTGGTGGAAACTTGTCTCTTTTAGTGTGGTTTTAGCTTAAACCATGCTCTTGCTTACAAGAATTTTTTGTGTTTGATGTTATCTTGATTGTGAAATTTATCCCCCTCTTATCCAATGCACTCAACATTTTGTGAGTCCATTCTTATTTTTCTCTATGATCATTATCCATTCATTATCATTAATTTTCTTCTATCCCATATCCCAGGAGAACTAGATTTAACTTAAAGTTCATATTGAACCTTGTGTACATAGAACTATGTAGGTAGCATCCACTTACCTAGTGCATCTGGAGTCAGCTTAGCTTCCCCTTTCTATTTCTTTTATTCCCTCCATTTGCTTTTTATATCATTATCTACTATAGCCTAGGGGCAACCTTTGCCATTTTATGTGCATTGTTGCTCCCTATAGCCTAGGAGAAACCATTTTACATCATACCCTTTGTCATTATTTCCCTATAACCTAGGGCCAATGTTGTGCCATTTATTCTTGTGTCATTGACACCTAGTCTAGGGGTAACCCTGTCATCAAGTGTAACAACTTTATTACACATGCACAAATAATTTGTTTTTTGTATTCTATTTGTTACTAACATTATTTTTATATTTTCATTTGTTTTAGCTTAGTTTGTTTATTTGCATTTATGTGTTTTAGAATAGTTTAATTATTGAACTCTTCTTTGTCTCAGTCTAATTTACTTAGTTTGTTTGTATATTTTATTTGTTTGTTTGTGTTTGTTGATCTATTATTTAGTTATTGTTTGTTTATTTGTTTTTAATTATTTGTTTCCTTTTTGTGCCTTTCTCAGTTGCTATAGGTCTATTACATTTTATTTACACTTAAGTCTTGATTATCCATATTTTGTATTTAGATTGTGAATGTTTGTATATAGTCCTACACTTCATTTATTTATTTTATATTTATACTTGGGATTTGATTGTTCATATTTTATTCTTTGGTTGTTTATATTTTCATCTAAACTAAGTTTTCCATGCTTAGGGTATACATTATTATTATAAATGTTCATAACTATGATGCATAATATCACAAGATACAACAAACATTAGGCCAATAAAGACTATCAATTAATGTAGTGGGTAATACTTCTCTGAGGTTGATTTCAAATATTATCTAAATCCCAAACTAATACGTAAACAAATGAATATGATTTATCATGTGATAAAATAGACATGCATCTCTGAATAAGCATACACATAAGTCATACAACATAAGCGTACAATAAATAGAGTAACAATTCATATACATAGAAAAATAATAAATAAATAGAGCATACATGTTTAAATGAAAATCAAGATCCACAATGCTAAACATCCATAATGCTAAACATGAGATGAACAAGATAAAAAATATAACCATTGCATATATCAAAAGAATAATCTACCCATGTACAAAGGCCTTGAAGGACCCAATATGAATGTCAATATATCTAAATAATGCCATATATATTGAGAATATATACATATCATCATGGTGTTTAAAATTACAATAGTATGCCAATATGGCAAAATGCCAGCGATCAACTCTAACTCTAAGTATCCATAAGACCTGTATCTAGAGGTGGCCCTAGTGGTATTAGAGGTATATGTGGTTGTGGCTATTGAACATACTGAATTGAGGCTCCTATAACATGTGTCCTCATCCTTGATCGATCTAATCTATTTCCTACTCTTTGAGCATCTCATACCTTAAAATTGGTTACCTACTTGTTACATCCTGATTCTCTCACTAAATTGATTTACCCAATTATCCATGGATTAATAAGGTTGATTAAATTGATTGCTACTTTTTAACTAAATCATAAGTCATATGTTGTTATGGGATAGATGTATGTTACTTAGATTTTATGAGTTCATTATTTTGAGATGATAAATTATAAATTTTATACATAATGACTATGTTACATTTATTGTTATAGCATTATTTTATATATATCATGATATACTTAACTAACTACCTTTTTGTTATGAGATGGATGCAAGAGAATTTATCTCCCAAACCATGATAGAGGGAGAGCATCATCAGAGAGAGTGACATAGATGAAGATAATGAAAGATGATAGAGGAATTGCTAAGACCCCTACACACACCACATTATATTAAAAATATTATATGCATTATGTGTTTAGATTATTAGATATTATAGTTTGCATGTTTTAAATGTTAGTACATAGTTATGGAATACATCTTGTATGTGATTGCATTTTGTATGTAGACTCAGTACTTAATGTTTCAGTAAGATTACATGAGGGTACTTTACTTATGTTTGTCTATGATTTTTGAGAGTAAATTATATATATATATATATAGACTAGTGTAATGCCTTTATAAATGTCATTGAATATTTAGCTTACTATTATTGCTATTTGAGAATATCAATATAAGTTAAGCTATTAAAAATAAATTAAAACACACACACACACACACACACACACACACACACACACACACACACACACACACACACACATATACACACTAGTAATTGATTAAAATAGTTATCTTATTATTGGAATCAATTATAGATTTATAGCTTACTATTATTGATATTTGAGAATATCAATATAAGTTAAGCTATTAAAAATAAATTAAAACACACACACACACACACACACACACACACACACACACACACACACACACACACACACACACACACACACACATACACACTAGTAATTGATTAAAATAGTTATCTTATTATTGGAATCAATTATAGATTTATCTATATTTTGGTAAAGAGATAATTATCTTTATTTTATTTTATATTCAAAGAGATTAAGCTATCCTAAAAATACTAATCTAAGAGTTTAATCTAATCCTAGTCTTTGATTGTCATGCATGAGACTATGTTAAAAATTAAAAGTATGGATATCATTATGTTAATGATCAATGTAGACTTGTGTAGTGGATATAATTGGGGACTTATAACACAGTGATCATGCAAAAAAATGTTAAACAAATTAAATGTTTTATAATATTTGAGAAAGTTTGAAATAGAGAAATTAGGGCTTTTAGTATGTTTAATGGAAATACAACTGCATATTAGTGAAGTTTAGAGGAAAATTTGGATATTAAGCATGGACTATGAAAGAAGTGAACAATGGCATGCAAAACTGGAATGGAAGGAGGTTGGCGCGGAAAAAGAATAAGGAGTTGTGTAAGGAAAAGAGACATGTCAAAAATAAAGGAGGAAAATTATAGAGCAATGAAGCAAAAGGATTTCAAGTTATTGGAGTTTCAAACAAGAGCATTGAGAAGGTTGGTATTGTTTTTACATTAAATTATGAAAGGAAATTATGTGTATGATCATAATACTTAGGGTCTGGGAAAAGGAATATATTTTTGAATGGATATAGGCTTAGCCTGTGGATGGCTCGACCATCCATAGAGCTAACTCATTATCCTCAAATCCTAGGTGTTTTGATTTAGAATTGAAAGGATATTAAACCATAGGGTTAAATGAAGTTTAAAAAAATAAATGGCATACTGCCCTGGTTTAGGAAAAAGATAACCTAAGGGAATAGATATATGTAAGCAAAGAATGAGTTATGTTAAAACATATTATACCTACATACTCAGTCAATTAAGTATGCAAATATACTATGAAAGTAGTGAATTATCCTTGTTTTAAAAGTATATTGGTTGAGTCATTAAAATGTTAAGACAGGTTTCTATTTGGGAAAGTAGATATACTATTGTTTTATTTTGATGATATCTTGGTGATAGTCAAAATTTAGGTAGAACATATTTTTGTTTTTATTGGTAATATATTTGGAAATAAAACATGTTTATTCATGTATATACTAGGGTTATATTTCTTATCAAAACTATAAAAATGTTGAACGAGTTTTAAAAGGGGTTTTGTCTTGTATACCACATGTGACATATAAAAATAAACACACACACACACACACACACACACACACACACATTGTAACATTTTGTTTAAAGTGGAATTTATATAAAAATACAGTATGGATACTTATATACAAACTATGTATATAAATATATCCAAAGGATATATAGGAAATGTATTCTTTAAAATATAAACAAATATATATACTTACGTCTATGTATAACATGAATAGGGAAGACACACACACACACACACATATTTAAGATTGTCACATATATTTGTGGGATAATGTATTCATAGGAACATAAGACTTTTGTTTTAAACATTATGAATCAAATGCATATGAGTGGACTATGCATAAATTCTATGAATAGTAAGACATACAACCATGGTCTGTGCAAATTAAGTATAGTATGCATATTTTATATACATAATAGATTTTGTGATTTACTATGGAAATTGTATGTGTTGAGTACGATTATTAAGAATTCTGTGTTTTGAAATAAATCAGTCTTAAAATTGTAAATTCAACTTATAACGTGAGAACATAGGGAATCAAATAAGTTATGGCTAGAAATGGAAACTGTGAGCGTTGATATAAATTAAAAAAATATATTTCACTGTGTTAAGAAAATTATTGACTATTTCTCCACAGTATTTGGTAACTTAGATTATTGAATAAATGACTTAAATTTTGGGAATAGCAGGAATATGAGATCAGGAATAAAATTGAGCCTAGTAGGATTCATTATTTTTGATGTTAAATTATGATTACAGGGGTTTTGGAAATATAAAGGCCCTATTTATTCTCAAACCTTTTTCTTGGAAGTTATATCTTTTAAGCTTTAAAAAGAATAATGGATTAAAAAATTCTATTATTAGGTCATAATGTTAATTGTAAATTAAATTATATATAATGGGATATATATAATATGATCATATAAATATATGGAATACACATATAAGAGAACCTAGGTCCTATACATGTATAGCTTATATTTATAGAATAGGTAGCAAGCTTATAATTATAGTAGTGACTAATAAGTTAAGTCATGAAATCCTAAAGGATAAGGAGCTATAACTATATGAATGAAGCCTAAATTCTTAAAATGATGATTCAGTGAACATTTTTAAATCTTTACGAAAATTATGAATGTTGGTTATTGTGAGTGGTATGAACTTTATGTTATGAAAATGTTAATTTTGAATTTAACATTAGTTTAAGGAAAATAGACTCTTGGAATGACTAGTATTATACCCATATGGTAAATATACTTTCTTGTCATAAATATTATTTATGAGATAAATAATATAAATGAGGTTTATTCATATATTTGATGGACTAAATGTATGTATAGTAATTATTTTTGAAATTAACATATATTTTTATACTTGCTAGTAGAAAAATCGCATGAACCTGTTGGTTACAAATATATGTTAACCAAATCTATTATTGGTGATTCTAATTGAGTAGTGAGATGGACTTCACTAACTTAATTAAATCATCGATGGTAGATGAAAGTAATCTAATCAAGTAGTGTGTAAGAATTTGACTGATCCTAGAGATCATATGTTATTTGAAAACTTTGGCTAAAGTAATGTTTAGATAGATATTGTAATTTCATATGTAAGATTTACATGCTTGCGCGATATCATGTTAGAACGTATTTATTTATGGTACACATCATGTAGTAGGAATCTTACAACACATAGGGTACTAATATGTCTCTCTAGATTTTTACACTGTCACTATCTACACATTCGTGAAGGGAGGGACATTATTTGGAGGAGTGTATAGGGGATCGATGGTCTATGGTTGGTGTAAAAAAGTGCTCAGATGATGCTCTCCCTCCCAAATGTAGCACTTACTTTTAGACTACACTTAAAATTATCAGAGATATAGGAGTTAGTGTGACTTGAGCTCTATAGAATATTGTATCTATTATTGTACTTAATTATTAAGGTAGCATGCATGATGAAAATATAATTAATAACTATTATACATTGATAAGAGAGGTTGTATTATTGTACTAGTCATGGCTAGATTTTATTATGATTAATTTCCTTATATAATTATAATTGTTTATATAAGTTGCTAGTAATTAGTAAATAGAGTTGCTCATAGTTACTGAAGTTTGATATGCTTAGTTAAGTATGTTGAAAATCATTAAGTAGATTATCATGTGTAATCTAATGAAAGAATAAATGTTGAATAAATATATATATATTTTTTATTTCATTATTATAGTAAATCCCTATGGGGATGTTATATTGTGGTATCAGAGTTATGAATTGAACTCTAGTACTTAATGAGTTTGCTAATGTTTTCATATTCTTCTATTACCAAGAAGAAGAATGGTGCAAGAAATAACATCAGGTGAGGGTCCTTTGAATGTCAATGACAATAACCCTCCATTTAATCTTACCAATTTTATACTAAATAAGTAACAAAGTTAGATCAGATTCTTGTGACCATGAAAGAGACTAGGGATAGAGTCGTAGCCCTGGAATAAGAAATTCATGGACAAGAGGAAGAAGCCCATCAAGATGAGCCTAAAGAGAATCCTAGTGAGCAAGAAATCCTTTAAGAGTAGAGAAATGAGGAAGTGACTTAAGGTGTGAGAGCATGTGTAGCCACATAATTGGTAAGGGATATAAAAAAGGTGAATCCACCTAAGTTTGATAGAACCATTATGGGAGATGGAGCTAAAGCATGGTTAAATAAAATGGATAAGTATTTCAAGATTGGAAACTAATTTGAGGTCATCAAAGCTATTTAGGGAGGTTATTAGTTAGTTAGAGAAGAAAATACGTGGTGGGCCAACAACAAGTTGGAAATGAATTTGAACTTGACCACGACTACTTCGGAGTAGTTTGTAACACTATTCAAATCATGTTGGCTTCCACAATTGTATTTTGAATAAACACTGACATATTTTTAAAATAAAAAGCAAGGAGACTTGTAGGTAAATGAGTACTAGGAATAGTTCATCAAACTTCTAAAATATGTACCTCAGTATCAAGTAGATGAGAGTTTCATGATTAGAAAGTTTATCATGGGATTAAAATTCTAGATTGATGGAGATGTGGATGTTCATGGACCATGTACCATGGACTAAGTCTTAAAGAAAGTAGTTAAGTAGGAACAAAAGTTAAAATTTCTTGTTCAGGTTAGGGATAAGTTTAAGAAAAAGTTTGGAAGTTCAAAGCCAACTTTAAAAAATAAGAACTGGAAGCAGATGAGTGGAGACTCCAAGAGTCAGTTCAAAATCAGAATCCCAGATTCAATAGTGGTTTAGGTAATAAGAAATTGGGTAATATTTCCAAGGGTGGTTCTAAGGGAAACCAATAATTTGATAGAAGGGGACCACCAAAAGGTTGCTTCATCTATGGAGGTGACCATTTTATGTGTGAATGTAACTCGGATAAGTTGAGGAACAAAGGTTCTAACCCTTAATAAGGAGCTTTTCAACAATGTATTCATGTAGTGATTGATAATCAATAAGCTAAATTCTAAACTTCACTCGTAGAACTATCAAGTATTGTGTTTGAACATGTAGTTTTCATTTTGATAGATAGAGGGGCTACAAAATATTCTATAGCTCTTAGAATTCTAAAAAAAATATCTAGGAAAGATGGTGTAATGGAAAATGCATGGTTGATACAATATGGGAATGACTCTAAAGTCCAAGTTAAAAAGTGTTTAGTTAAATAAAAAATTAGGTTGCCAAGATTCACAATGGTTAT
This sequence comes from Torreya grandis, assembly GCA_037957365.1. Taxonomy (NCBI): domain Eukaryota; kingdom Viridiplantae; phylum Streptophyta; class Pinopsida; order Cupressales; family Taxaceae; genus Torreya; species Torreya grandis. The sequence continues at coordinate 1,190,026 of JARHVA010002067.1, forward strand.
TGATCTTTATGTAGCACCACTAGGGTCATATGATGTGATCGTAAGAGTCAACTAGCTTATGAAACACAAAGCCAAGGTTGACTATTATCTGAAAAGAGAAGAGTGTCTTGATGATTATGAAAATTATATACTAATTCAGGGTGAGGAAAAAGCGTTAAAGCTTAGGCAAATTTCTACAATACAACTTAGGAAGGCCCAAGGTAAGGGATGTCAAGCATTTATCATAAAGATAAATGAAATGGAGGAAACTAGGGAACCATTAATTGAAGATTATCTATAAGGATTTTCATGATGTGTTTCCATAATAATTGTTAAGATTGCCTCCTAAATGAGAATTTGACTTCTCTATTGATATTAAACTAGGATTGGAACCTCAGTCTAAGGCTCCGTATAGAATGATAACCACTGGATTAGTATAATTGAAACAATAACTTTAGGAATTATTGTCCAAAGAATTGATCAGACCAAATATCTCACCATGGGGTGCACTAGTTATTTTCATTAAGAAGAAGGATGTCACTCTTCAACTTTGCATTGATTATAGAATGTTGAATAAAGTGACCATCAAGAACATGTATCCACTACCACAAACAGATGATCTTTTCAATCAAATGTGAGGAGCAATAGTCTTTTCTAAGATTTATATTAGAGATGGATATCATCAATTAAGTATAAAAGATAAAAATATTCCAAAGATGACATTAAGAACTCATTATGGGCATTATGAGTTCACAATATTACCATTTAGTTTGATGAATGCACGTATAGCATTCATGAATCTCATGAATAGTGTGTTCAGAGATTACCTAGATCATTTTGTTTTGGTATTTTTAGATAACATTCTAATTTATTTGAAGGATGAAGAAGATCATCTTCAACATCTGGAGTTGGTTTTACAATGTCTGTAAAAGCACAATCTGTATGACAAATTATCCAAGTGTGCATTTTTTGAAAATAAAGTATAATATCTAGGAGATTATCTCAATAGATGACATTTATGTTGATCTAACTAAGATAAGATTCATTATCGAGTGTCTAGCACCAATGAATATGCACGAGGTTAGGAGTTTCATGGGATTAGTGAGCTATTATAGAAAATTCATCTCAATTTTTTCTAAGATAGCTAATTTGATTAATTCTTTACAGCGTAAGAATTAGAGTTTTATCTGGTCAGATAAATGTGAAGTAGATTTTTAGGAATTGAAAATAAGGCATACTTTAACACTAGTGTTAAGAGTTCTTGATCCCAATGGTCAAATTTTAGTGATCACAAATGCATTTGGGGATAAACTAGGAGTCCTTATGTAGGATGGTGCAGTAGTATCTTATGAATCAAGGAAGCTAACACCTTATGAGGTGAATTATGCCCCTCATAATCTTGAACTTGTAGTAATCGTTCATGATTTATAAGTTTAGAGACATTATTTGTTGGAAAAACCATTTGAGCTCAAAACTGATAACTTGGGGCTCAAATACATTTTCACTCAACCAAATTTGAATGCTCGTTAGAGGTGCTGGTTAAATTTATTACTGGACTATGACTTTGATATTAATTACATCAAAGATAAATAAAATAGAGTAGCTGATGTCTTGAGTCATAGAAGGTACATAATAATCATAGCTACTACTAGGAGTACTTTCAAGGATCGTGTGATTGAGTTCTCACTAGGAGATGAATTTTATGATCAATTTAAGAAAACTTTGTTTGAAAATGCTCAGAATCTTGGGTATAAAGGATATAATTTATAAAGTGATGGTATTTTGTGTTATAATAAAAGGATGCATGTGCTAGATTAGGAAAATTTGAAGAGCATAGTGCTAAAAAGAATGTATAATTCCCTATATTCAAGAGGATATCTAGGAGTAACCAAGCTTATGGTAGAGTTTATACCACTTTATTTTTGGAAAAGAATCAAGAAAGATGTAGTGGACTTCATGTCACATTATTTAAAATTTTAACAAGTGAAAGTTGAACATGTGCATCTGGTTGGATTGTTATATCCACATGACATACAAGAGTGGAAATGGTAGGTGATCAGTATGGACTTTGTCCAAGGATTACCATTATCATAAAATAGGCATGGCATGATCTTGGATGTAGTTGATAAATTAACCAAGATAACACATTTTATCCTAAGAAATTTGATAGATGATGAACCAAATATTACGAAGATATTAATAGAAGAAGTATATAAATTACATGGATTTTCAAATAAAATCATATCATATTATGATATGAAAATAACTTATAGATTTTAATTAACTCTAAATTCAATTTTGGGTACGTAACTAATTTTTAGCATTGCATATCACCCATAGATTGATGATCAAATTAAGTGAGTTAATCAAGTGTTAGAGGATCTTATTCATATGTATTGCATGGATAATCAATACAAATGGGAAGAATAATTTTCATTGGTCGAGTTTACATAAAATAACTCATACCAATCTACTTCAAAGATGGCATCATTTGAATCACTTTATGGAAGAAGGTGCAGGATACCAATTAGTTGGGATAGGTTAGAAGACAAGGTAGTATGTGGACCTAAAATGCATTCAAAAATGGAAGATTAGGTTAAAATAATCAAGTAAAGATTGGTTAAGGCTAATAATAGGCAAACGAGCTATGTTGATCTGAAGAGAATAGCTAGGTAGTTTACAGTAGGTGATAAAGTATTTTTGTAAGTTAAGCATCAAAAGATATTGATTAAATTTGGGAAGTCATCAAAACTTTCACTAAGATATGTGGGACCCTTCAAGGATTTAGTAGTGGTCAATCTTGTAGCGTATAGGCTTACATTACCACCAACCCTATCTCTATTGCATAATGTCTTCCATGTATCTTATCTTAAGAAGTATATAACTGATCCTTCACATGTGTTGGATTGGAATGCTTTACAAGATTTAGATCTAAAGGTGGTCATGGTAGAACCAATCAGAGTAATTGACACTCACAAACTTTAATTGTGAAATAGAAAAGTGTAATAGTGTAAGGTCTTGTGTGACCAATACTCTAAAGATAGTGCTATTTGGGAGCACTATGATGAGTTCTATAAGCTATTTCCACATTTATTTGCTTGATTTGATGTTATATACTATATTTTTATTTTGTTAAAGTCTATTTGCTATTCAGAACTATTGTTTGTATAAGTGCCATTGGGATGATGACTAGTTTTAGGGGGGAAGGATGTTACAACTTGATTCTCTCATTAAATTGATTTAGCTAATTATCTATGGATTAATAAGGTTGATTAAATTGATTATTACTTTTTAACTAATTTATAAGTCATATGGTGTTATGGGACATATGTGTGTTACTTATTTTTCATGAATTCATTATTTTGAGATGATAAATTATGAATTATGTACATAATGATTATGTTACATTTGTCGTTATATAATTATTTTATATGTATCATGATATACTTGACTAACTACCTTCTTATCATGAGATGGATGCAGGAGAATTTATCCCTCAAATCATGATAGAGGAAGCACATCATCAAATAAGATGGCATAGATGGAGATAGTGAAAGATGATTGAGGAATTGATAAGATCCCTACACACATCATATTAGATTAAAAATGTTATATACATTGTGTATTTGGATTATTAGATATTATATTTTTTGTGTTTTAAATGTTAGTACATAGTTATGGAATAAAAATTGTATGTGATTCCATTTTGTACGTAGAATTAGTACTTGATGTTACAGTAAGATTATGCTATGTACCTAGGGATATGATATATTAATGTATATGGGTTGATGGAGATGCTGACATGTGGCACACATCCCCTTAGTTATATGGATAAAATATATTATGATAATGGAGTAACTTGTAGAATTAGTACATTGGATAATGGTCGGCTTACATTGGGATTATGAGGTTACCCATCCATTGGTTAGATAGATGTATATATAAAAGAGATGATTATCATGGTAAAGATATCAAGTAAGCATTGAGTCTTCTATTGTAAGAGGATATTGGAGGTTATCTCCTCGAAGAGACATTGTAGAGTTATTCCTTTCTAAAGGAGTATTATATGGTGTTGCCCTAATATATTGAATATTTAAATCATATCAAGATCATATCAAGTGGTATCAGAGCTTCGATTTGGGCAATTTATGTGGAGTGAAACCTGAGTTTTTTTGAATCATCAATATATTTTGATTAGTTGTAAATTTTTTCACAATTTTTTTACTGGATATGGATAATATTTTAAATAATTCATAGTAAAAATATCGAGATTTTTTGATTAGTTTTGAGGGAGTTATTGCTATTTTAGGGTTTATAATAATTTCACTATATATTATGAAATATATGGAATTTTTATTTGAATTTTTTTTTGGATATGTAAGAAGATAAAAGAGAAGCACAGTAAAAATTTCAGAATTTTTTGAGTTGTTTTGAGTGATTTGTTGTGATTTTATAATTTTTTTAATATTCAATCTACATGTTGAAGTTTGTGACATTTTTCCACAAAATTTTTAATAAGGTTCCAATATAATAAGAGAAAGATAAAATAAAAATTTTGGACTTTTTGGATCCATTTTGTATGAGTTATTGACATTTTAAGGTTTCATAAACCCTAATTTTTTTTGTGGATCATGAAGTTAGAAAATTTTTTAGGGGAAGATGATGTTGATGCTAGAGAATGGTGGCTCATTTTTAAGGAGAATAATACTAATTTTTTTTAATGGAAAATATAATTATCTCTTTCTTTTTCTGGGCTTGCACAACAGTGGTGGTTTAATGAATTGAGCTTTGTGCAAAAGTATTCTTCATGGGAAGCAATGGAACAAATCTTCCTAGATCGATGGGATATAAAAGAAAAAGAAGATGTATAAGAGGAAGAAAATAATGATTATAAAGAAGAAGAAGAAGAAGAAGAAGAAGAAGAAGAAGAAGAAGAAGAAGAAGAAGAAGAAGATAATGGTTCAAATAATTTAACTCCAAATAAATTTGAGTCAATTTTTCAATTTCATAGATGCATTCAAAAGAAGAAGGTGGTTGTGTCCATAAACCCTACCAAAAAGTATAAATTCATTAATATGAATGTGGCCAAGCATATACATGTTTAAGAAAATAATATCAAATAGGTTCAATTAGATGTTAATAATATTTTAATGTTTGAAGATTTGAAGCTCATTATGGAAAAATATGTTTTGCATTCAGATTTTTATACTTTGGATATGGATGATGTGGATATAGTTCTTAGATATCCATGGTTAGAGACTTTGGGAAAAATGAATATTAATGTTTATAAAAAGTTATTGAAGTTTTGGTATAGGAAAAAAAAAAGATCACTTTACAAGATATCATAGTGAAAAAGGCACCAATAACAATCGAGGTAGATCATGAGGATGAGATTGAAACAGGTGATGAAGACAATGATGAAGATTTAGATGATATAGATAAAGACACACTACAACTAAAAATGAACACTTAATCTACTAAAGAGACAAATAAGGAAAAGGTGGAAGAAGTAGAAGCAAACGTGGATAAGGTCAAAATATTGGAAAAAATTGAGGTATATAGACACCCACATCATCACGAGAGGAAAAAATATGGAACCAAGTGAGGAAGTGTCATAACAAAAATCATTTTGTATATAAAGGAAATAAAATTTTCAATCATTATGGATATGCATGGAATCCAAAGAAAAAATACTATATCACATGGAATGAATGGGGAAATCACTATGATTATGCATGAAAGAATACCTACTATGGTCATGGTTGGAATCAAAGTATAACAACATGATATGGTACATGGAATAAAAAGAGAAATAATTATGCTTGGACACCAAAATAATATAATTATGATCATGAAAAAAATTAGAGGAGCACAATAGAAACAAGCTTGGAGATCCATCACCTACCAAGATCACATATGGATGGCTTGATGATCAAGATTGGAGACAAGTGTGCAATGATTTGAAGCACACTCATTATTTGGTTTCTTCCTATGTTTTAGGGATGAAACATGTCAAGGAGGGAAGTAATACTATGTACCTATAGATATGACATATTAATATATATGGGTTGATGGAGATGTCAACATGTGGCACACATCCCCTTAGTTATATGGGTACAATATATTAGGATAATGGAGTAACTTGTAGAATTAGTACATTAGGTAATGGTTGGCCTACATTGGGATTAGGAGGTTACCCATCCATTGATTAGATAGATGTCTATATAAAGGAGATGATTATCATGGTAAATATATCAATTAAGCATTGAGTCTTCTATTGTAAGAGGATATTGGAGGTTGTCCCCTCAAAGAGACATTGTGGAGTTATTCCTTCCTAAAGGAGTATTATATGGTGTTGCCCTACCTTAAGGGTATTTCTACATATATTGAATATTTGAATCATATCAAGATCATATCAGATTACATGAGGGTACTTTACTTATGTTTATCTATGATTTTTGAGAGTAAATCAAATAAAATATATCTAATTACTATTATATATATAGACTAGTATAATGTCTTTAAAAACATCATTAAACGTTTAACTTACTATTATTGATATTTGAGAATATCTATAGAATTTAAGCTATTAAAAACAAAGTAAGACATATATAAATCCTATATACACACTAGTAATTGATTAAAATAATTATCTTGTTATTGGAATCAATTATAGATTTATCTATCTTTTGATAAATAGATAATTACCTTTATTTTATTTTATATTCAAAGAGATTAAACTATCCTAACAATACTAACCTAAGAGTTAAGTCCAATCTAAGCCTAGTCTTTGATTTTCATGCATGAGACTACGTTAAAAATTAGAAGTATAGATATCATTATGTTATTGATTAATGTATACTTGTGTAGTAGATATACTTGGGGACTTATAGTGAAGTGATCATGCAAAAAATTGTTAAATAAATTAAATGTTTTATAACATTTGAGAAAGTTTGAAAGAGAGAGAAATTAAGACTTCTGATATGTTTAATGGAAAGATAACTATAGATTAGTGGAGTTTAAATAAAAATTTGGATAATATGCATGGACTACAAAATAAGTGAATAGAGGCATGCAAAGTTGGTATGGAAGGAGGTTGGCAAGGGAAAAGAATAAGGAGTTATTAAAGGAAAGGGGATATAAGAAAAAGAAAGGAGGAAAAGTATAGAGCAACGAAGCAAAATGACTTAAAGTTTTTGGATTTTTAAATAGGAGCATTGAGAAGGTTGGTATTGTTATTACATTCAATTGTAAAAGGAAATTATGTGTATGATTATAATACTTAGGGTTTGGGAAAAGGAATATATTTTTGAATGGATACAGGCTTAACCCTATGGATGGCTTAACCATCCACAATGCTAAACCCATTATCCTCAAATCTTAGGTGTTTTGATTTGTAATTGAAAGGATGTTAAACCTTAGGTTTAAATGAAGTTTTAAAAAATAAATGGCATACTACCCTAGTTCAGGAAAAAAATAACCTAAGGGAATAGATATATGTAAGCAAAGAATGAGTTATGTTAAAAGATTTTATACTACATGCTCAGTAAAGTAAGTATGCAGATATAATATAGAAGTAGTGAATTATCCTTGTTTTAAAAATATGTTGACTGAGTCATTAAAATGTTAAGACATGTTTCTATTTGGGAAAACATATATACTGTTGTTTTATTTTGATGATATCTTGGTGAGAGTCAAAATTTAGGTAGAATAAAGTTTTATTTTGCATTGGTAATAGAATTGGAAATAAGTGTTGGGAGTAAAAATAATGATGGGGGGGGGGAGGGTGAATTAGTTCCCTTAAAATAATCATTCAATTTCACTTATCATCCATGAAGCATTCATTCACATACGTACATTAACTAATGCATAAACAAGTATCTACAAAAGCATACAACATAAGAACACAATAGATATGTGGGAAAATATCACGGGAAATGAAACCCAATGAAACATTGATTAGACTATAATATTATAATGAATGAATCAATATTTATTAAGACACCAACCCCACAAGGAGCACTAACCCCTCACTAGTCAAACACCAACTCAATTAGGCCTTCAACAAGCACCAACTTACAAGGAGACACCAACCCCATAGGTAACATGGAACCTATGATCACATTTGGACACCTATTACTCACTAAATTTATGATGATTTCCTTATTTTTTTCTTCACACTCTTTTATCTCTTTTACATAGCCTATTAGGCTTCTTCGCTCAATTAACCCTCTTCTTCACAGAATTAGGTCATATGACCTTGTTCATCATCTATAGAATAACTATTATATATTAATGATATATTCACCACAAATTTATAATGGTATTCAATCCCTCTACCTTGTTTCCAAAACTTCTATTTTATTCACTAATATCCTTAATATTCTAACTAGTCAAATTAGGCCTATTAGACCTTCTTCTTATACATAACTTTTGATTTCACACACCTTGGTTAGACACAAACATCATAATAATTGGATAACCATTAAAATATATTAAAAAACATGTTTCACAAGTGAAATAACTATTACATAGGTTGGTCACCATCCATAAGGACCAAAACCACCATTAGGCTTAATAGAGACCTAATGCAATTAGGCCTTCTCAAAGCACACATTTCACCTTGACCACCTTGGAAAAGGTTGAGTCTCCTAAAAATATTAAAAAATTAATACACACATAAATTATACCCTTTATAATATCACTTTATTTCCCTAACACCATTTAGCTGATTTCACTCCTTGAACCACACCATTAGGCCTACTTACAATTAGCCCTTCTCACTGCGAGAAAGTCTACCTTGAATATATAAAGAATAAACTCAAATTTTCCACATATAAACATTAAAAAATAACATAGATATAACCTAAATTACCTATTGTTCATCACTAATTCCATTATATTTCACCATACAACTTAAAATACCTCAAACAAACCATTTTCATATGCTCACTCAAAACTGCAAACAATCCTCAAGAACCCAATCAAGAAACTTTGAATTTTCACACCTTCATAGGAATTTAACATGAATTAAAATGTATTAAAATAAACCTATGGGACATATATAAAAAATTCATGTGAATTTAATTCTTTAAATATATGTATAATGACTCAAAAACATCATTCTCATTAACACACAAAAAGCTGTCTGAATGCTCCAAAACACGGTCACAAAAACCAAGACTTAGAACACATATGTGAACACTTTTATTAAATTAAAATTGGTTTATATGGTCTTTAATAATCATAATAACATATTTAAATATATATGTTACAAGGTTAAATATCAATATTGATCTTACAGACCAATCTCATGTCTTCACCCTACACAGATCTCACTGTGTTAGACAAGTCACTTTGGGAGAAATGTTTTGCTTGTGTATAATAATAGAAAAATATTCCATTCAAATGGGATATGTGATATAGGCATTTAAAAATAACCCCATGAATTTTTATCCATCCCTAATCCACTACAACCCATCCCTAATCTCATTCTCACTTCTGCCTAGTTTTTTCATTATCTTCCTCATTAGGCCTTTTTAGTGATTGACCAAATTCCATGACCATTTTAGAATATTTGAAGTATATAAATTGGTAAAAATAATTACATGATAATAAAATACAAGTCTCACACATCATCCTCCAATTATTTACATACTTTGACTTGGTCAACCCTACCTATTACATCAAAAATATGAGAAATAAGGGGTTTCTTATAGATTCCACTCACTCTTATAACATACCGAAGCCACATGAAATTACCTGGGAGAGTTGAATACAACTTAAAAATATAATACTAGATCAACCAAACTAGTCTGATCACTTTTGAATCATATCTTTCATATCAGGTCACTATTAAGGTTTTAAAGAGGGTTTAAAATGTATTCCATTCTTAACAATCATTCATAAATATTAGGTCCTTAACCTAGAAAAAATTATATCAAATTTAATCTTGGAAACTTCCAAAAATACCATTAACTTCTTGGATCCTCATGCAAAGGTATCACATGTCAACGAGCATAAGAAAATCCTTCTCAGGTCTGTAATACCTCATTTTGTGCACATATAAAACCTTAAAACAACATTTCATGATTTATCCTTTAGTATATGACCTTAGAATTTGTCAAAACACTTGAAAAAACCTCTAAATCCTTTTAAAATTCTCTCATGAGCTCTAACACATTGAAAAATGAACTTGATCCCTTGTTAGGTCACACTAGGTCTCTTTGCACATTAGGCCTTGAACTAGCAGTCACACTTAGAATTTTAAAACACCTTGAAACATATTTTAATATTATAAAAACCTCATGATAATGTAATAAAACCTCATAAATTTCTCACAAAACTCCAATATTCTTATTAAAAGTGTTATACTTCTCACCTCATCATGCTACCAAGCCCGTGTCTTCTGACTAGGTCTCTTTAAGCAAAGACTAAGCCAAGAACTAACCTATAAACCTATTATGAAAGATTAAATATGTTATAAACATGTTTAAATAATGTAATTAATATTCTCACATTATTTAACAATGATTTTCATTCTTGATAACACCTCAAGACTCCTCATTAGGTCAGACAAAGTTTAGGACTAGTCTGGCTGCATGCTTACACTTAAAACCATATCCCTGAATGTTTACCCTAAAACTTTCCTGAGTGTTTCAAAAATTCATATGAATGCTTAGGAATTATTAAAAATACACTCATAACTATGTGTATCCATCTTTCCAGACCACCATCTTCACACACATGCTCATGATATGACAATGCTCCTTAAGACTAGTGCTAAAAAATATGCTTACCTTGTATCTTAATCTTGACCTTGACATGTAATCAACCTCAAAATAATTACTATGTTGCCTTAAAATTATATCTTGAAAGAGATACAATAGGTTGCATTCAAATTTTCTCTTGTCATAAGACTTGTTTGTCACATACCACTTCACCATGCATGGCTTCAACTTTGACCTTGACATTAATGACATTCATCTTGACTTTGACATCAATGACAACATCAATGCCACAAAACTAACAATAGGAACATACCTAAATAATCTCCCCCTTTTTCATTGATGGTAAGCACTCAAATGAAGCTATTCATTCACATTTCCCCAAGCTGTATCTTCTTCAAATTGACCTTTCTCCCAACTAAAACTTTCTCCCCCTTTGACATTAATGACAAAGTGTCATCTCTTGACAAGCACCATCTAATGTTTGGACTTAAAACATGATTTATTTCCTAAAAAAGATAAATATTTCTCTAATTAAATAAATAGTAACTTTACTCATATGAGTACCCAACCATGCTCCCCTTATCTCTATGAGATATTTAGGCAATATCATGAATGTGACTTGGTTTGATCAAGTCATCATACAAATGATTTTTAACCCATCTCTTGCAATCATACCTCCAATAGAATATTGACTAAACTTTAGATCTAAAACAAAGAATAAAAAGTTCCCAAATCTCCATGTCCTTACTAGACTGATCTTTCTTCATGATCCTCTTAGGCTTGAATAGCCCTTTTGGCTTGAATTCTTCAATCTCTATTTGAACAACATTCTAATATGGTCTATTTGTCTTGACTTCTTCATCCATAATCTAAGCTGAAAAGGATAATTATTGTCACTCCTTTACATCTCAATTATGCTCCACCATGATAAATAGTCCATTTGGACTTATAGACTGGTCATCATTCACCTTAGCTACCTTTGGTTTCCACTCACTATCTTGTCTTCTTTCTTGCACTCTAGGGGCCTCAACTTTCTTGTTTTGAATTGAGAATCCATGCTTGCAAAAAATTTCAATATGACCAAACTTTTGACAATTGAAACACACTATTCTTTTTGATGGAAATAAACCATGACCCATATCTATTGACTAATGAGTCTCTTCATAGTTCCAAGCATATTCATTCTTGGAGGACCTTCTACAATGCCTTGCTCTATGACCAACTTGGTTACATGAATAACAATAACCATTCAAAGGATGATCATACCTTATAGCATTAGGTTTCTTGATAGTATTAATATTAATTCTACTATCACCCTCATTACTTGATTAGCCATTGACCTTTAAGGTCTGATTCTCCTTGATCACATTAGTATTCTTCTTTTTGTCTCCATTGAAACCAAGACCTGTTTTGTCATTAGAAATCTTTTGACTACTCAAGATGTTGTCTAGATCATTGGTACTCTTTTCAAACTTCAAAAAGTATTTCACTATACTTGATTCTTGATCCAACTTAGCTTTGAAGGAATCCACTGTAGTTACATACCTTGCACATTCTTCTTCTTTAGCCTTTGGCTTGCAGTCACAATCTCAATTTGAGTCTCCACCTGTTTGACTATTTATTCTTGTTCCTTGAAGTTATTGCTCAATATATCTTCAAAAAAATTGATTTTCTCATAATATTTTATAAGATACCTCATCACCTTATTCTTCTTCTTCACCATTTTTAGTTCTTGTAGAGCATTCATCAACTCAGCCTCAAAGTCCACCTCATCTTCTTATTCATCTGAATCACCAACAACACCTCCAAACCATATGGACTTTTCTTGATTTGAACAAGTTACTTCCTCAAATATGAAGAGAAATTTATTGACATCCAGACCATCACCTTATGGTCACTCTTATAATCACTTATCTCACTCTCATTAGGTGAGCTATAATTTTCCTTGGTGTAAAATCTTCTTTCGCTCTTGAAAAACTTTTTCTTATCATCATACTTTATGAAGCTTTTCTTGCTCTTATTAGACCTATATGACTTGTTATCATCATCATGACCTTAATCATGATATTCATAATATTGTGAATTATGATTATGAGGGGAATTATTAGCAAAGTGTCCAATCTCTCCACAACTAAAACATTTAAAGGGAAACTTACCCTTTTATTTACCTGAACCTATTTTCAATTTTCTTGTAAACATAACTATTAACTCATCATCATCAATGTCAAAATCATCATTGTATTTGACCTTATTAGCTTGTATATTCTTATCCTTTGAATTATTTTCTACCTTGAATGCAAATTCCTTATTTACAGGTCTTCCTTCACTTGTCCTCATCTCATAGGCTATTAGGGTGCCATGAAGTCCATCCATCTCTACCTTATCTAGATCTTGTATCTCTTCAACAATAGATACTTTAGAATAAAAACTAGGAGTTAGAGATATCAAAACTTTTTGAAAAATAGTATACTATTTTAATTATTTACCTATACCTCTTATGATGTTGACCACTTCATCAACCCTCAACAAGTAGGCTGTAATGGTCTCATCTTCATTCATCCTTAGGTTTTCAAACTATCTTCTATGGGTTTTCAACTTAGCCAACTTGAAATTAGAGTCTCCCTCATGGATAATATTCAACTTGTCTAACATTTATTTAGGAGACATAATATACATCACCTTCACAAGTTCTACCTCTGATAGGCCACACATAATACCATTCATTTCTTTTGAATTATTGTCACTAGCTTTCTTACCTGCTGTATTTATACGAGGAATAAGGGGTGCAGTATATCTATAAAAAAATAATTTCCAAAAATAATGACCTTGAGACCTCAAATATGTTCTCATCATGACACTAAAAAAATCATAATTATATCCATTAAATAATGGAGCCTTGCTTGTAAATAAACCACCTTATGCTTGACTAGCCATCTTCGATTGCTTAGGATCTTCTTTAGGCTATTAGGCCTACTCCAAAGGAATTGATATGATACCAAATGTTATAAGTAAATATATTAAGATGGTATAGGGTGAATTAATTCCCTTAAAAAAATCATCCAATTTTACTTATCATTCATGAATCATTCATTTACATACATATATTAACCAATACATAAACAAGCATCTACAAAAGCATATAACATAAGAACACAAGAGATATGTGGAAAAAACTTAGGGAATAAAACCCACTAAAAAACATATTATAATATACTATTATAATCATTTAATCAAGTTTTAGTGAGGCACCAACCCCACTAGGAGCACCAACCCCTCACTAGTCAAGCACCAACTCAACTAGGCCTTTAACAAGCACCAACTTGCAAGGAGGCACCAACCCCATAGATAAATCAAAACTAAATAAAAAATGTGGAACATATGATCAAATTTTTACATCTATTTATCACTTAAATGATTATTATCCCCTAATTTTTTTATTCACACTCTTCTATCTCCTTCAAACAACTTATTAGGCCTCTTCGCTCAACTATCCCTATTTTTGGCAGAATTAGGTCATATGACCTTGTTCATCATATATATAATCACTATTAGATATTAATTACATATTAAATACAAATATATTATGTTATTAAATCCATATATCTATTTTCCAAAACTTTTATTTCATTCACTCATATCCTCAATATTCTAACTAGTCAAATTAGGCCTATTAGACCTTCTTCTTATACATGACTCTTGATTTCACACACCTTGTTCAGAAAAAAACATCACCATAATTTTATAAAAATATAAATATATTAAATAAAAAATTTCACAAGTGAATTATTCATTTTATAGGTCAGTCACCATCCATAAGGACCAAAACCTCCATTAGACCTATTAGAGACCTAATGCAATTCGACCTTCTCAAAGCACACGTTTCACCTTGACCACCTTATAACATCTTGATATTATTAAAATGGATGTTTTTTTTTATAAATTACTAAATTATACCATTGATAATCTCAAATTAGGTCCCAAACACCATTTATCTCATTTCACTCCTCGAACCACACCATTAGGCCTACTTACAATTAGCCCTTTTCATTGCCGAAAAGTCTGCCTTGAATATCTAAAGTATACACTCAAATTTGACACATAAACAAATTAAAAAATAATATTAATATAAAATAAATTACCTTATGGTCATTAAAAATTCCATTATATATCAACATAAAATGAAAAATACATCAAATAAACCATTTTCATATGCTCACTCAGAACTGCAGATAGGCCTCAAGAACCCAGTCTAGAACCTTTTGACTTTTCACACATTCATAAGAATTTAAAATGAATAAAAAATTATTAAAATTAAAATATGATACATATATAACAAATTAAAATGAATTTTATTATTCAAATATATGCATAATGACTCAGAAACATCATTCTCACTAACACAAAAAACTGCCTGAATGTTCCAAAACATAGTCATGGAAAACAAGACTTAGAACACCCATGTGAACACTTTTATGAAATTAAAATGGGTTTATATGATAATTAATAATAATTATATAATATTTAAATAGATATATTTCAAGGTTAAATATCAATATTGGTCTTACAGACCAATCTCATGTCTTCACCCTACACAGACGTCATTGTGTTACCCAAGTCACTTTAAGAGATATTTTATGATTGTGTATAAGAATATAAAATTATTAAATTCAAAGGGTATATGTGATATAGGTATTTAAAAATAATCCAATGCATTTGGATCCATCCCTAATCCACTGTAACCCATCCCTAATCTCATTCTCATTTTTGCTTGGTTTTTTCACTATCTTCCTCATTAGGCCTTTTTAGCGATAGGCCAAAATCCATGATAAATTTAGAATATTTGAAATATATAACATGATAAAAAACTTAAATTATCATAAAATATAAGTCTCACACATCATGCTCTAATAATTTTCATGCTTTAACCTAGTCAACCTTGCTTGTTACATAAAAAATCTAAGAAACAAGGGGTTTCCTATAGCTTTCACACACTCTTATGATAGAACAAAGCCATCTGGAGGTACATGGGAGAGTTTAATACAACATAAAATAATCATAATATGTCAACCAAAATATTATGATCACTTTTGAATCATATATTTCATATCAGGGTATTATTAGGGTTTTAGAGAGGGTTTAAACTGTCTTCCATTCTTAACAATCATTCATAAATCTTAGGAACTCAACCTAGAAAATAATGACAAGAAATTTAATCTAGGACCATTAAATAAATACCATTAAATTATTGTATCCTCATTCAAATATTTCATGTGCCAATGAGCATAAGAAAAGCCTTATTAGGTCTGTAATACCTCATTTTGTGCACAAAAAAAACCTCAAAACCACATTTCATGTTTTCTCCTTTAGTTTATGAACTTAGACTTGGTAAAAACACTTAACATAACCTTTAATTGCTCTAAAAATTATTTCATGATATTTTTTACCTTGAAAAATGAACTTGACCCCTCATTAGGCCACACTAGGTCTCTTTACACGTTAGGCCTTGACCTACCAATCACACTTAGACCTTGAACACACCTTGAAACCTATTGTACTATTATATACACCTCATAATCATGTTATATAACCTAATACCTTGATCAAACACTACCAATATTCTTCTTACAAGTTTTAGAATTCTCACCTCATCATGCTACCAAGCCTGTGTCTTCTCACTAGGTCTCTTTAAGCAAAGACTAAGCTAAGAATTGACCTAGAAACCTCCTATTAAAGATATTATACATTATACACATGTTTAAATAGTTTAAAAAATATTAAAAAATTATCTAACAATGATTTTAATTCTTGATAACACCTTAAGACTCCTCATTAGGTCAAACATAGTATAGGACTAGTCTGGTTACATGCTTAGGCTTAAGACCATACCCTTGATTGTTTACCTTGAAACTTTCTTGAGTGTTTCAAAAATTCATATGAATGCTTGGGTATTCTTAAATATCCACTCATACCTATGTCTATCCATCTTACCAGACCACCATCTTCACATACGTGCTCATGATATAATAATGCTCTTTAAGACTAGTGCTAAAAAATATGGTTACCTTGTATCTTGATCTTGACCTTGACATGTCATCAACCTTAGAAAAATTACTAGGTTTCTTTAAAATTATTTCTCAATAGAGAGACAATATGTTTCCTTCAAATTTTCTCTTGTCATGAGACTTCTTTGTTACATACCACTTCACCATGCATGGCCTCAATTTTAACCTTGATATTAATGACATTCATCTTGACTTTGACATCAATGAAAACATCAATCCACAACACTATTGATGCCTAAATATGTATCACAGGTGCCTAAAGTGTTCAAGAACACTTCTCATTTTATAATTCTAAGAATTTAGTGCATGAGTTGTAGGTTGTGATAATCCTATTATCTGTTGATGAAATAGAAGCAAAATAAATGGACTATTCACAATATTTATAATATTTGGTGGTTGGGAGTCACCATGGCTAAATAGTAGATATTATTAAAATATGAAGCATGCTATTATAATTATGATAAATGACTAATCCAAAGACTAATATAATATATAAATTTATAATTAAATTTAAGCTAGAGTGATCTAGTTAAAAAATGAGCAAAAGAAAGGTAGGGCAAAAAAGAGATGATGTTGATCTTCATTCCAAATATCATGACAAAGTTCAAATATATATATAAATTCACTTAACCACTATATGA
Organism: Torreya grandis; assembly: GCA_037957365.1. NCBI lineage: Eukaryota > Viridiplantae > Streptophyta > Pinopsida > Cupressales > Taxaceae > Torreya > Torreya grandis. The sequence goes on from JARHVA010002067.1 coordinate 1,207,438, forward strand.
TATGAAGTAGCATAAACTCAAATCCTTTTAGACATCTAGAAAACATTTAAGGATGGTGTGAAATAATGCAAATAAGAATCTAGTTCACTTTAAAGATTTTCCTCTGCAACCAAATACCATTAGCCCAAATGCAAAAAGAGTAAGCCAACGAAATGAACCTAATAACTTTCAATTAACCTAGCATTGACACAAGTTAATAACTCTACATTAAAATTTACACACCAATAATTCATAAGAACTATTCAAATTTGTAAATCAGAATAAACAAGTGAGAGAGAAGCCAGGATAGCAAAAGACAAGCAAATTTGGACACACTTGCAGAATTCCTTACTTATATTAATTGCTCAAAAGTTACAATTGGATTTTGGATCTAAGAAATCCCCCCATTTTTAAAATGGGAAATACCTCTTTATATAGACCTTTTATGAGGTATTTTGGTTAGTCATGATAGGATTTAAGGATAACTATCCTTTTACCATCTTTTAAAAAATTTCTAGACATTCTAAATGACTAACATATAAGCAATGTGCTTTAAAAGTTTCACATGCCTCTACAAAAGAATATTATATTTTCAAAATTATACAAGCTCATTTAAAAAAGAATATTCTTATCTTAGCTAACTTGGAAACCCTTGTGCAATCACAATTTTTTATTTTTCCTACAGGATCTTCATTCTGAATGTTGTTCATTGATCAGTTGGAGATAAATGATAGGTCTCATGAGCAATTACTTTTCTTGATCTTCTAGGCCCTTGAGATCCATTTCAACCCTTTCTAAAGCTTGTTTCATACCCATAACATTTCCTATGTTTTCTTTTGATGACAAAAGCAGGCTCATGACCTTCTTGTTATCAACCCCTATTTTCCCTTGTCCTTGATTCCTTACTCATTGCATGAATTGAGTAGTTTTATGTTTGAACTCCTCATAAATTATTAAATGTAAGGGACTAAGTGGGGTAGGCTCTTTGATCAAGCTATCCAATATGTGCAACATTTTATCTTCTTGTTATTTGAGGTCCTTAAAAATGTCTTCCATCTACTTAGACCAACTACTAGGGTCTTGATCTTATCAATTAATATAGCCATAGCCATATTAAGGTGGGCTAGGCTGACTATCCTGAATTCAAGAATTTGATCTTTAGTAAAGACCTTGATCAAATCCTTTACTTGGTAGCTCAAAGCTTTACATTGGCCAACTTGGCATGTAGCCTTAGTACTTTTCTTATTGCATCCTACTTGGTTCTAACTGACTTTAAAGAGTTGAATAGTCATGATGTCTTCAAATTTTCTAAATATATCTTCTTGAATTGATAAGATGGCTTGTTATTTTAGATTATTGTTTTACTATAAGATGCCCTTGATCATTATTTAAAATTGATCTGTTTGAGCCTAAGCCATTTGAAGAATATTTTCCTCAAATAGTGGGTATTTGCCAAGATTTTGCTCCTCAACTGGAGTCAATCCAACAAAAGGTTCCACTTTATGGAAAGTGAAATCTTCTCCACCAACCATGGTACTTCTCTTAGTTACTCTCTATAAACTAGTAGTGGTTGGGTCAAATTTGATATCAACTAAAGATTCTATCACTTTGGGAGCTAGGATCTCCATCTATGCTCCACTTGATTCTCCTAGAGTAGCCTTTATTTTCTCTTCCTCCTATTATAATGCAACTATCTATGGCTTGACTTCCTCAAGCACTATAATATATATTTCTTGCATCAATTCCTAAGGATGTTGCATGGTGGGTACATTTTTCAATTTTCCATAGTTGAACCATTCAAGAATTATAGGACCCTAAATCAAGTTGTCCTCACTGAAGAGATTGATAAAGTGTGAGTGAAAATCGCCATGGGATTCTTGGTTTTATTTGGGAAAATGGCCAATTCAACTTTTATTTTAGGTGGGTCTATAGGAACTAGGTCCAACACTTCCTTCCCCTTTTCTTCTTTGGCTACTTCCATTTCTTCATCTTAAGAATCATAGGCTAATGATAGAAATTTTAGAGCATCTTCAATTGTTTCTCCAGGGTTTAGTGATACCATATAGATTTTCTCCAATGGTGATCCCTGATCCTCTACTTGAGTTGAAAAAGATGCAATTTCATCAGGCCTTCTCTCTTTTGGCCTTTGCTCATGTTGTGCCTCATGTCTAGATTCTATCTGTAATTGGGCTGGTAGGGGTCTAGAAGGTGCACCACTTATCAAATGCTACTGCCTTGGCCTTAATTGCCATTTGTCATCATCCCCTTTTTGCTCCCTCTACACTTTAGAATTTGGTTTGATGTTATTCTTTTTCAACCTAAAAGTGACCTCAAAAAATGAAGAGGCATTTATATATATGGGGTTAAAAGAACTATGTTGATGTTCATAAGGTATATTTATACCTTTGGTCTATAAGTGTTCCTTAATCTTTCCATGTGGATCCTATTGTCTTAGTTCATCCATTTGGAGATTAAAGGAGGTCTTATGTTTAGAAATAGCTACAATGTTGTCCCATTGTGAAAAAATATTCCTTCTAATGGTTAAGGGGAGGGTATGAAGTAGTCTTTTCCTCCTGGTTTTACACAAACCATTTATCCTATTACATAATTAATAATCCACCTCCTACTTAACTAACTTGATTGGTACATGGACTTGTAATCTGAGGGGGTTGCATTGTGTTCCTTCAACCCTAATGATTGTGTAGTATAGATACAACCATATGTCTCCCATAGCCTCAATTAACTTCTTGGTCAAGGGGTTGACTCTTGGCATTAGATTCCTAGTTATGGCCTTGATTAGGGTTGGATAAATACAATCACATATGAATTGGATGTGGTATTTATATTTGAATATGTGAAATTTTTAATAGTATTGGGAGACTCTATGTCTCATCAAGTGACCATTATACTAGGTTAAGGATCTTTGTGTTAGCAAGCAAGGAATCTAGGAGGTATGACATCATTTAGAATTAGTTCTTAGTTTTCTTATTAAAAACAAAGATCTGCCTACTTAAACAACTGCTAACCACTTCACCAAGGGGAGGGGTGAGTTATTTTTCAGCCATAAAATAGACTAAGGGCACCAAATTCTTATCCACATATGTGGTGGTTGGATTTCCACATAACTTATTCATCAAAGTCATGATCATTATGATCTTAGGTCTAAATAAACCAATGAGAATGTTGTCATTAAATTCTAAAAACACCTAATTTACATAATATAACCATAGGGAAAGGATGGTCTTCAAGTCATTTTCCTTGGCCCAATTATTGATTGTGGTTTGGTTTATTTGGGGCTTAGGCAGTTTGTAATAGTTTTCAAATGCTATGGTAGAGATATAAGCTATATTTATATGAGTATGCTCATTTATTAACATACCCTTATAAATTTTACCATATCTAAAAATAGGAGAGAAAACATCTATATAATGTAGTACCTTGGGTTTTACTTCAACATAATGGAGACCCATCATTTAAATGAAAACTATGTCATAATAGAGCCTTCTTGCTGACATGTTCTTTTCCTCTTCTCTTGTGATGGGCTATTGGTTCTCAATGGACCTAAACAAGCTTGACCAATTATTATCCCTAGTATTTAAATCTATAACATCAAATTATGTGTCCTTGAAGACTCTTCCTTCTGCATCCAATGTCAAATAGAGATCTACATCTTCTCTGGAGACACTTTTTTGGGTTGCCATGGTTGTAAGTTATTCCAAATTGCTTGTCGATGGTCTATAATTCAATTCTAGATCAAATTCTCCTTACATATATGACAATTCAATCTTCTTCAGCTTGATTATGATTATTATAGGGTTAAACTAGGGCTTTTAGACATGCTAGGGTTCTTATAAAGGTTCTTTATAGTGCTTTAATGGTGAAAACTATTTGAACTTATGTGAGATTTGTGACTTAGATTGTGATTATATAATTGCATTTCTTAGGTCCCCAAAATCTCTAACTTGGCACATCAAGCTTATGTGGATCTGATGTGGCATCACCATGGCATCCTACTCATTAATATTTAAAAGGTGATCATTATTTTGTGAAAATTCTCACTTGATCTCACACTATTAGATCAATCCTACATGGGTCAATGTAGACCATTGATCTTGATTTGAGAACTTGAATGCCATGGGTTATTTGCTATATTCCCCATGGTTGTGACACTTGTTATTTCTATATTTTCCTTAAATTTTTAACATTTTCTATGCATCGTTGATCTTGATTGCATGGAACAATTGTACTCCATTGATCTTGTTATGTATAATTATACCCCCTGATCTGTAGATCATTGATTGGAATGTGTACATTCATCTATGCATTATCACTCTTTGAAAGATGATTAAAATTTAATTTATGGCCCATAATTATGCCATGTGTCATCTTTACATTCATCTTTGACTTTTCCACATTTATTAGACACCGTCCAATCATCCTTATTAGACACCATCCAATCATCCTTATTTGATCAAACATGGACCATTAGATCTTGATCCATAGGTTCAAATGTCATTGGTTGCTCAATGTTCTTTGGTTATGAGTGTGACACTTATCACCTTCTCACTCATTTTGGGGCTTTGTTAAAGTTTTGACTTAATAAGTGTCATTGGATCAATCTGGCTTAAACAAATGTGTACAATTTATCTTGTGAAGATGCTCGAGCTTTAGCTTAGGGTCAGGTTCTTGTCTTCCATCTTACACCATTAGATCATGATCATCTAAGCAAATGCAGATCATCGATCCTATAAATAAAAATAAGGTTTAAGTTGGTACTCAAGGAACATAAAATTTAAGCTAAAGTCTTAGACTAATGTTTTCATTCATATTAATAAATAAACATAAAGCTTTAGGCTAAAGTATTAAGCTAAGTTTTAAAACATGTTAAAGGGGACCCTAAGAAATGAAATACCTAGAATTAAGTCTTAGCCTAAGGTTTTTATTGTATTAATAAATATGATAAACCATAGGGTAAGGCTTTAAGCTAAGCTTTATAACAAAGGGATCATGCATTAATTTAGACCATGCCAATAATAACATAGACCAAGGGGTCATGGGACATAGAGGGACCAAGCATAATAATTTTATACTAAAGTTTGGTCATGTTGAAAAACATGAATAAGCCTTAGGATAAAAATTAAACTAAGTCCTTGGCATAATTGAAGTGTTCCTGCATAATTTATTCCCGTGTAATTTTGAATTTAATTCAATAGGTACCTAGGTTTAAAACATTAGACTAGGGTTTTAACATGACTAAAAATATATCCAATTAATCTTTGAAAGATCAAAGGCTAAAAAAAGATCAATTTAACATTGGAGCCCAAAACCCTAAGCATGTTCAGTCTTAAATGAGATTCCATTGAACCTGTATTATAGAAACACAATAATTTTTAGTAACATTGGAAGGGGTAAAACCATGATCATCTAAAAACATGTCCATTAATCCAAATGAGAGTTATGAAGAACGTGCAAACATGCTATATATATTGTAATCAAGTGAATTTTCAAATTTAAGCTACAAATTTGTACAATTTGACACAAGCATCCCCATTTTTTAGAAATGGGGCTAGGTTGACCTCAACAAACACCAACAATAGGAACACACCTCAAAAATAAGACATGTTTATTCATGTATATAATGGGGTTATACTTCTTATCAAAACTATAAAAATGTTGAACAAGTTTTAAAAAGGGGTTTTGTTATGTGTACCATATGTGACATATAAACCATGTACCATATGTGACATATAAACATATATAGGTTGTAACATTTTGTTTAAAGTGGAGTTTATACAAAAATACAATATGGATACTTATATACAAACTATGTATATAAATATATCTTAAAGATATATAAGAAATATATTCTTTAAAAGATAAGCATATATATATATATATATATATATATATATATATATATATATACTTACGTTTGCATATAACATGAACAAATGTCTGTCTTGTTCATGTTATATGAAATGTAAGTATATATATATATATACTTACGTTTGCATATAACATGAACAAATGTCTGTCTTGTTCATGTTATATGTAAACGTAAGTATATATATATAATGTCTGTCTTGTTCATGTATATATATAATGCCTGTCTTGTATATATATAACATGAACAAGACAGACATTATATATATATATATATATATACACACACACACATACATACATACATATATACATACATACATATATATATATACATACACACACACACACACACACACACACACACACACACACACACACACACACACACATATAGTCACATGGATTTGTGGGATAAGGTATTCATAGGAACATAAGAATTTTGTTTTAAACACTATGAATTGAATGCATATGAGTGGACTATGCATAAATTCTATGAATAGTAAGACATACAACCACGGTCTGTGCAAATTAAGTATATTGTGTATATTTTATATACATAATAGATTGTGTGATTTGTTATGGGACTTGTATGTGTTTGAGTAAGATTATTAAGAACCGTGTGTTTTGAAATAGACCACTCTTAAAATTATGAATTTGACTTATAACCTAAGAACATAGGGAATCAAATAAGTTATGGATGGAAATGGAAACTATGAGTGTTGATATAAATTTAAAAAAACATATTTCACTATGTTAATAAAATTATTGACTATTTCTCCATAATATTTGGTAACTTAGATTATTGAATAAATGACTTAAATTTTAGGAATATCAAAAATATGAGATTAGGAATAAAACTAAGCATAGCTAGATTCATTATTTTTGATGTTAAATTATGAGAATAGGGTCTTGGAAATATAAATGCCTTATTTGTTCTCAAGCTTTTTTCTTGGAAGTTTATATCTTTTAAGCTTTAAAAAGAATAACAAAAAAAAATTTGTTAGTAGGTCAGAATGTTAATTGTAAATTAAATTATATATATTATGGGATATATATAATATGATCATATAAATATATGAAATACATGTATAAGATAACCTAGGTCCTCCTATACATGTATAGCTTATATTTATAGAATAGGTAGCATGCCTATAGTTATAGTAGTGACCAATAAGTTAAGTCATGAAATATTGAAGGATATGTAACTATAGCTATACAAACATAGTCTAAATTCCAAAAAGGATGATTATGTGAATGTTGTTAAGTCTTTATGAAAATTGTGAATGTTGGTTATTTTGAGTGGTATGAACTTTATGTGGTATTATCTCCCCCACACTAGCAGTGATCTCCTCCTCTAACATACTAGTATCCCTGCTTATCCTAGCCATGCGTAAAGGCACTACCTAGCCTAGATCAACACAATTATCTACTATACCTATCATACAAGGATCTATCACCATCATGGTATGGGTGACATCCATACCATCATCCCATATATCATCTCCTCCATCATCCCCTCCATCATTCCATCCACCATCCCCTCCAACATCCCCTCTGCCAAACCCATCATCATCACCCTCCTCACCTCCACTACTATGCTTGATACTACCACTATTAAGGGACCCAATATAATATATATCCATAAGCATTTGACCTACCTAAACTAGGATGATAAGCCTCAATGAGCACACCTATACCCACCAATTAATATACTCAAGTGAAACCCTTGCATCTGTCAACCCCCTATATAAGCCCATGTTGTCTATGGAACACTCAAATAACTAGACACAATTACACTCATCTAAATGACTAGAGTATCATGGTTGATCTCTTTAGTAATGTGAGTGAAGCATTTAGGCTCCTTTAGTACACCCTATGTCTTATCAAAATGTCAAAGTACCTGATCAAGCTAGTACTCCTCTATAATATATGATTGCTTGCTTGTGATAAAGTACCTAGATGGTATATAATCATTAGAATTGATATAGAAGGTACAATCTCTAGATAAATAATTATGGGGTAAGCTTGTCAAACATGCAATGGTAGAATTATATCTCTCCCAAGTATCCTTACCATCATGATCTAGTCTTTAAATAGCCATATTATAATGCCTCCTCTAGATCCCAGACCCACATTTGGCCTACTAGATGCTCGATAAAGATATGCTCCCAACTTTAGACCATCAATAATGTGGATGCTCTAATGTTGTGGCCTCTGTGATAGGCCACCATATGAAAGTCCTTATATAACTAAGCCAATATAGCTACCCCCATGCAAATCATGTGGCCTCATACATCATGCTATGAATCATGCCTTTTAGACCCATATAAAATTAGTGAAAATTCTTATAAAGCAACAAGATGTTGCTGATAATAGTCATCAATACCACAACCTCCTTGTCAATTAGTGCTCATGGTAAAGATCCCCAAGAGCTACGTCATCAGGTTGTATATCTATGTAGGTCTCAAACAAATAGATATATACCTTCCTATGAACCATGGGAATACCTTAATATCTAACCAAACCATTTAACATAGCCTATTTTTGTGTTATGTCAATCTAAAAGAGTCTGCATCCTCTCATTAGTAGCTTAAGGATACACCATGTATCCTCAAGAGTGACAATATGCTCTATAATGGGAAAGTGGAAGGTTGACATCTTGCTATACCATCACTCTACCAAGACACTTAGATAATCTCAATCTAAGTGAAAAATAAAAAACTATGCCATGTCATACAAATTTAGAGCCTGTAGGAATCTAGTCATCTTCATTGTCCAAATATGTGGTGTGCATAAGTAGTTAAAGTGTCACTCTTATGCTATCAAATCTACCAACCACTCCTACAATCATAGATAAATTAGTGTCAACCTATATCTATGCTACTATCTAATCCTATGCCTATCTTACCAAGCCTATTTTCCATTCTCTCCTAGAGGTTAGACCCATGTTGGGTCCCTTAAGCTAGTTATTTTGCTTTCCAGGGTGAGGTCGCCATTTGGGAAGTTGTCATTTTGAAAATTTTGACCCTTTTTAGGCAAAATCACTAATTTAATTTTCATGAAAATGATGACTTTGCCTAAAAATGCGAAAAATCATAAATTTGGTGATTTTCAAAGTTTTTTGGTGAAATCACCATTTTTAATAATGATGACTTTGTATGAATTCATTGATTTCCCTTGCAAAGCCACTATTTTGCCTAAAACATAAATGATGACTTTGTTAAATTTTTACCTAAATCTAGTAATAAATACACCATAAATGACATTAATGATGAAGTTGAGGATATATACCAGTGGCCTATTGTGTAGAGGTCACCCGTGCTCCCTCACTTGGTTGCTTATGTGTCATCTTCTTCCTCCACCTACCATTTCTCTTAGCTAGCTCATGCACAAAACCAAAGCTCAAATCTCAAACGGGGTGATAAGGTGAAAATGACTTATTTTTCACCCCATGGGGTGAATATATAGCTTAAAAAATTGAATTTTACACCTTCCAGTGCCTAAATTTCCTTATGTACACTCTAAGACGTGTATTTTTAGCCTCTGAGGTCTGTTTTGCATGTCATTTGATCCTATGTACCTTATTTCTCAACCATTTTATAACTATACCATCTTATTGGGCTTCTTTTAAGACCTATTTAACATTATTTTTATACTTATACCACATGTTAGTTTAAATGTGGATATCCATACTCATACTTAGGCTAGAAACATGTTATTCTTTACCAACTCATCATAAAACCATTTTATTGGTTTTTTTACATAAACTCCCTTGATAATTTGCCTAGATGTGATAAATTGTTTTTGATCAATCAACAATATATTTTCACTTCTTGGGGACAACTCATCTTCAAATCATGTGATTAAACATTTAAATGATTATAATCATGTTTAGGCAAATTATTATTTTTTATACAATTTAAAGATTATAAACACCTTTGGGCAAATCATTATTTTTTGACCCATCCACCCTACTAGGGCACATACCTATACCACTAATTATAACCAACTTTGGGCAAATCGGTGTCCCACCCTCCATAATTGATTATAATTACCTTTAGGCAAATTATTTTCTCAACTGTCATTATTGATCATAACCACCTTTGGGTAAATCAATAGTTTCACCCCCATTTCCACTAGATTGTGTAATTTTCATTATTTTGAGGTAACATTTAATGATTTTATTTTACTACCCATTCCCTCAAGGGGGCATCAAAATCTAATTGAATGTCTTTTGGGGCATGAACCTTTCATCTTAACAACTTTTGAATTCTTTGAAAAGATGTTACTGCACTTATGTCTTTTAATACCTTCTCAAATGAGGGTAAACTATGGACACTCATTTTTGGTTACATTTGTGTCTAAACTAAGACTCAGATCAATTTCTAGTAAACAATGTAATTTAAGCCTAAGAATCACCTAAATTTCCTAATTTCATCTATGAAAAGTATTTAATAACCCATAAATGTGTTGAGGCTTGTTTATTTAGTGTATTACTCTATACACACCAATAACCTAGTTTAGATTCAACCCTATCCAAATTGTGACCTACAAAATTAACATTCTTGGCCTATTGATTTATTAATGCAAAAACATTTAAAATAATTTCCAAATGCCAAAAACACTAAGCAATATTAATCAAAAATCAAATCTTAATTAGCTTGCTTAAGTAAAAATTCTAAGTTGAATTTGTGAATTATATTTATCTAAAAAAGGATTTTTTCAATAAACATGAGGTAAAAGTCAAGGGAGATGATAATATGTTTTTATTAAGTCTTAAAATTCAAGAAAAGGTGAGTTATAACCTCATAAATATCTTATATGAATTTTCATGGCTCATAAATATCTAAAATGAGTTGTCAAGCCTATATGATTGGTTTGACCCAACCTAGGGTTAACTTAAACTCAACCTAAGTTATTTTAGACTCAACCAAAGTTAGAACTAAACCTAACCTCCCTAGGGTTAGAGTTAGTTTTGAGACCTATAAATACAAGTTCCCTCACTCTACCCAAATAAGCTTTTATGTGTAAGGTTATTCTGTAGGAATGCCTTCAAGAAGCCATCAAAGTAATGTTGTAATTCCAAATTGATATCAAGTTTCACACCTAGCTAAATCTAAGACAAGTAAAGCTACATGTGGCCTTATAGAAATGCTACCAGGATGGAGAATGCATTGATCAAAGTATCTAATGCCATAAGCTGAGTAGGAACATATTCTATGCCAACAAGTAAACACTAATTTTGATAAAGGAGGTAAAATTATTATTTCTTTTTATCTCTTATTTGTATTTTTGTTCATTATGTTATGCTCCCCTTGGTACTTAGCCAAGAGTGTTTTAGTTTCACTATGTTGTTATACTTGAATTTTATTGAGATTCACTAACAAAAAACTAATGACATTTATGTGCTCTTTATATTCCAAAAGTTATAGATGTTATAGGGGTAGATTAGGATATGTAGATGATAGGAGATACTGGGAAGGCTATCCCATCTAGATCAAAAATATCCTCCAAGGCTCAGGCTATGATTGATATATTAAGGTAGGAGATCAGTGTTAGAGAGACTAAGATCATAATGTTTTAGGGAGGATTAGATTATTGATCATAATAATTATCTTCAACTCATAGTCAGATTAGTTTAGATCAGGAAGAGATATCTAGATTGACAATAGAGGTGAGTTAGATGCTTCAAATATGGGCATAACTTACCATTGAGAGGATTTTTCTCAAGCAAAGTGAGATGCTATACTATAGGGATAAGCTCAGCTTATTACTTAGAGAGATTTGACTATAGCAGAATGGGATTCAACTTAACCTAAGTGAGATACAATATAGGCATGGTTGTCCAAAGTACATACAAAGCTTGATGAGGTATGTGAGATTGTGATAAAGAGAGGCTTGCTACATAATTTTAAGAAGAGACTTCAGGATACAAATGAAGCTAGCTACTATAGGAGCCTATATGAGGCAACCATACTAGCTATAACTAGAAGACCATATTTTTTAGAGTATAGTAGATGATAACCACTATCCATATCAGGTTGATCTCATATGACTTCTACATCAGCTAGATTTGTAACCTAGCCACCTCTTTGATCATCAACCATGGGTCCTCCTGCATATTCAACTCCACCATGAGATATGAAAAGCAAGATCTCTCATCATGAGGATCCACATGATATATCCACCAGAGATGGGCATAACTAGAGCCGACTTTTAAGATAGAGATTCACATTTTGATCTATGAGATGTATCAATTTATATGATATTCTTGGATGATCCAAGATGTACATGGATTCCCTTTTGATGTATATATATGGACATTTGACACTTTGATATATGAGATTCATGATGTTTATTTTTATCTCATGTGATTTGTATTTCATTTTCTTATGCCCTATTGCTTAGAGTAGACATAACTGATATGAATTTAATTTATAGATGCTCATTTTGTTAGTATAAATGAATGATCATGATGTTTTTTAGTCTTATGATTGGAATAGATAGAGAGGTGTTTGATTATGAAATTGATATATAACTAGACCTTTTTAGACTTGGTTTTTAACATTGCACATGACCATATGCATCATAATTATAAATAATTATGATAAACATTTGTTTATCAAAATGCATAAATTTTAATTTAAAATGAAAATGTATACAAATTAAAACATGATATGGAAAATCAATCTTTAAGTGTAAAACATAATTCACTTAAATCAATTCTAATTCAGATACACATATTCACAATTTAAAATCATGATATGAATAATCAAGACTCAAGTGAAAAATATAATGTACTAAATTAAGGCAATTGACTAATGGAATGACACACAAATAAAGTAAACAATCAATCAACACACAAACACACAAATGAAATCAAGTAAACATTCAATTCAAAAATGATTGTGTGTGATAATAAGGTGTTACTCTTTGAGAACAAGGGTATGATAAAATAATTGTGACTAGAGGGAAATAGAAGAATAAGGAAATTTATTTCAATAATTATTATGCTGGTTTCCCATGTATATGTATGTGCATAATTTTTACTCCAATAGCATGGAATGGGAGAGAAGAAGTAGCTTGGAATATATCTAATTGGATTGTGATGGGTAACCTATTACACAAGTTGAGATACCATCCTTTCCACCCCACCAGACATGGTGTTTATTTATTACTTATTATTTTGCTAGTTGGGAGGTCTAAGTAGTGATGTTTAAGCTAGCTAGGGGGTATAAAGTGGTATATTAATGATGGAAGGTATAATTAGATGATTTATATTTAGCTATTGATTAGTTATTTATGCATATGTATGCTTCTTTCATCACTATTTAGTGGCATAATAGTTTTGCATAGTTCAGTGTGATCCAACATTGCTCTATATTATTTGTCATAGATTATTATTATGTCATCATATTATAATTTTAAAATGTGATGGTGCTAAGATTCGTCATTATGATTCATGATAGGACATAATTTTGGTTCCACATATTACTAGTTAGCATTATATTATGGTAGAGTATTCTTGGGATTTAGATGACAGGGAAACATAGTGGATGATAGTATGGCAATTTGACACTATGGGAACTAATTACAAAAATTCCATCATAATTATTAATTTAAAGAAAACACTAATTATAAAATAAAATGATTAAAATAATCATAATATTAAAAGAGGTAAATAACATTGGAATTCAAATCATAAAATCTTGATTAATTTAAACTCAAATTGTTGTTGCACCTATTGGCTAGAGTTTCATATCGAGGATAATGCTTTTATAAGAGGGGGAAAATGTAATACCCCTATGCTGAACCACTGTAGACACCTTTATCTTCATCACTTTATCATAAGTAGAGAACATGTTAGGTGTGTGGGAATCTAATGAGAGACACCTAGTGTTGTCCTAATTGTATTTGAATTTGATTATATGAATTGTTCTATATTATGGACTTGATTATTTTAAGATTAATGGGTGATTTTATTGGCCAATCTAGGGTTACAATTTGAATCAAAATATACTTTTACTATTGGATATGTGTGTGTGTGTGTGTGTAATTATTCATATTCTAGTTATTGATTATTTATTGGATGTTTTCCACATAACAGTTGTATGAGATGTTGTCCATTGAATATCGTGTGTGATAATTCAAAACTTTGAATATGAACTTATTATTAAGCATGTTATAATTAGATTTTTATTAACGGTAAAGTATCGATCATAGGTGAAAGCCTATGTGCTTCTGTGTTATGTGAATGAATAGAGAAGAGACATTTGGGTCCAATAGACAAATGGTAATTGAGATAGATTAACTAATGGTCATATCTATTTAGCTATTACCATAAGTAATCAATGACTTATTTAGGTTCATGAAAAGTAAATAAATAAGTAAATATTTATTAACATGATTAGTAATAAAATATTATATTTTTCTACCTAATAGGGAAATATTAAATATTTTAATATTAACATGCTTTATTAACTAAATATTATTTGTTGTAAAAAAAATGGATTAGTGGAGCCTAAAAAAAGTGGGGTCATAACTAGACCTATATGCAATCAAAAATGCATCATGTCTATAAATCAATCCTGGCTCGAAGAAGATAGAGCATACCTACACTTCCAATTGGGAATACATTTGTTAAGCGAGAGCATGACTAATATGGGGATCTATTAGACCCAATTAGGGGATCACTTGTCATGATGCACCATGTTACGAAGGGTTCCAAAGCCTACAATCTAACACAATCATGTAGTAAACCTAAAAAATTCCTAGGTTTAATGTTCACTCTATATGTAACAAACAAAAAATCAAATCTAATCTAATGCTCACCAAATATTATGGTATAAAGCAGGAGTTAGAAATAAAACAAAACTAAACATGAATAGAAAACATATACTCACATCAATGTGTATAAAATTTTAATGTATGGGAGAGAAGCAAAACTGTATTATCTATCTACTCTTATAAAGGAGAAATAAAGTTAGGAATACTTACCTTTAATTATGAACCCATTGAGCCTCAATCTCTCCCTTGGCCAAGGTGCTTTGCAAGAGATTGTTGTGGTATGTAAAGATAACAAAGACAAATCAGCTTTAGGATACACAACCTATCTATGCATCTAAAAGACTTTTCCATAAGACAAGATCCATATCTCCAAATAAAGTATGGAACCCTAAGATTTATTCCTCAAGTAGAATGGTCAATAAATAGATGTTTGTTCACTCTTATTCTTTTTTGCTTCTCTATTCTCAAATGGTTGGAAATGAAATTGTATATATAGGTAGATCTAGCCTTAAATCCTTTTGAATATGTTAGCTGTACAAGGTTGACCTAGTTGATCATGTATGTTTTTAGGAGATAAATCAATAGGTCTCAAGCTATCGGCTGAAGGGCTAACAAAAATCCAAGTGAAAAATATACCCAAATAATATAGGGTTACCCAGTTGACCTAGTACAATTCACTGGTAAAAGGGAGTCAAGGCAAGAAAAATGAGGATAATGATATGAAAAATGTTTAGAATGGGTAAACTAGAGAAGAATAAGCTTAGGGTAAATTGTTTTAGGATATAAGTGTGTAGATGAAAAGTGGCAAAAGGGACAATAATATTATGAAGCACTAATGGTCTGCCCATCCCTTTCTCAGTGCACCCCTTAAGGTGTGCACTCAAAGAGATTGAGAATTGATGGGTTCTTGTAAGATACAAAGTGTCATTAAGTGATAAAAGTTTGAAAATATTATGTGTATACATATGCCCCACTGGAATCTCATCACGTGTCATGTAAGTCCAACACGGGATGGTGCTTCAAGAAATAGAATATGATAACACACAATGCTAATGTTAAGTAAAATTTAGTAAGTAATAAATAAGATAAATCAAAGGACAAAATTAAAAAACACATAACTTTACTTACCTTAGTGCTATAGATAATGAAGTAGACTGCAATATATGTGAAGGCATTTATTGTGAAGAACACTAGGTAGACCTATAGAAGTTAGTGCAAAAAATAGCCAAAAATATATTTTTTTGGAATATAGGCATACGATAATGGAAAATATTTTATATGTTATCATGATTCTAATGCATTTTGTGGTTCAAAAAATGGATGAATAGAAACAAAGATATAAGCAAAATAAGGAATCTATTGAAAAATAATTCAAAGGTTTGAATTGCTAAAAAGTGTTTTTAAATAGGGGGAAAGACAAGTCATTTGGTTATTTTGACTTGAGAAGGAGAGAAAAAGAGCTCTAGAGATCAAATGAGCTAGTATGGTGAGGAGATGATAAGCTAGACGAGGGGAAGCTCAAGGAACAACAACGAGTGCAATATAGGTATGTACTATGAATATAAAATCAATTTTGGAGTATTTTAATGAATTAAGTGTATTTTTAGAAAAATTTAATTTTTAAAATTTTTAGATGTCATAATGAATCCAAATTAAATTCTCTAGGTAGGAAAAACCAAGATGGGAAATGGGTTTGAAGTAATTAGGGAGAAAATTGTCAGAAGACCCAAGGGGATTGAAGGTATGGGTTTGAAGTAATTAGGGATTGAAGTAATCTGGGGGTAGGAAAAACCAAGACTATCAGAAGGGAAAAATAGCTGGGTTGACCCAATTAACCCAATAGGCTAAAAATGAGTAAAATACACATTACCAACTTAGTAGGTATGTATCGACCTTGTATGTTTTGTAGATTATTGACATAGTACATTTTTGCCAACTAATCTAAAAAGTCCAGAATGACAACACACTACTAAGGAGGGGAAAATAAAGGGTTGACTTAGATTTTTGACTCAATAGGGAAAAAATAGGGAAATTTTGGTCAAACTAGTTTGACCAAAGAACCATAATAGTACAAAAATTAATGACAAAGGATGGACAAGGGATAGAATGGTCCAAAATGGCCAAGTAAGGGAAAAAAGGACTAAATAGGCTAAAAATAGGGAAAAAAATGAATGAATTAAAGCAATTTAGGCTTGTTTTTGATTGAAATTGTAAAAAGACTGTATTGTGATTATGCATGACATGGAGGATCTAATGTATCTTTTGTTGTTTCCTGATTGTAGGGATGACCCAAATTCTAGCGATTGGTAGATGCATCATGGCTACCAAATCTACTAGAGCATATAAGATTGGGGATAAAGCTAGACTAGTATCTATAGGCCTAAGAGGGATAACTGATGTGTGTAAGATTCCCTTGAGTGCTAATCTGTTAGTCATGTTCTTAGGATACTAGGAATGACTAAATACTACCTTTAGATGAGAGGTGGATGGGGACATGGTAGAGGTAGCTATCACCCTAGAATATGTACATGCTATCCTAGGGATACCGATAGTAGAATCATCAGTGACTATAGGGATACTAGACAATATGGAGGAAAGGAGAACCTTAACTATGTGGGCTACAAGATCGATGATGATATTGGTGGGCAAGAGAATTATCATGTTTAATGTATATACATAATAATTGTAGATATCTAAAAATCCATGATAGGTATTATTACATAATGAGTGCTATGTCACAAGTTGGATGACAAGGTACCACTATTCATAGTAGCCTTGAGTAGGATGATCTTAGAGGAGGGAGTATTACATGATATCAGTTTTATCATCTAGGTTTAGCTCATACATTATATGTAAGAGGTGCTGGTTAGAAGTTGGAAGTTGATAGGACCAATCATATTACTAATGGCTTGGATATATGAGAGGTTTTCCATGTATCGATCAATTGGGTTTCCTTATGCAATCAATGATAGGTCACCTCAAGTGAGGAGATGGAAAGAGGAGCGAGTAGTGTGGGTCATGCCTCACATGATAACACTATGTATGGTGAGACACATAGACATAGTGTGGTATCCATATGGGTACATAGTGACTACATGGCTGAGATAGGACATAGTTGCACCAATTACAACAAGGATAGAGGTGGTTGAACACTACACCTCATGGAGATAGCCACATCTAATGATATAGGTACTAGGATAGTTGGGCTTACCTCATCTAATAATACTAATATTAATTCTAAAGTAGTGGGATCAACGTGTAAAAGAGATATAAGGGAGGAGGGGACTAGGGCCACTAGTGATGAGGTTGATGCTCAGACTATATTGTGAGCAACCATGGACTAGGCAAGCATGACAAGGAGCAGAGTAGGAGGAGAGGGGTGTAAAGGTAGTGGCACTAAAGATACCACCACTAGCTCTATAGGGAGATGAGTAACAAACATCAAGGACATGGCATCAATAGAGGTTAGAAGAGTATGAGAGAATGGAGACTATCATCATCCTTGATGACCTAATAGGTGAGCCAAAGGAGAGCTGGATAATAGAGAGGCCACTTATTCACATGCTAAGGTGGACATGAGCTATGAAAATTAGATTTGTATTAAGGAGGTGATTAGAGGCCACACAAATAGATAAATTATGCTAGGTGATCATATGGATGGTGAGACCATGTGGTTAAGACACAAATAGGTAATAAAGATGATTAAATTATTATTTTAAGTTTTTATTTTGAAATAGATACTAGAGATGGATAAATATTATGAGATATAATAGTGATCTAATATCTATTTGGGTGTGATTTTATAGGCATGTGAGGTTGAGGAGGAGATATGGGGGTCCCTTGTGAGGGGAACACTTCATGACATCTTGGATGAGACTCTACAACTGTATAACCCTACTGCATTAGAGGACCCTAGTGTACCATCTGCTCTAACTCAGGTGAGCTAGTTCAAATTAGTAGGGGAGGAAGTGATGAAGATATGAGTATATATATAGAGAATATAACCACCAACAGAGATGGGTGTCGGAGAGATACATGCATGGTAGGCCTTGGCAGAGGAGAGAGCTACACAACTAGCTATAGTGATGTAAATGACATAGGAACATATAATGACCCTAACCCAGTTGGTGCAGGTAGCACACCTACAGGGACAAGTAGAGGGACTGATATCATAGATAACCTATTTACATCATACTATTTAGAGGAGTTATATAAAGGCCTCAATAAGTAGTGTGGTAGGCCATGAGATAGATAGGATGAAGCCCAGTCATAGATTTGGAGCATTGTATATGGTTGTACTCATTATATAAAAAATTCATGATATATATATATATATATATATATATATATATATATATATATATATATATATATATATATATATATATATATATATATATATATGATGTATCATTTTGGCATATTGATGTTGATTATGTATGTTGTCATCATTATGGTAGTGGCTATGGATGCTTTGGATATATAACTTTCTAGCACATGTATTTATTTGTTGTTGTATATGCTATAGGAAATATATGAGACGTGGTTTCTTTTCAATCATTATGTAGAACACATGCATGGGTAAAAAGAAAAAGGCAAAAAGGACTTGGTAAAATATAATCAATCAAAAATGTACTACACACTATTTCAAGTTGGGAAATGTGTAATAACAAGAAATAATTTAGTATAAATAACCAAAATAATGGTAAAATAAAATTGTAAAAAGGAATTTGTTTTTAAACCAAGCAAAAGAGTTTTGCACCAAATTAAAACAAGTAAAATCATACTAAATCATGTTGAGAAGTATGAAAACAATGCAATAAAATTGAAGTTATGTAAAAGGGCATAAATGGTATAAAAAAAATTAATTAAGTCAATAAATTATACTAAATCATGTTGGGAAGTATAAAAGAAAAACAAAATTGGCAAAATTTGGTCTTAAATTTATCACTCTAATTCAAGGTGGGAAGTATGAAAAATTCAAGAAATGGTTGTATTCTTACATGCACTCAAAAAATAAGAAAATAAGAGCAAAAGAGAAATTAAGTAAGCATAAAAACATAATAAATCAAGGTGGGAAGATGATGTGTAACTTCATAATCAATCACATCTTATCTCATATTTGACACATGTAATTTTGTTTGTGACCTGGATTATTGGAAAAATTTGTGAGGAATGTTGGGTCCTATCCACAATCTAAAACTACAACTCACAAAAATAACACCATTGGGGTGGAAAAATTGGGAAAATTGGGTAACAAAGGATGTGGGTAATAGGAAGGAAAAAGGTGGTAATTTGTGAGGAACATTGGGTCCTATCCACGATCTTTAAAAACAACTCACAAATGAGATCCTAAGTGGGGTGATCAGTAGAGAAAATAATATTTATCAAGAGGAAATATGAGGGATATAGGGAATGAAAAAGGGAGTGTAAAAATCAAGACTTAGGCATCTTATGAGAAGATATTAGGAGACAAGAGGCATACTAAGTACATGAGAAGACACTAAGTGACTAGTGACCATCAATGTGCAAAGGAAACCTATTCACTATAGACACACATATTTGTAGGCATCTAAGCATGATACTAAGATTAAATCATGAAGGTAGATAGATACATGAAAATTAAAATGGACCTACCTTCCCATGATATGTTCCTCATTCCTTAGGACCCCTTACAGAGCCATCAGTCTACTATGAAGATTAGGTACTTGCATGAGAAATTAGGTAGCACTAAAATATTTTTTTATTCTCATTTTATAATCTACTAGCCTACCACACCCTAAAGGACCTTCGATCTATCATGAGGCCAAATTTGGAGTTTAATCTTTGACTAGAAGAAGGAGATGTGCTTTGAATCATGTCTTTTAGTATGATTTGACTTTTAAGAATATTTTTGCCTTTTGTAAAATGATTTGGCTATTAACTTTTTATGGATTTTTAAGATTCCTCCTCCATAAAAATTTGGAATGACCAATTATGAGAGATGTAGTGATACACATAAATAATCTTTAGGCTAAGGCTAAAAGAAGCTAAGTAACCATAGACAAAGATTGACTAGGACACTTAAGCTTAACAATGAATGAGCATGTGATCTTAAGTCTTAACCATGTATATGTTTAGTTTGTGGAAAAGGAAGAAGGGAAAAAGGATATCTAAAGATGGATTGGTATAAGGAAAGTATAACAAGATACATTATTTACTAACTGATCACATGGTAATAGAAGACATGATGAAAGGGAACAAGGTTGGTATAACCAATTCAAAGTGATAATTATCCATGAAAAATAGAGATAGGAAAGCAAACAATCATAAAGACACAAGAAGAGAGTTTTGAGAAAAACTCAATAAATAAAGAGAAAATAATGATAAAGAAAGACAATCATATGAAAATATAAATAACAATATAAGCAAGATATAGTACAAAAGGTAAAAATCACTATATAAGAAAAATATGAATTTGACATAGCGTCAAATTATATAACAGATAGATAAAAATAAAATTGGAGCACACGTCTAATAAAAATATAAATTTAAAAACACCATGAATGTTCTCATAAATAATTATAAATATTCCCACACACATTATCTAAGACATTAGATAAATCTCTATGAAGATGGATACAAACTACTACTAATATCTCATCAATCTTTAATGCAAATTGGGAAAAGACTTTTCTTCTAATATCCTCAACTAAAAAAGTAGGAATACTTAATAGATCATGTTGAAGAGGGACATTAAGAAAGGGATGCTTAGGAGAATGCATGGGAGTGATCTCTATGGGAGATGCAGGAATCATCAGTGGAGAAGGATCCATGGGTGAGGGAATAATGGGTGGAAAAGGATCTACAGGTGAGGGAATCATGGGTGGAGAAGGATACACAGGTGAGGGAAGGTCCACAAGTGAAGGAATCATGGGTGGAGGCACATAATATGATGAAGGGACCATAGGAGGGGATGGAACCACTGGAGGTAGAGCCATGGCAGAATAATGAGAAGCCTTCTTACAGGGATGACCTATGGGAGGAACAAAATAAGGTATGAGAATAGCTATAAGGCGATCCTTAAGATGTTGTTGAAGGATGTGGCAATGATTAGTGTGATGGGTGCCAAATATAATACACCTCGCCATACATAGGTATATATTCAAGTAGAAAATTTAGGTGAGGCATGGTTTTATCTAAGGAAGGAAAGGAAGGATGTAAAATATCAATATACTATCACAACTTGTGATAATGGGTAGAAGAATGATTATTTGTCCCATGGAAGAAACAAAAATGCTTGTGACTGGTCTTACAAGAAGCACTCACAGAAGGAGGTTTAATAAGAGTGGAAGAAGTTAAAGAAGACTCATCAACCCATTTGGTGGGCAACAGAGCCATTTGAGACAAGGGAAGCAAACATCACCAAGGGAAGGTGGTGATGGAGAAGGAAAAAAACTAGGATCAATGGAAGGAACAATGAGATGAGAAGCAAGGGTAGGCTCAATAAAAGCAGGAGAAAGAATAGGTTCAATTATAACAGGAGCAATAATGGGCTCAACTATAACAGGAATGGTAATGGGCTCTAATAAGGGATCTATTGAGGGAGGAACAAGATTTACATAAGGTCTAAGAAAGGTCACACTAATCTTAGGAGTAAACTAATTATGGTGATTACGGTACCTATCAAAATGGTAAGGCCTAGTCATAACATTATCCATGAGTAGACTCCTATGAGGATTCTAAAAAATTAGAGGTTTTATTACCATATTACCCTCTGATAAAAAGGAAAAATACTAAAATTAGGAACTTTAAATGAAGGAAGACAACAAGATACACGAAAATACTTAAGTAAAGAAGAATGATAATGGACAATCTTAGTATTACAAGCCTGTATAAGTCCACCTAAAAATAGATTATCTAGGGAATAATCATCATAACCCAAGGTGTGAAGATCAATGACACAAGTAGGGATGACCTTGTCACCTGAGGAAGTGTGGTGAATAGAATGCTGAGTCTTGGTTAAGACTACAAGAATATCATCACAAGGAGGCTTACAAGAATGAGGCTTCAAAGAAGCAGGAAGCTATGAGACGAGGTGAGGTGAGAGATTAGAAGTTTTAATCTTTATGTTAATCTCATCAAGCTCATCATCATCAAAATCTAAGAGGTTAGGAGGAATGTTCCCAATGAGTTCAGAATGGGCATTGTAACCTTGCATTTAATTAACGAGAAAATTAAGATGCTAAGACTCATGAAATGGAACCCTGGGCAAAGGTTCAAGAGTAGGAATATTGAAGCCACCACAGTCTTGGAATTATTCTAAATTCCAAAGGTTAGTATCACCCTAAATCCTATAAATGGCTCCATTATGAGGGAATTTAATGCATTGTCAAGTGGAAGAAACACCAACTCTCATATGGTTAGTTCATGACCTATTAAGCAAAATTTTATAAGAAAGGGGAAAGTTAAAGATCATCACCTTCATGTGAACATTGACAAGTGATATGGTAATGGGAAGCCACACACAACCTAGAGGAGGCATTTGCCTTCTATCATGTCCTTGGCAGGTGCTATGTGTAGACTTGAGATTGCATTCTAAATATCCAAGGGTCTTAATAAAGTCAAGAGAGGTAATGCAGGAACTAGAAACCTCATCTATTAATACATGCTTAATTTGGATATCGCCTATTTGAACACTAATTAATTATCAGAGTTGTTGCCAGAATCTAGATAATGCGAATGCAATGGAGACGTGATCACACGAGATGAAGAAAGTGCACACCATATAGATGCTAAAGCAATTTGAAATTATACAAGAAGCTAAATTGCACAAGACAAAATGGAGAAAACCAAAATTTGATTAACATGAGATGGCCAAAGTGAGGAATACATATAGGAGAGTATGTAAGTAACTCCTCCACAAAAAGTGGACAAGGCACCCCAAGAATAGACTGTAACTCCTCCATGAAAGGTGGTGACAAGGTGATAAGAATAGAGAAGTAACTCCCATCAAGGGAGTTACTTATGACATTCTTATGACACCTATGACACATCTATGACACACACCTCCATATAAGCTAGCCTATCCCAAAAATGTAGGAAAACTCCATGTATGCACAAGAAATACAATTTCCCTAATTAAAAAATAGGGAAAGATAAAAACCTACACTAATACCCCCCATAAGTGCAGCTTAGGTGGGCAGTGTGGAAATAAAAAATGGGTCCTGACAACTAGGCTGGATGAGGTACCCATGTATAAATGCAATCTTCCATAAGATAGAGAAAAAGAGAAAACTCATAGGAAAAAACTCCCCCCCCAAAAGAGAGACATAAAAGAAATGAAGAGGCTAGAAGGCCCCCCTAAAGATGATGCTGCTACAGATGTAGACCGCACCCCAAGAAGAGCTCATAGATGAATGAACTTGCTCTCAGTGAAAGGTTTGGTGAAGATATCTGTAACCTGCTCCAAAGACTAGAAAAATATCAAGTCAATGAACTGAATATGAATAAGCTCCCGAATGAAATGCATGTGAATCTCTATGTGCTTGGTCTGCTAGTGCTGAACCAAACTCTTGAAAATCTAAATGGTACTCTGGTTGTCACAATAAATGATGGTGGGCTACCTGATAGGAATGCCAAACTCAAAAAGAATCCCCTGAAGCCAAATAGCCTCAGTAGCTGCATTAACATCTCCCCTATACTTTGCCTCTATGGATGATATAGCAATAACATTCTACTTCTTGCTAAACCAACTGATAGGACTAGAACTTGAGAGAAACTGTAACTAGAAGTGGACTTGCAAGTTTGTGAATTGCCAACCCAATCTGAATCTATATATCCAACCAAGTCAACCTCTATGCCAAATCTGTAATGAATCTCGTATCTATGTGAACCCTGTATGTAATGCAAAATCCTCTTAGTTGCTTTCCAATGCAGCTCATGAGGTTTCTGCATGAACCTAGAGACAAGTCCCACTATATATGATATGTTAGGCCTGGTGTGAGTCAAGTAGATGAGACTACTAACAAGTTGTCGATACCAAGTGGCATCAACCAACAGTGAAGAATAGTTAGCCTCAAGCTTGAATCCTGATAGAAAGGGAGTCAGAGATGGCTTGCAATCAGCCATGTGAAACCAAGCCAATAAATTAAGAGCATACTTAGGCTGTTTAAGAGAAATCCCTTAATCTAACTGTGAGATCTCAATGCCAAAGAAGTAGTGCAACAAACCCAAGTCTGTCATGTCAAATCTATCTTAGAGAGATGCCTTCTCTGCTGCAATAGCCGATGAAGAACTCCCAGTGATCAAAAGGTCATCAACATATAGAACCAAAATCAAGAGCGAATCATCCTACCACAAGAAGTAGACATTGGGATCAGAATGGCACCTAGTGAAACCTACTATGAGAAGGAAGGAATCCATCTTGGCATACCAAGCCTGAGGGCCCTATTTGAGGTCATAGATAGATTTCCTAAGTTTGCATACTAAGGATGAATCTTGAACAAATCCTAGCGGCTGCTCCATGTAGATCTCCTCCTCTAGGTCTCCATGAAGAAAGACACTCTTCACATCCATCTGATGCACATCCCAACCATGTGTTGTGGCAAAAGCCAAGGTGAGTCAGATAGAAGTCATCTTTGCAACAGGTGCAAAGGTCTCTGAGTAGTCAATGCCTGCCACCTGTGAGAAACCCTTGGCGACCAATTGCACCTTGTACTTATCTACTAACCCATCTGCTACAAACTTGGTCTGATATATCCACCTACATTGAACCATCTTTCTTCCCTTAGGAAGCGAAGTCAAATCCCAAGTGTGATTTTTGATTAAGGAAGAATATTCTTCCTCCATAGCACTATTCCACTCAGGTACCCCTGATGCCTCTCAAAAAGTCTGTGGATCTAAAATTGAAGCAAAGAAGGCATGTGGATCTCTCTGAAAATCTCCTACCCAAGTGCCAACACTCTCAAGTGTCTGTCTAGCCCAAAGTGGCTCAGAAGTGGGTGAGTCAGGTGCTAACTCCTCATCCTCTGACTAACTAGAGGTGGATGACATTGCATCACTGTCCTCACTATCTGAACTTGAAGAAGAAGAAGATGTCTCTGGCTCAAGAACCTGTTGTGGCTGATCTAAATCTGATGAGGAATCATCATGAAGAAGTAGATCTGATGAGGGAGAAGAAGTGTCAAGTGTTGAGTCTCTAGGACTCTCCTGAAAATGGACACTTCTCTCGATGAACAACTCATGAGTCACTAGATCTAGAAGGCGATACCCCTTAATACCATCTGAATATCCTACAAAGATGTAAGGCTTAGACTGACGTTCCATAGCTTTGCATTTCTTATTCAGTATGCGGGCCATGGCTAGGGATCCAAAAACCTTGAGGTGCTCAACATCAGGTTTCTTTTTATGCCAAGCTTCAAAGGGTGTTATCCCTTTCAAAGCTTTATGAGGAACCCTATTTTGAATGTAGCAAGCACAATTGATGGCTTTAGCCCAATACTGTGGTGCTAAGGATTTGGAGTGAATCATACAGGTACCCATCTCTTTCAAGAACCTATTCTTGCATTTTGCAACCCCATTTTGTGAAGGACTGTAAGTAATTGTGCACTGCAAATCAATCCCCTCTATGGTGTAAAACTACTCAAACCTGATGCTGACATACTCCCCTCCATTATCAGTTTAAAGAAACTTGATGGATTTCTCACTTTGTTTCTCAACAAGAGCCTTGAAGTCTAGAAAATTTTCAAACACTTTAGACTTTTGTTTGAGAAAATATATCCAAGTGTACCTAGATAAATCATCAATGAAAGTGAGGATTTACTTGGCCCTTATGAAAGATGGTTTGGGAAAGGGTCCCGATACATCACTGTGGACTAACTCCAAAGGTTGTGAAGCCTTCCAAGCTTTGCCTTTGTCAAATTTTGCTTCGAGATGCTTCCCAAGGGAGCACCCCTTGCAAAGTCCTTTTGAGAATTGGACACGAGGTAAGCCAATGACCATGTCATTTTTGCAAAGTTTCTCAAGGTAGCAGTAGTTAAGGTGGCCAAACTGCTCATGCCATAATTTTATAACTCTATCTGAATGAGTTAGCAATGATGTTAGAGAAGAATCTGGTGTAAAATGTGAGAAGGTGTATAACCTTGCTTAGTGATCTGCCCTACCCACTGCCACTGTAGTATCACTATGCAACTCCCTAATAGCCACTAAATCTGGTGAAAACTCAACTCTCATGCCCTGACCAATCTGAGTGATTTGGTACACTAATAGGATATTGGTTGAAAGAGAAGGAACACTTAGAAAATTATTGAATGTTCCTCCTTCCATTTCAACTGACCCTCTCCCTACAATAGAAATTGATGTGTCATCACCCAAACTAATTGAAGTCATGCTACAAGGCTCTAAAGATGAAAACTCAACTAGTGAAGAGCCCATGTGGTGGGAAGCACCCAAATCAATGAACCATGAAGATGTAGAAACTGCTGTAGCTACAAGGGCCTTGCCCTTTTCTTTCTCCTTACCCTTGCCTTTTGCCTTGGTAGAATCTTGGGTAGATGAATTCTGCTTGATGGACTTAGGAACACCTATGTTGTTTTTCTCTAGAAGATGAGTTAGGTGATCTATTTGTTTCTTCATGCATTTGTGTTCATCATGCCCTGTATTTTTAAAATAGACACACTTAACCTTCTCCTTCTTAGGTTTAGCATTGGAGGATGAAGACTCAGTGTTGTTTTTGGTAGGATTGTTGTTTTCTTTCTTCTTTTCCTGGTCCTTGTTCTTTTTCTTCTTCTCCTTTGTTGAAGTCTTATCCTTACCATTTTTAGATATCAAAGCTTGGGGTTGAGTAGACTTCATTGTGCCCATTTGAATTATCTTATCTTTCTCCCTAGTCAAGTCGGCAATGAATGAATCCAAAGAAGGCATTTTCCATGTAGTGCCAAGGGCACTTTTTATGGCATGGAAAGTGGAGACAAAGATTGAATAGCTTGGACCTAACTTTGTGAGAATAGAAAGGATGAGTTGATCATCTTTCTTCTCTATCCCATATTCTTTCAATCAATCTAAGGGCCTTAAACTTAGTGAATAAGTCCTACAGTGTGTCAAAGTTGCTAGGACTTAGACTTATGAGTTTGTTTTCGAGCTCATGATCTCTCATCTCATCAAGCTTCCAAAATAAGTTTTCTAAGGTGTCCCATATGTCATTGGGAGTCTTGGAGGATTCTAAATGGAAGAAAAGTTTTGGAGACACAGACAAGCTCAGTAATCCATAGGCTTCATCACTACGGTTGTACCACTTCACCTTTTCAGCATCAGTGTTGGGTTCTACTTCAGTACCCATGGTGATCCTATACAACCCTTTGCTTCTAAGAATGATTGACATTTTAACCTTCCATTCATGATAGTTGAAGGGTGTTAGGGGTTTAAGTTGAAAAAAATCCATTTTAAGCTGAATTTAGGTGAAGTTGTGTTGATTGCAAGTTATGAATTTATGCATAAAGGAGAATGAAAGCGAAGATATGCAAGTTGTGAAAAGCAATCACACCCCCCTAAAATGTTGAGCCCACCCCAAATATGCAAGTGCACACTCAAAATATATTGTACTTAGCTGATAATGTGTCTTAGATCAATCAGTGCAAGACTTAAGCAAACAAGACGTCGGACTTAGCCGGAAATGCGTTCCGAGAGACCCAAATTTTTGGCACTTTATAAACTAGTGCGTTGTTAACAAATAAAAATCCTACACTATGGAGAATTGAATTACAAACACTTTTTCAAAAAAAGGCACCCAAATCTGAGCTACCATTTGCAAGATATTAAAGGTTCAATTTTCCCGTAAACTAGTGTTTTTACAAAAAAACACTAAAACATTAAAAAAATGCCTGTTTTGAGAGAGAAAGTAGCCTTCCAAACACTCATTGGATTCAGAACAGAGCGAGGAATCCAAAGAAAAATGTATTTGTGAAATCAAGTTTAACTAATTGTCTCAATATGCATGAAAGCAAGTTTACCTTCCTCTTTTAGTAAAAAATACTAGTAAGGCAAAAAAAAAGAATTTTCAGCTAGTTTTTTTTACTTTTTTTTAATAAGAGGAAAGAAAGGGAGATAACTATTGTGTGATGTCTAAGGCCTTGATAGGCACTGCCAAGAAGATGAAATCAGGGCTTCACAATGAACATGCACCCTTCTAACACTTCCAATGCAATGCAAATTTTAGCACACAGACTGCAGACTTAACACTTCCAGCACAAATTTTACCACATAAGAGACAAAAATAGGTGCAAAAACAAAATTCCAGGTGTATAAAAAGGATGCCTAGTGACTAAGGGTCCACATGGGATGCCAAACCAGAAAATAAAGTGCCATTTTCTAAAGAAAACAATTCTGATTTTGTTTTGCAAAAAAAAAAAACCCGCAGACCCAGACGCTGTACGGCTTGATGGCGTGGCTGTAGAAAGGACTATTGCTGCTGCTTGGCATGCTGAAAGGACTGCTGCTACTGCTTGGCATGGAGTTCCAAAAGCTAGGTGCAGACCAAAAGAAGGTTGGCATAGAGTTGTAGACGCTGTGCCTGGACTGAAGCTGAGTGCTGCTCCTCCCTCTGCTGCTCCACACAACAATGGCACCCAAGAATAGAGACAAAACCAGCACTTGACGTGAAGACAACCAAGACACCCAAAGGCCAAGGATCCCAAGGAAAAGATACCAGAAATGATATTGAAAGTTTTTTTTTTAATATTTTACATCAGATCTAGAAATAAAAAAAATAAAGAGAACTCCACTCCTCTTGATTTCAAAATAAACTAAAAGCATAGCCAGACACATGATTACTGGGTTTGCTCTGATACTATATCAGAGTTGTTGCCAAAATTTGAATAATGCGAATGCAATAGAGATGTGATCACACGAGATGAAGCAAGTGCATACCACATATATGCTAAAGCAATTTGAAATTATACAAGAAGCTAAATTGCACAAGACAAAATGGAGAAAACCAAAATCTGATTAACATGAGATGGCCAAAGTGAGGAATACATATAGGAGAGTATGTAAATAACTACTCCACAAAAGGTGGACAAGGCACCTCAAGAATAGACTGTAACTCCTCCATGAAAGGTGGTGACAAGGTGCTAAGAATAGAGAAGTAACTCCCATTAAGGGAGTTACTTATGACATTCTTATGACACCTATGACACATCTATGACACACACCTCCACATAAGCTAGCCTATCCCACAAATGTAGGAAAACTCCATGTATGCACAAGAAATACAATTCCCTAATTAAAAAATAGGGAAAAATAAAAACCTACACTAATATTAATAAGGGAGGATAATCTACATGAAGTATAATCTTATCGATAATCATAGAATCTATAGTAAATTTTAAGAAAATAGAAGTTTCCATAGTTTCATCAATGTTGATAGACATCTCTTCACATTATTGTAATATACTATCCTCAGAACTAGATAAGGATGATTCCCATTCTTCTAGGGGAGGATGAGGGCTATTAATCTCAAATAATAGTCACATAATATGGTTTCTATGACATGGAGAAGTCCTCATAAGCTCAAGGAACAAAATATAGGATGGGAGATTAGTGAGTTCCATGATGGGATCCCACTCATCATAACCCATAAGAAGGTTTTTAGATATAGGTGCATAATGATTAAGGAGGTCCTCAAAAGGAGGAGCCAAAGTGCATTGGAATTGATGTTGATAAGAAGAATAAGGTGTATAATAAGGTTTTAAATCATGATGTGATGATGAAGTAGTTGATTTAAGTTGATTTTGAGAAATGGTAGAAGTATTAGTATAAATGTGATTAGTGTTAGAAGATTATGGAAGATTGGAAGAAATAGAATGTGATGTGTTATCCTAGGGAGAATCAAAAATTGGATCATCAAAAGTAATAAGGTCATCTTTCCCTAACTCATTTAAATGAGTTGGGGAAGAAGCTTAGATAACATGATATGTTTGAGATGAAGGAGGAGTGTAGATAGGTTGGGAATCGATAAAAGAAACCACCCATCATATATTAGTCATGTTAAGCATATTTTATTTGAAAGTGGGTTCAACAAGACTTTATAAATTATTGGTGGAAGGGGTGGCTTTGTCTTAGTTGTTTTATATAGGTTAATGATTAGGAAGAGGGCATTTGTAGATATCCAAATGAGCAATGGCTTAGTTCAAGGCTTGAGTTTTATCATGTGATTTACAATCCTTAAAATCAATTTCATAAGCTTGTTGACACTTTTGAATGATATAATTGTGATCAAAATTAGGACACAAAAGAAAGTCCATAGCTAAATTATGATGTTATCTACAGGTCTCATGAGAATGATCCCAATTAGTATGCAACCAACAAAACTTGTTAGGATCATACTAGTATTTCATAGGATGGGTAGCGCCAAGTTCTCATGGAAGAGGTCTAGGTAGATGCTTAAGTAATTCAGCTGAGGATATAGGTTTATGAACATTAACATTGTTTGGTGAAGATAAGTGAGGATTGGTATATTATTGAGAAGGGGGTGCTATTTTGATGAAGGGGTGGGAATGACAACTTGAACATTGTGAATGGTGTCATAATAATATGTAATACCATCATTGGTAACATTGTGATTTTTGCTCTTAAGTAAGAGATGAGGACCCGTAAAGGGTTGGGGTGGCTCGAATTAATGCATAAAGAAATATTGTTATTTAGCTTGGTCAATAACTTCTTCCAACAAACATGGAGAGAGAATGTGGACCTGATATTGAAGTTTAGGAAAAAGGGCATTGGTAAAGATATGAAAAAGATGATCATTAGCCATGTTATGTTCACATTTGTTTCACAAAGTTTTCCTCCTTTTAACAAAGGCTTGAGCAATTTTGTTTTCAAGTTGTTTGTAATTTATGAAGTGGGCCAAAGTGTTTTCAAGAAGATCACTAGTTTAGAATTATTGAACTAAATTAGTCATAAAATCCTCCAAACTAGTAATGGAATGAGTTCTAAGTTTGTTATACCAATTCAAGGCATCACCTGTGAGGGTTTTGGCCAATATTTTGGTAGCAACAAAGGTGCTCAAATTGACCTAATCCTTATAAAGATTTCCAAATGTTTTAGGATGAAGGTTGGGATCAATTGATCCATTATAAGAAATTATAGGTGTGATACCTCCTATATCAATGTTAGCAATTTGAGTAGTGAGAGGTTCATTTTGGAGATGCTTAATGGTTTTGTTAGCCAAAGGAGGTTAAGGAATGAGATTTCCTTGGGAATATTGAAGAGGAGTAGGGGGAACATTCTGGTTATGTGTGACCCAAGCCATTAGTTGAGGATGAGATTGAAGATGAAGAAGGTGGTTTTGCATTCTCATCATTTGATTTGTGTTATGAGCTTGAAAGGTATTCATTTGATTGAGTGTTTGTAATAATAGTTAATGTTTCTGATTAACATTATTATAATCATTAGAGGTGGAATTAGTGGCTTGGGTACCACTATTGGTGTTGATATGAGCTTGAGAGGAATTATGAGAATGTGAAGCATAAGTGGCAAAATTTTATTGTATAGTAAAAGATGGAATAGTGAATGGTTGAGAAGAAGAATCACTAGTAGCATGATTACCTTGGGTAGCAAATGATGCACTAATGGAAATATTAAGGATAATGGATCTTATTGATGAGGTTGGTATAGATTTGGGCACAACAATGTAAAGAGATAAACACAATTATTTTTTAAAACATTGATAATATGTTATTTCACACACTCTGAATAATAAAAAATACGGTAGTTTACAATTAAATATAAATCCTCTTTCTTATAATTAAGGAGATCATATCTCCTTAAATCTCTTACTCGACTCCATAATATAAATCAAAAACCTATAAGAGATATATTGTTATAAATCATAACAATATTTCTTAACAATATAATATAATCTAATCTATATTCATTACATTGTTTATAGCAATATTACGACAACTCATTTTAACCAAATATAACTAACCAATTACTATTTAACTTTTTATAAATACCCACAATGTAAAAGCTAATCCCTAACATCGCCCCCTGCCCCTGCCGCCCCCCTCCGCCCCCCCATAGTTTTTACATGGTATAAAAATATTCACACTCTTATCTATAGTATGCTCACCCATTGTAACATGCCCTATTTGGCTCATGATATTGATACAAAGAGAACCTCACTCCTCCCATGGTTTTATAGGTTTACCACAAACCTTGACATGAATAGGAACCTCTTTATATCTACTGTTCACCTCCTAGTTTTTTTTAGATTTCTACCATAAACCCTTTCAAGATCCATGAATTGAATTATATTAGTGCTTTCTATATTTTCACATTAGGGATTTATGTTTGGAATTTCACACAAATTACATATCTTGAATAGGCACATTCTTCTATTCTTATTTTACAAACACCTAGTGGAAATGAAAAAACACACCATACTAAATGTCACCAAAAAATTAGTGTGGCCCTATTATTGGTGACTTATGAGAGGTCACTAAAAGACCTCAATCCTCCATGTATCCTCCAACCTCTAGTATGGGATACTGCTTACTTAGAAAATTTGTCTTTGAGATGCTTCTATGGTTCTAGCAAGTTCTCTATTAGTTGCTTCTATAGAATTTGGAACCCCCTCATTTTTCAGACGTCACATATAAGCAAAAAAGCATCTGTAAGGCAAATTTTTTTTACTTTAACAATTTTGAGACTTTTTGAAAATAATGACTCTTTTTGACATATTAAATTGACTTTGAATTTTTCAACACTCACAAGATGACTAGACAATAAAATCACTATAATCCTAAGATCACCTTTTTAACTTTTGACAAACTATTTTTAAGAAATGAATTTTAAATTATTTAAAGAATAAAAACTACACAATTACTAGAAACAACAAATTATTTCTTGGACACTTGTTGACTATTGACTCAATTAAGATTTATTTTCAATTTATTAAATAATCTCTTTATTGTTTTAACAAAAGTCTAAACTATTAAATCTAACCTATTGATTAGACCAATAATAAGCTTTGACTAAGCCTAAATCTAATTTTCTCATATTTTTCAAGACATACATAAGACTTTAAAAAACTCATTAAACTAAAAAAAAAATTTAAAATCCCTGTCCTATAAGTTGTTAAAATAAATGTACATAGCTAAGTGACATACACATAATTGATAGAGTCATCAAAGACTGAGTACGATAGGAGATAATGGTGAAAAGATTCAATTAATATCAACTACAAAGATGCTTAAGAATTCCAAATAAGGTGGCTCCATATTAATGAATAGTTCATTAGGTACAATTAAACATGTAGCTATTGGATCTAGCATCCCATTAGGTATAACTAAGATAAGGTGAGTTAGTCACTGTGGACTACGTGCACTTATCCTATTCATTAAATTTTACTATGCACTATTTTAACATACTGAGTTCACCTATTTGAGTCAAGTGACAAACCTTTCAACATATACGCAAGCAAGTATTGATGATTCAATAACAAAAGAGTGAATGGAGCTAATCAAAACTAGATGGATGGAACCAGACTACAACAACGAGAAGAATATTATGTGGTAGATATAATAAATGCCAATGGAAAGCTTAAACAAAATATATTTTGTATGTGGTATCTATGGGAGACCCTACAAGGGTTGGTAAAATTCATGATGTTTGTTGACTACAACTCAATATTATCATCAAGTAAAAAGTCCATGAAGGGAAAGAAAGAGATGAGAAAGCAAGGAAACAAGAAATGATATAAATAGTATAGGGTCAATTAGGTCAACCTAACACAGAAATAGGATCTATAAATAGTACAGGGTCAACTAGGTCAATCCAACATAGTAAATAAAGGCTATAAACAGAGAAAAAAAATTCTATTAATAGTATAGAGTTGACTGGATTGATCTAGTACATTAAATAGAGGCCAAACAAAAAGGTATAGGGTCGATTGGGTCAACTTAGTACAACAGATAGGGAAAATAAAGAAACCTATAATAGATTATGAATTAAAACAAGATAATTTTAGCAAATACTTTGAAAAGTAAGAATTTAAGGGAAACAAATAGGCAATTGGATCAACACTGGTCAATCCAATTGAAGCACATAACACAAAATCGTGCACCAATGCTGGCTAATGCAAGTTTTTACAATACAAAATACAATTGAGCAAAGAGCAAGCAATAAACTTACAAAGTAAATAACTAACTAATTTATCAACCTAAATGTTTATAAGATTATTAGAATATGATGGGAAGTTGGCTGTAAGTAAGGAACTAGAAGGCAATCTATGGATGGTTTTAGGTAGTTTGCACTGAAAGAGATCTATAGTGGTAATGATATAAGTTTAGTATTGGGACCTACCCCTTCAATTCATACACCATAGTGATAAGGGTGTCAGGTGCTTAGCCAAAATATACCATAAACCACACTTTATACTTGACCAGAACGTCAAGTTACTTTTTCTTTTGGTGATGAAATATAAGTAGGTTAGCCTTGGGTAGATAAATGTTAAAATACTTATTTAGATTTTATGATTTGGTCATGTGTGCATAAAATGGAAAATAGTGAAACTAAATAATTAATAAAAAACCACCTAATTAAGATATGTGAACTATTATAAGCATGTAAATAACAAGAAAATAAAGTGTGAACTAATTATTAGAATATAAATTTAATTCTAACTTTGACACAAGGTACAATGTTGATATAGTCAATAATGTATGCAAAAAATATAGAACAAGGTTGATAGGGTCGATCTTATACTAAAGAAACAAGGTCTAAAAATGAATAGGGTTAGTAGATTTGACCTAATTATCCAGATAACATACAAAACATAGAACTGGGTCGATAGGGTTGATCCAGTTGACTGTGCAAGGGTAGTTTTAAAGATTGCAAATTGCAAAAGGAAAGACTATAAAGAAAGAGATAGAGAGATAGAAAGGAGCCTTGGTGGATCAAAGATTGAAAGCATGAAGATTGCTATTTAATAACCTTGATATATGCTTACAAATTTTGCTAACCAGGTCGATTGGGTTGATCAAGATTTATAGAGACCTATTGCTAAGTGCCTGAAACATATAAGGTTGACTGGGTTGACCTAGTATGCTAAACTTGATGTCTAAAAAATTTAGGGTTGATTAGGTTAACCTAGTAGTCTAGACTAGAAGTTTGAAAAGCTAAAAACTTGTATTGGGTCATCTGAGTTGATCTAGTAGCTTGTACCTAAAAACTTGCACACAAAAGTTAGAGTTGGGTCGATGTAGTTGACCTAATATGGCAAATATATGATAAAAATAATGATGAAAAATAATGAAATAAGGTAAATAAATCCTATAAGGGTTAGTTCACATCGGGTTCACTAGAATGTATGCAATCATAAATGCATCATGTCTATAAATCAATCTTAGCTTGAAGAAGATAGAGTATACCTACACTTCCAATTAGGAATACATTTGTTAAGTAGGAGAATGACCAATATGGAGATCCACTAGACCTGATTAGGGTATCACTTGTCATAATACACCACAATAGA
Source organism: Torreya grandis (assembly GCA_037957365.1). Taxonomy (NCBI): domain Eukaryota; kingdom Viridiplantae; phylum Streptophyta; class Pinopsida; order Cupressales; family Taxaceae; genus Torreya; species Torreya grandis. The sequence continues at coordinate 1,243,604 of JARHVA010002067.1, forward strand.
AAAGGTTATAAAGCCTATAGTCTAACACAATCACACAACAACCCTAAAAGAGTCCAAGGTTTAATGTTAACTCTATAACTAATAAATAAGAAAGTAAATATAATCTAGTGCTCACCAAAGCTTGTGGCACAAACTAGGAGTTAGAAACAAAAAAAAACATGCATAGAATACATATACTCATGTCAATGTATGCATAATTATAATGTATGGGAGAGAAGCAAAATTGCATTATCTATATACTCTTACAAAGGAGAAATAAAGTTAGGAATAATTACCTTTGAAGATGAACTCAATGAGCTTCAATCTCTCCCTTGGCTAAGGTATTTCATAAGAGATTGTTGTGGTATGTAAGGATAACAAAGAAAAATCAAATCTAGGCTACACAACCTATCTATACATCTAAAATACTTATCCACAAGACAAGATCCGTATCTCCAAAGAAAGTATGGAACCCTAAGTTTTATTCCTCAAGTAAAATGGACAATAAGCAAATGTTAGTTCACACTTATTCACTTCTCTATTCTCAAATGGTTAGAAATGAACTTGTATATATAGGTGGATCTTACCCTAAATATTTTTGAATATGTCGGCTATACAGGGTCGACCTAGTCAACCCTTTATGTTTTTAAGAGATAAATCATTAGGTCTTGAGCTAGGTCAACTAAAGGGATAAAAAACTCCAAGTGAAAAATATTCCTAAATAGTACAATATCAACCCAGTTGACCTAGTACGGTTAATTGGTGAAAGGGGGTCAAGGAAAGAAAAAGGAGGATAATGATATGAAAAATATTTGGAATGGGTAAAACAAAGAAGAATAAGCTTAGGGTAAATGGTTTTAAGAGATGAGTGTGTAGATGGTAAGTGGAAAAAGGGACAACAATCTTATGAAGCACCAATGGTCTACCCACCCCTTTCCCAGTGCACCCCTTAAGGCATGCACTTAGAGTGATTGAGACTCAATGGGTTCCTACAAGATACAAAGTGTTAGTGAATGATAAAATTTTGAAAATATTACGTGTATACAAGACCCACTTAGTAGGTGACCAAGCATGTGGTAGAGTAAGAGAGTGAGAATAGTTAGGGTTTTAAAGATGAAAATATAAAAATAAAAATAAACAAGGGAAAAAGGTCAAAACCAATTTAGGGTTTTGAAGTTTCATTTTTTCCTCCAAAATCTTGCCTCCATAGGTGTAGATATTACTAGGCAAGCCAACTAAGGAAGGGAGAAGAAATCAAGGAATGAAGATCAGCTAAAAGGACCAGATTCAGGTGTATCTAGGCAAGTGAACTCTCATATATTTATCTATTCTTTTTCTCAGATTTGTAAACATGGTAGTGATGAATTATAACTTCTCTTAGGATATTGAATCAGGGGTTTTGTTTGTTTGTTGGGTTGTTTTGTTTTCTAAATTTATTAAAAAAACCCCTCTATTTGGGTTGTTGGTTAGACATGGTTAAGATAATGGAGTATATATTTATTGTATATACATCCCTTCATTACATATTCAAGTTTTATTGAAATAAATGTATTTGTATATATAAATATCTACATATATAAATAAATATATATTTTTATTTTGTATAGTTTCTTCATTTGAATATATATTCGAGCCTATAAATATATGTAAATATAAATATGAATTAAAAAAAACAATATATATATATATATAATAAAATGAATATGCTATTATGTGTTATGTAACATTGTTTTTATTTTTTATTTATTTTTTTAAAATTAAAAAAAAAAAAAATGGGAGAGGGGTGGTGGCTAAGCCAACCCCTACCCCTCTGATGGTAGGGAGGGAGGAGTGTTTAGGCCAGCCGGCCCTCCCTCTTACCTGCCTTAGCACATGGTTGATGGCCATGGTCATGGCCTGGCCTCATAGTCTGGCCATCGACCATGGGCCTAAGGTTTGCCCTAAATCAAAATTATATATATATATATATATATATATATATATATATATATATATATATATATATATATATATATATATATATATATATATATATAATTATATGGCCGGTCTTATTATTTAGAATTTAGTTGAGTGATTTATATTTTATATTATTTTATTTAAATCTTATATCATTTAATTTATAATTTATATTTTATCTTATTTTCAATGAATGATGATAATGGAAGCAATGGACAATGGATAAAAATAGAGTGTGCATTAATATGGAATATCATTATAATAAATGTGATTACGTACAAATTTCAAAGTATTAATATAAAATTAATGATTATATTATTATGATTGATATCGTGGTATTATAAAGTTATTAGTATTTTATGTGTGAATCAAGATTATTATCAAATATGGGGTAAAAATAAAAAGTAGGTAAAATGATAAGTAGATGTAAAGGTGTAGTGGTCAAAATATAAGTGGTTGGCACATCAAGTATTATGAGTGGTGTATCAAATAGTACACATATATTTGGAAGAGTATTTTGTGTGATGCTCATGATTAATAAAAATATGAGATTGGCATATCAAGATTCAATAAGCAATGCATAATTCAATAGGTAAGAATTGATATGATATAATATAAGTGGTAGTAAAGAGTTAAGTTCAAAATGTTTAAGTAATCGATATTAAGAACAACAATATATTAGTGAATATAAGTGGGGTATAAGAGAAATTGGTAAATTATTACCTATCTACTCATTAATTTTTTGGCATATATAATAATAATAATAATAATATATTATCATTATTAGAATAAATATTAAAATTTCATTATTATCTTGTTTATGATTCTAATATAGAAAAAGAAAGAAGAATATGTGAGGGCATTTTTACTTACTCAATGTAAGTTGACACATCATTGCATATTGTGCAGTGCAGGGGAAAAATAATCACCAATGAAATATAAAATATAAAGATATTATGCTCATTATATTGTATTTTGTAGCATCTTGAATGTTATTCGATTTATGTTGGTGTTATGTTTATTGTCTAATTGAAACATTTGTAAAATTTATTTATTGGGAAATGTCTTTAACCTAGAGTTATCTCATTACTAAAAGATCCATATTGGATCTTATGTTATTGATCACCATAATGGTTTACGTAATATTTAATTATATTAATGTATAATGATATTCCTTAATCTAAGTGAACAACAATTTGTTTATAACATTCAATGCTTTGTCATTAGATGTAGGCTAGTTCTTGACTCATAGTTAGATGATAACATTAGTGTTAAGAACACACATTTGAATATTAAAATAGCATTTGAGAATATAGTATGGAAAATTTTTATTGGTAACCATGGACTTGAAATATAAGTGAGCTTAGTTCACTTTTTTATTACGAAATTATGCATAAATCTTAATGTGTAAAATTGCTAAAAAATCAATTTTGAGTTTGAACTATAATTGAAATTAATGAAAAAGTTAATAAATATTGCTTGAGCTATTCTAGGTGTCTTGACATAATTTGTTTGACTCTCTAAGCTTAAGCGTTGTAGAAACCCATTTGAGTAGGTGTCCTTGATAGACCATTAGGTACCCTTTGGAATCTTGTCATTGGAATATAAATGCAATTGAGATTTAATTTATATCTTGTGAAGTGAAAGCATAGATATATCATCATCTAAGATCATTTGGTGGATGGTTGGATTATTACTTGCATTTTTATGAGATTCCATACAAGTTCACATTATAAATTTTCTTTTTTAAAACCAACCAAATCAGTCTAGAGAGACGCTCTAAATTAATACCTGAACTTGAGTATTTACGAAACAATTTTTTTAATATTAATAATTATCTTATGTGAATAAAAATATGTAACTATTTTTATTATACCCCATTCCGATAATTTTTGGTGGGTCTAATTCTGGAAGCAATTGGTAATTTTTTGCACATATGTTCCTTTTTCAGCCTAAGAAACTAATTCAAATTTGAGTTGTAAGAAATAGCTAGGGGGTCCTAAAGAGAAACTATAGTTTGATAGTGGCTCATATTACCTTTAAATTTATATGGGAACTTATTTCTATTACTTTTGGAATTCTTTACTATTTTTAGTGACCTTGTTTTTGAACCTAGTTTATTCAAAATTTCTTAACAGGACAGTTTTCAGTGTTAAGAATCTGTGAAATGCTAAGTTATTTTAGCATTTAAATTATTGTAGGTTATTTTTGGAGGTTATTAGTGGTATCCTATAGCTAATAGAGTGTATAATAACTTTAAAAAATTATTTTCCCATCATTGAATTATTTTTGCCATCACCATTTCATAGGTGATTTAACGACATTGAGACTCGACTAAGAGGTGAGCTCACCAAGTCCATTTGCTTCAAGATTGAGATTTTTTGATTTAATATATATGGTTAATATTTATTAGAATATTTATGGGTGGTAAGATGGTTATATGAGAGTTTGAGTGAAGTAAGAGTTTGGTTGCTATCTTAGTTTTTATTATGCTTGAGGTCATAGTTTGTAGTCTCCTTATCAATGAACTATTGGAAGATTATGTTTATTACCATTTGGAATGAGTTTTAGTGTAGATATCATTAGTATACATTAAAATTAACAAGCCTTGAGTATCAGGGTCAAGTGTACTATTGAAAACTAATTCTAGTGTAGTCAACATAGCTTTATTATAGCTAGCTTGTCAAATGCCTTGATGAATTTCACATTCCAAAATTGAAGGCAAGCAACTATGTAGTAGGATGTAAATTGAGTGTGATTGAGTTCCTTTAAGATTACCTTACTAGCAGGCATGGTTTATAAGATGCATACAATCATGGTGTGCATTTGTGTGGATGAATTATTAGTTAAAGTGTTCACTTGTGTGAAGATAGTGTTATAAAAAAAATTGATATCATTTTAAGGGTTTTCTTTGAGTTTTATTGAGGTGAAATTTTAGGCATTATAGTTACACTATCTACTAGTGGGGATGTATATGTCATATTATAGTTTAGCAGTCTATGTTGAATATATTAGTTGGTTACATTGAGAATCAATGATATTTTATGAGCATAATGAGGCATTGAGCATAACTAGTCATTACATTCAACATGGACTACCATGTTGACAATTGAATTCCATTTCCCTATTAGTTACGACATATACCAATGGAGGTTATTATTTTAAATAAAGTAGGTAATTTTATAGAGTAAATAGTAGAGACATGAACATACTAATTAGTTATGCTTAGTAAGCATGTATAAAAGATCCTTGATTTTGAATATAACAAATCAATACATTCAAAGTAGATTGCTAACCTATGTTTACCTATTTTATTTACAATAAAAAATTACATAATTTCCTTACAATAACAATGGATCACTGGTAGGATTTAAACATATTGACTAGTTAAACTTAGCAAGCTCACATAAAATATCCTCAATATTGAGTGTAACCAACTAGTACATTCAATGTGGACTGCTAAATTTCACTTACCTATTTTTTTAAAATAAAAATTACCTAATTTATTTAGAATAATAATAGATTGATGGTAGATAGAGTAACCAATAAGAAAGTGGACGTTAATTATTAATGAAGTAGTCCATGCTAAACATATCGACTGGTTATGTTCAACACCTCATTATGCTCATAAAGTATCCTCGATTTTGAGTGTAACCAACTAATACGTTCAGTGTGGACTACCACATTGGTAGATGACTTCCACATCCCTACTAATTACTTCATCTATTCTGTTGTTCCATGTGTTAATATTAGCATGCAATTTTATTGGCTGAGAATATTAAAATTTAACATCAATTAAATGTACTATGCTTCTCATTGGCATTTAGAATGCCTTAGCTAGCTAGTACACTTGAGTTTCTAACTGATGTGTCTTTAGGTCTCATGGAAGTTTTAAATCTCATTAATTTTCATTCTATTAACATCTGTAAGATGGGTTACTATCTGATAAAATTAAAATTTAATCTCAATTGATAGCATTGTGTTCCATGACTGGGAAAGTTAAAATTTAGACAAGTTGCTCATGCACCATTCATTTATTCCATTTGTATGAGCTCATGCACCATTACCACATTCCATTTATATGTTTATACACTGTTGTAATTTATTATTATTTTTATATTCCTCAAATTTTAGATTAGTTTAATAATTATGGGTTACATAAATGTGGATTATACTAATAGTCAATATTCCTCACAACTGATGATTTGATATTCCTCAAACCCATAAAAACATAGGAAATTATTGCCAACTTACCCATCATCATTTATGTAATGTGGAATGTTTTTGTGGATTGTTATGTATTTGACAAGAGTATTTGATATTCCTCGTAATGCATGTTTCCTCAAATATTATACCAGAATACTAATTATCTTATGCAAAAGAGTGATAAGACCATGGATAAAAGGTGCATAATATGAACTATTTAATTTACTACCACCAATAATTGAGCAAGATTAAATGTTATCACTTATTTCCTCAAAATATAAACAATATATGCATATTTTCAAAACACATTAATCATATCATGGTAAAAAACTATATGCAATACATATATGATGTCCATATTCCCTTATGAAAAAATAGATTTTTTTTTACCAAACATAGGCATGATAAACAAGAGGCATTGATAAACAATCAACATTGATAAAAAAAGGTAATGATAAACATATACAAACATATGAAAAAATATAATTTTTTTTTATCAAACATCAACATTGATATGGTGTTCATAATCCTATTCAAGATTCAAACAAAGGGCTTAGAATGTTCTATTTATTGTGTTATGCATGTTTTATTGTTATAATGCTCTAACCAATATTCACCTCAATTAGTGCCAAAAAGTAAATGATGACATAAAGGCTTGATACATCATAACCTTAAATACGTTAGACCCTTAATTTATTAATTAGTGTATGATAATTTAGAGTAATGGAGCATATAATTCAACTCATAATAATATATTGACTAAGTTTCATCATGCAAACAATACATGTCTCAAGATGTGAGCTGAGAACTCCTTAATTAATGGAAGGTAATCACAATACTTTACTATAGTTAAAAAAAATGTTTTTCTACTACAAACAATCCCACAAGATATTAATATTTCTATTCAGCCCTAAAAGGATCTAGGTTATGGAGGATTTAGATGATTAAATATTAATATAGAAATAAAATGCATAAGGGTGATAATCAAATCTATATCAAGCCATTGGGTGCTAAACTTAGATATAAATATATGTTGAATTCATAAGTCTAAGATAGTCTAAATATGGAAAGTATAACTATGTTAATTATGGAAATAACAAAAAAAACAAGGTACTTAGTTGGTTTTTATGTTATAGTAGTTCTAGATCTAGAACATGTAGAAAGTAAGCTAAAAGGTGATTCTAGAATAGTCACCTTATTTTGGATTGAGTTCCTTTTGAGCCACGGACACTAGCATCAACCTGGGATGATTGTGTTAATGTTACTATCTAGGTTTGATGTAGGTGTCCCATATGGAATACCTACTAGAAAAGGATGATACCACTTATATTCTTTTGTGTTTGGCTTTGCCTTCACTCTAGTGCATTTATATTTGAGTCATGGATTGTTGTTCCTTATGAAATAGTAAAACCCTAGTTCTTCATCTTCATGGTAACCTTAATTGAAAATGGGTTAGTGAGCACATGGTATTGAGCTAACCCCAAAGACCTTGATGCCAATGGAAATTGCTTACATAACCAATACTCTAGAAGATAGCCTCAAATTGATGTAGTTATCCCCTATGTGTTTGCTTGTGTGTACATCTTGTAAAATGTGGAAAGTGAGTACAATAGTGACCTAGATTATAACTTAGAAAATTGAGATCTTGGGTTTCTCCTCTAGTAATTTAGACCTATATATGTGCTTCTCCTATGACCGATATATAAATAAGAGAAAATACGGAAACCTTGCTCAATTCAATGCTTGATATAGTGATTTTGATAATTTATCTTGGTATCTTTTGGTCTTTTCTTGGTGAAAAATTAATGAGGGTTGATATTGTATTTATATCAATCCCTTTGGAATAATAACTCACATTAAATCACTTAGGCTGACCATTAAGATATGCTTCATTTGAAAACTAGATGAATTTAGGGCACTAAACACTTGCATCTAGATAGGACACCTACATCGACGTAGGTGTCTATCTTGGATGTTAATGTCTAAGAAGTAGGAAAGCATGTATAGGCTTAGAACTTGTAGGGACATAATAAAAGTACATTTTAAAAATTATGGGCAAGACATAAGGTCTATTTCATCAACATAAGACTGGTTAGACTAAGAGATAAGCCAAGGGGTATAAGATAGTGTAATTGTGAGACTTACAAAATTGGGAAAGGTCTATAACTAAGAGGAATAAATAAGATCTGAGTTTTATAAGTGTAAAATACTAAGGTGCTATATAATAATAAAATACAGTCTAAATTTACCCTACCTTTAATCTAACAATGAAATTGCTAGTTTAAAAGAAAGGAGTGCATACCTGAATGTGTATACACACCTTATCATTGTATGTGCCCAACTTGAGTGATTTTATAATCACTAACCTAAAAACAAGATCATTTTATAGTGTATAATTAGTGTAATTTGGAATTTAAAGTACTTGAAAATATTGAAATTGAAAAAGTAAGGTTTAGGAGTACACATGTGGGTCGATGTAACTGCCTTACCTATTGACAAGTTGATTTGAAAAAGATGTATCATTGTAAGGCCATAAAACTAATATTAGGAAAAATATAGATAAATATATAAAGTGCATATATCTAAGGGGATAGATAGAGAGAGAAATATTGGAAGGCCCATACCCCCAACCTTGGAGAAAAGGTTAGTTACCACCTGGTAGTTAAGACTGGCTCAGTCATGTAACCTAATGATACTTATAACTTGGTGAGGCTAGATGATACAATCAAGTCCAACCTAAAAACTTGGTAATATTGAGGTGATTTAATCACTTAAAAAATATCAAAAGGTGAACCAACTAATATAATAGATTGGCTCCACAAAGTCCTTAAAAGTCTGATTGAGGTATCAATACATAAAAGTCTATGTTATGGTAAAAATCCATATCTGAAACTAATTTATATTTTGTAATATTAGGTACATGTTGCATAGAATATGCCCCATAAATATGTCTCATGTTGAAACTATGTGTAATAATGGTACCAATGTATATAATTCATATAATTATATGCTTTAGCTAATGTATAAAATTGTGTAAGTGTATAGAACATGCTTCCAAAGTATTCCCTAACTATATATAGATAAATCTAAAAATTGATATAAGTACCAATGTGGAAAACATGTTTCTAAAATATGCCTCTATTGTAAACTAGAGATGTTGAATACTGAATAAGTGTGGAGAACATGCTTCCAAAACATGCCCCCACTATATCTAAAAAATGTGAATGTGTATATAATCCATGCCCATATGAAATTCTCCCACTAAATCTAAAAATATGCCAAGAACAGAGAAACATGCCTCTATGACATGACCCCACTAATATTCCCCCCTTTTTAGGTGAGGGAAATAAACTAGTAATTACCTCACCTTAAAAGGATAAGTACAACTGTATAATTTGTGAATGTAATAATGTAGCATGTAGAAGGAACATGTCTAGGTAGATATATCATTGAAGCACATAGAACCAATGTGATCACATGAAGGCCTAAGATGCATGATAAATATCATGACAATGTCAAATTATCAATAGTATAATCTCAACAAGTAAACAAGCACATATATAATATCACTGAAAATAAAGTCAAAATACAATGGTCCAAGGAGACCATAAACAAGGGTCATGTTCAAATGCTGCACAATCAAAGGACATGACTTAGTCATATGTCCATGAAATCAAGAATGACATATTCAAATGTCCATACCAAAAATAATGACATATCTAAATGTCAAATAAAATATACATAGGCATAGGGGACGCAAACAAAGGAGCATATTCAAATGTTTGAACAAGGAAGACAATAGAAGGGTAAGACACTCAAAAATTTCATAAAGGAAATCATAAGAAACCAACATAAACATTTCATAGCAACCCATGGTTCAAATGTGTTAGCAAAAAATGTCAAGTGTATAACATATCAAGTACCCAGTGTAAGATATAATCATGGGTAAATGCATGTTTATGTACATATGTAAGCTTAAACATGGTAAATAAATGTGACCATCAAACCATATAACATGTGTGTTTCAATATCAAGGAGAACAAATGCCATAATGTGAACATGACATGAGTAGAGGGAAGGCCCAACATCTAAAATAAGAATAGATCATGTATTTGTGTATGCCTGTATCACACTTCAAGTATAAGCATGAAACACGTATATGTATAAGTATCTAAATATGTCATCCATCAACATCAAATTATCACGTAGATGCCAAGGAGATAATAAAACATGTAGGTACTAACAATATTTTTGAATTTTTGAATGTTTTTGATTTTTTTGGTATTTTTTTAATGTTTGAAGAGACTACTCTATAATATTATCTAATGGATGGTAATGATTATCTCCCCCATTAAATGCCTTACAACCTTAATTTGGATAGTTTACAATGTTTTCATCATGATTGGATAGGTTGAAAAGGTACATAACATGTTCCTCTTCACCTTTTGAATGTGTAGTATAATAACTAGTGCTATCATTTGGAATATGTATCAATTTTTCTTCATGAGAAAAGGAAATACCTTACTAATTTGGATCAATTTTATATTTCATTTGGTGTAACCAGAGAGCTCCTAGTGTAAATGCACATGGAGATGTGGTAGGCATAACCCAAACCTTTATTTTAATTAATTTAGTACCACAAGAAATTGGCATTATTATGTTGCCCAAGGAGTTTTTCCAACTTCCTTTATTTTATAAGTTTTATAGATCAAATCCAATTTGTTGTGTCTTACATTGTAAGTAGTTTTTACTTGTGTAGGATCAATATGGTTATGCCAAAAATAATCACCACTAATGTTTTAAGGTAATTGTTAAATCTTATTGGCATCAATTTTTTTAATTTAAAGATCACTTTATTGCAAAATTAGATTTTATATACAAATACTCCACATTATGCTAGTGTGAACCATGTGTTTGCATCTTCACATGCTAATTATGTGCCTAATAAAAAGAAATATTGGAATCCAAAACCCAAGTCACCTAATGATAATCATTTTACAAGTGAACAAAAGCCTACTAAGAGGTCAAGTGATATTCTAAGGGAAATATTTAAAAATAATTTGATCAATCTACCTCCTCCACATCTTATAAGGATATCTAAATAATTTTATGCATATCTTAGAATGCATGGCCACCTTATAATTTCTTGATTTGAATTGAAAAGAAAGATACAAAAGATAAATTCTCCCAAAGCAAATATGTCAAATGAACAAAAATGGGTACAAAACGATCCTCCAAAACAAAAGGAAAATACTTTACCAGATGTACCTCAAGATTTAAATGATACATCATTAAAGGTGGATGAGCCTTCACATGATGTGCAAGTTTCCGATGTTCCAAATTCTCCAAAAGACATACCAAATATTATAAACAATGATCCAAAGCAAGAAATTCCAACAGAACAATAGCAAATGGTCATGTTATAGAATGACCAAAATGCATATTTTTATAATGAGTAAGATAAGATATGTAATTTTTTTCTAGTTTATATCCCACAAGTTGCCAATTATGAAAACAAAAAAGAAACATCAATTTCCAAGAAAGAAGCTCTAGCCTATGGTGCAGTTGGTTTTTCATACATAGATGCTCAAATTTTCAAACCATTTATTCAAAAGTGATTTATTTAAAAAAAAACCCCACCCATCTTGAAATTATAATTAAATATTGGTTACATATTTTATCCTAATGATGGTACACATTGGCATGTCCCTTGTAGGCCTTGATATCATCACATTATTATATGTGCTTCAATGATGCATCTACCTAGACATGTTACTTCTATATGCTACAAGGTTCAATTCAAAGATTATACAATTATCATATGTTTTTGAGGTGAGGTAAATACCATTTTATTCTTCCCTCACCTAAAATAGGGGGGAATGTCATAGATACATGTTATTTACATTTGGCATAATTTTTAGTTTTAGTGGAGGCATGTCACATAGGCACGGATTCCAAACATTCATAGTTTTTATATTTAGTGGGGGCATGCTTTAGGAGCATGTTATCCACACTTATTTAGTATTCAACATCTCTAGATTATAGTGGGGGCATGCTTTGGAAACATGTCCTTCATATTATCACTTATTTAAATTTTTATATTTCTCCACATATAATGGAATCACTAGGTTATAAATATCATTGGATTACACGGTTAAGCTAATATCAACTAACAAATGGTAACTCACCTTTGTTCTAAATTTGGGGGCATGTACCTTCCAAAATATCTCTATATCTCCTTGGATATATACACTTTCAATATTTATCTATATTTATCCTAATTTTAGTTTTAGAGCCTTACAATGATACATATTTTTCAAATCAACTTTCCAATAGGTAATGCAGTTATATTGATACATAGATGTGCTCCTAAACCTTGATCTTTCAATTTCAATATATTTTAAGTACTACCAAATTCTAGATTATATGCACTGATTATACACTATAACATGCTCTTGATTCAAGGCCAGTCACCAGTAAATCACTCAAGTTGGGTACACACAAAGATAAGGTGTGTTATACACATCCAAATATGCATTCATTTCCTTTAAACTATCAATTTCATTACTAGATTAAAGGGGGGAAAATGTAGATGATATTTATGGATTATATAACACCTTAATATTGTATAATTGGTAAATTTGACCTTGGTTATTCCTCTTAGTTATAGACCTTTCTCAATTTTTTAATTCTCATATATGTTTTATCCTATGCCCCTTAGCCTATATCTTTTAGTTTAACTAGTCTTATGTTGATGACACAAACCTTATCTCTTGCCTAGAATGCTTAAAATTCACTTATCTTTTATCTCTATAAGTTCTAAACTTGTACCTACTTTCCTACTCCTTACACACTAATATCCAAGATAAACACTAAATTGATGTTAGTGTACTAACCTGGTGTAAGTGTTTAGTGCCCTATATTCATCTAATTTGTAAATGAAACACATCCTTATGGTTATCCTAAGTGCTTTAATGTGATTTATTACTCCACATGGATTGATATAAATATAATATCAACCCTCATTCATTCTTATCTTACAAGACCTAACAAAAGACCAAAGAGACCAAGGAAACTTATCAAAAGCACTCTATCAAGAATTTAATTGAACAAATATTCCCTATTTATACATTAATCATAGGTATAATATAGGTCTGAAGTACTAAAGTAGCAGCGTAAGAACTTGATTTTCCAAGTTATAAGCTAGGTCACTATTGTACTTGATTTAAACATATTATATGATTCACACAATAGCCAACATGTAGGGGATAACCACATGATTCTGAGGCCCTCTTTAGAGTATTGGATATATAAGCAACACTAATTGATAGTGGGGTATTTGGGGATAGCTTGAAACTGTGTGTCCACTATCCCATTTTACCCCAAAGTCACTATGAATATGGAGAACTAGAGTTTTTATCTTTTCATAAGGATTGATAGTCTATGATCCAGATCTAAATGCACTAGAGAAAATGTTAAGAAAAATCTAGAAGCATCCAATTAGTTGCATATTTTTATAACAAGTAATCCATATAGGACACTTGCATCAAACCCAAACTATAACATCGATGCAACCATTCTAGGATGATGTTAGCATCTCAAGCTTCAAAAGCATCAAAATTAGAATCTAATGATTATTCTAGAACTATATTCTAGACTTATTCCTACCTATTCTATATCCATCACATGTTAACATCAAAAATAGATAAGTATAATACTTCCTTACCATTTCTATACATATCTTGGTTTTACTTTCTATATTTAAACTATCTCAATTTTATGAATTCAACATATTCTTATATCTGAGTTTATCATCTAATTGGCTTGGTATAGAACTAATTATCACCCTTGTGCTATTACATTTTTATATACCCCTTTAATGAAATCTAGGGATAATAATAATATTAACTAGATTAATTTTAGGGTTGAACACTTCTAAGTGATATATCAATAAAACAACCCATAGTAAAACAAGAGAAAGTATAAAAAGTGACAAAATAAAAATTAGTATAAAGTGGTTACCAAAGGACAAATCAAAGAAAAAAAGTTGAAAAATCTCAATTAGAATAAGAAAAGGTTTAAAAATCTAAGTTGAAGTAAACAAGATCACAAAAAGAATAATATCAAAAAGAGAATTTACAAAGGGAACACTTTGAAAATCATAGGTTATAATAAGAAAAAGTGAAATTACTATAAGAGAAGTTGAAAAATAAAATTCAAGATAAACAACAAAGCATGATAAAAAGAGGGTTTATAATAAAATAAATTCAAAAACATGAAATACCTATAAAAGATACAATCTCAAGTGTGGTTCCAAAGGAATTAATTAAAAAACATTCATATTTTCTAGAGCTTTTGATACTTAATCCCCTCATAGATGACAAATAATGTACCAATGTGGTGATTAATAACATTATTGAAATGAATGTTTGTAGCCTAACACTCTTATAATTTCTTGTATATGATAAGGAAAATTTGGGTAAGAGTAATTTATTTAAATCATTTATTGGATCTATCGAGTTACCTTGCATAGCTGGGCCAAAAACATGTTCAGTGGTATTTCACATATATCCTAGTTTGTCATAATATAATGCTAAATTAGGAAGATCATGGATGATAAAAATGGGGGTAATAATGGATAAAGATTCCAACCATTTAACATTTTCACATGAAATTTCAATGATCATAGTTTCAAGAGAGGATAGAGTTTCTTCAAATCAAGATCAACTAATAGAATGCATACTTTAAACTAGCATACAAATAGATACAAGTAATGATATATCAATAGAGGCACAAGACATAATATATATTGTAAAAGAGAAATTATAAATATCAATATCATAATATGGGGTAGGTCCTTATACATACCAAGATATAACAAAAGACAAGAGTGGCATTTCACAAGTTCAAAATCCATATGATGATTATAACAATCCATATTGGTATGGTCCTAATGATACTGATTATATAGAATATGAATATGACAATGCTATAAAACCTACATATTTACATGATTCTATTCATTTTGAAGTGATCATCATTCCTTTTTTCAATGTAGGATATATTGATGGTGATATTATTAATGGAGTCATTGGTTAGTATCTTTCTCTCTATTTCTTAGTTCATACATGTGCAAAAATACAAAAATAGTTAAATATTGTAGAACATACCAAAATAAGGGATTATGCATGATTATATGTACTTTGTCATACACCAATTAAATCATGCACAATATTCAATACTTATTTTAGCTAGTTTTATATTATACATGCTTCACCAATGTAGAAGTGATTGCATAGTACTTAGAATATCAATCCCAGACTTAGTTGCAAGTACTTGCATTATTACACACTCAAAAATTTCATCTAGAAAGGAGTATTTTGGAGTATAAGAGTGAATTAATCTAGTGTCCCTCATCCAAATCTTATCCCAATGAGCTCAGACTATCGCTACTTAGTTCTAGACTTCACACCTATTTCCAATAACATGTACATTCATCAGTTAACTCACTGGGGGCATGGTAACCACATGTTTTATCCTTCTTTTCCCACATTATCTTACTCAAAAACTCAGTATTTAACATTCTATTACATCTTATGATATTTTAAATTCATTTCCTCTCTTAGTTACTGAATATTTCTTAGATTACAACTTATCTCTTGTTGATCAAAATACATAATCATGCATGCTTTTTATATTACTTTTCCTAGATTTGTATATTGTATACACTTTTCTCTTTGCTCTAAGCACAATTGAAGATGTCATTATCAAGTGGATCTAATCTTTCATATCTCTAATTTTATGTGTGTGAAGACATTTTAACTTGTCCTTGTGTGTGTTTTATATTCATGAATGTGTACATTTGAACATGTCCTTTTATGTAGCTCTGAGCCTCCATTATATCTTTGTATGTATGTGAGGGAATTTAAACATTCCTTTATACGTGTCTTCTATTTTAGTGAATGACATTTGAACATGTCCCTTATTTTTGGCCCCTTGGCCTTTTATTATGTGTTTTATGTGTTGTGCATGTACTCTTTCATTGTGTGCATTATGGCCATGACACTTTCTTGCTTATTTGCTCATATTTGGATGCTATGATGGACATCATGCACCCAAACCATTCCAATGCCATGATGTATATCATGAATTTCTCCCTAAGTAGTTATATTCAACATTATATACTCAGTTGACCAAATTAGCTACATGCTTCATTGTCACATCTATCTAGATACACTTCTTGTGAATGCTTATTTTCACATGCATCTTACATTATCACTGTGCTTAGTTTACATACACAATAATGCCATACTTTTCCATTATGTCATTATTACTTAGATTTATAATTTTACATCATATCAACCTATTATATAACCTTTTATTTTGAGTTAAGTTCTTACACAAGATCAACAACTCACCTTAAAAGAGGGACATTAAAAAAGGTTTGTTTTAGAGACCAGGCTTCCCATATCAGTACACATATAGGATCTAATAGTGATTAAATATTTGAAATAATTTTAGGCTAAAGAAACACACAAAAATTCAATTTGGACAAGATCACCACATTGAATTGGAAAACACTACTCCAATGTACTCCCTAATGTTGTTGTCCAAGGGCCTAAAAAATAGGCATTTTTAGAATTTCTCAAAACCTTAGTTTATTTAGATTAGTATTCAATAATTTCACAATCTTAGTTTCTAAAATTACATAGTTTTATCTAAGATTTGATCAGTTTGGGGGTAATCATGCACAACATGTTATTCCAAGTTGGTACTCAATTTTTTCTCAGAACCATGATTATTTTGATCAGTCTCATAATATTTATGCACCTTATATTAGTTGGGGGGATGTGAGTAGCACATTGCTTCCTTATTGCACCAATTTCATAAATGGAATGATAATTCATGTCATTATCCATGTTGTATACACTAGACCAGATTATACTCAATATTTCACCAATTTTATGCCAATTTTACACCAAATTGAACCTCATTCCATCTGTAGTATATTGTTAACTATTTGAAACAATATCTATAGTAGTTTTTACACCAAACATATATCAGGTTTTATATAGGGATTCAAAGTTACTCTACTACTCTAGGATGATGATGATGGATTCAAAATCACTTGAGTTCTTAAGCATACCCACTTGTAAATGAGGATTTGTCCATGCATAGTTCAATCCAAGCTATTTAATGATTAATACAAATGCACAACATGTCAAAACCACTAGTTCTTACATCAAAAAAGGTACAATGGTCTATGTAATCAATAAGGTGTATTCATTCCTTATCACTCTCTATATTTTTATCTTTTAATTCTTAATATTAATCTTAAGTAAAGATTGATATTACATATGTTTCACTATAGGTTGGTATGGAGTAAAGTTTAGAGTTATGGCTTATATCTAGGACTCCTCCCCATAGGTAAGTTCAGGTACGCACTTTTTTTTCTTTTAATCTATTAATTTTTATTCACTATATACTATAATAAAATGGGAGAAAATGTAAACACATAAAATTAACATTTAAGCTAAAACTGTGCACTTGTGACGACTCTTTTACACACTTAGCTCTAGACCTATCTTAAGGCCCCTTTTGATAATTCTCAACCATCTTGTACCCTATTTTAAGTTGAAAAATGACCCTATAATTTACTCATCCCTATTATTGTTATTATCAAAATTAGACATATTTTAGGCCTTACCTAACACTCAACATGATAAAAGCACCCAATGTACAAGAGTGCCCTAGGGGACAAGAGATCACCACTCTAATGTCTTTCCCCCTCCCATATTCTTGTGAAATAACTACTAATTTTCTAAATTTAAAGCTATAATAAGGTCAACCCATGTCCCTAATGAGCCCTATTTGAAGGATTTTTAATGATATGACTATATAAACACTTTTCAAACCATTTTTCACATGAGAGCCTTCCACACCAAAAAACACCATAATCACAATTGCACATTGAGAACCTAATACTTATTTTTCTCAATTTTGATTGCATACAACCCTAATATCCCAAAGATCAAGTTTGAGTAGATTTAAAATGTCACAAGTCATAGTTGAAGCATCTAATCACACCAGTATTACACTAGCATCTATTATATTAAATCAGTTAATCACACACCACCATACAATGGGAGAACTACATGAAGTTTGATCCCTCTTCAATGTATTAGTATGTAGGTAGTGATAAACACATGGGGTGTTAAGGTCTTGACCAAATTCAACCACTAACCCATTTTCCCATTGATTTGAATTAGTCTTCACATGTCATGGAACTAGGTTTTTTTAATGAAAATTAGTTATATAATTATCTCCACAAGTGATCATAAGCATCCACACCATATATATGCTCTACAGATGAAGGCATAGAAAACCTATAAACCCTAATTTATTTAATAAAAGAGGAGAAGAGCAACCTAGGTTGGACATGAGTGCCACCCCCTAGTGTCCTCTTCCCAACACTATTGTCCAGGCCCATACCCATTTCTTGAATCCTTATCCCAATCACCAAACATCTCTACACAATAACTTTTAGACCCTGATTCCTTTTAGAGGCATAATTTATAGCTGTCTTTATTGTCTCCTCACACTTTAATATTTTAGTAATTCTCCATAATACAATAGTTCCAAATCATTAAATGTTATCATTATTAGATTATTCTCCTAATTTTGCATAATAGTGTTATCATCTAGGGTTTTTACATTTAAATCCCAAATTTTATAAAATAAATTCCATAACAAGATATGCATACTAGGAAGATAAAAATAACAATAATATTGAATATAAACTTAATGGAGCTTGGATCTGTGCCTTGATAGCATCATGTTTTATGAAATGACAAGTAAGGTGGGAAGAAGATCAAGGTGTTGTATTTTGAAAATGGAGGTGAGTAAAAATACAAAGAGTTTGATAGTATTTATAAGATGGAAAAGATAAAGAGGGAGTTCATAATTTCCTATAATACTCAACATAATTGGGTTCCAAAAAGGAAGAATTCATCTATCATAAAGAGTGAAAATAGCATGATGTATGACATGAACATGCCTATGTTCATAGTTTCTTATAACACTTAAATTGTAATTGTGTTCTATAAAAGAAGAATTGGTCTATCATAATGATTGAAAAATACATGATATATGGAATGGACATGTGCATGCCACTTTGGGATGAGGTGTGTAACAAAATATTTATGTGTTAAATAAATTCCCTCATAAAAATACTCAAAGACATTATCAAAGGAATCTTTTATAAGTGAGAGTTTGATAAACATTTTTAAATTTAAATTATTTAATTTTGTTGTGTATTTTCATATCTTGATTGAGAAAATATCCAAGATTGATCCCTCTAATGTGAAATTCATATTTTTTGGACATAGTGAGACTCAAAGGTGTACAAACTTAGTGGAAGGTGATAGTTGCCCAAGATGTCAAATTCAAGGAAGATGGATGACATTCTAGTAGATTTGATCCCTCTCCATTGATTCAAGTGTTGTAAACTCTTTCTAGACCAAGTGATAATACAACCAAGAGTGTTGGTCTATCCAACACAACATCTAGTTCTAGTGGTGGGAAGCTGCAAGTTACAACCATAAAATATTAGTCGCTTACACAAGTGATATGAGAGGTAGAAATGTTTTTGGTGAACCAAAATTAATAATGAGATTTACTAAACATTCCAATAAGTTTACTTATTATCATGTTCTTATGTCTTCAATTATTGATGCAAAATCTACTACTTTTGAAGAGATAATAAATGAGCCCATTTGGTATGATGATTTACAAAAAGTGTATTCTTCAATTATGAAAAAATTTGTTATGTGATTTTACTTTTAGGGATTATGGAATGTAAAACCTAGGTTATTAAAGGATTTGAGTATAATAAATTAGTGTATAAAATATGCAGTAAATATAACCACTAATTTATGAAAGAGTTGACCTAATCTATTTTTTCTAAAAATGGCAATGAATGACACAAATGAATACTTAGCTAGAAATTGACTACGCTGGATGATCTGGGAGTTGAGAATTGGTACAAGAGTTTGTATGTGTGTCACTAATAGGATACAAGTGTCAAAATCCCTCCTAGACAATATATCCCTACCCTATACAATAATGTTGTGGCACTAGTGTCCACTTATGGTGCTAGTGTCTTTTATGTAGGAATTGATATGTACTCATAGGAGCACCTATGTCTGAGTCTGCCAATCATGTTCCTATGTGGATAAAACTTGTTTCACTATCTATGACCTATTATGACTGATTTTATATTCAAACTCTAGACCTCCATATGATTAGGGAATTTGATTGGCACAAGTAGTAAACATGCAGTGTTAGTTGGGTAGGTTAGACATCTTAAGACCCCATTATGATAAAAGTTTCCTACATACCAATACTCTGGGGAGGGATAAAGTCTAATGTAGTTATCCCCACCTAGTGCTGATGTAAGTGCAAGTGAAGCTAGTATGAATGTTGATTTGAGTGATTTGAGTTAGGCTTGATATTGTAAATCTATGTATTTTAAGCTTAGGGTGATTGTAGATGATTGTATGCAGAAATAGGGTAGAATAGGGATCAATAACCTTGATTGTGCACTACTTGTTATGAGATTTTTATGTGTATTTATATATGATTTCCATCTAGTGTATAAATGGATACAATTCATGTATATATATTGATCTGGTATTTTTATGTGGTTTAAAATGGGGTCTAAGTGACCCTAGGTGTTTTAGGATTTGAAAAGATATCTGATTTAACTTATTTGGGAATAATGGAGTGTTATCCCTATTTTACTCAAGGTTTTAGATTAATAAATTAGTAAAAAATATAATAATAAATACAATCCTAATTTGTGCAATTATTTGTCTTTTTCATCTTTCTAAAAATAACAATAAATAAGAAGAAATATAACTTAGCTAGAAAATAGACTAAGACAATTGATATAGAGGTTGAAAATAGCTGTGCAAGGTTGGGAAGGTGTTGTAAACCTAAATCTAGATTTCATTGGGTGAAAGGATAGGAACACTAAAAAGTGGATTCTTTGGTGTTTGGTGTAATTATCTATTCCAACTGCTATTATCTAAATTGATCACAAAGACCTAAAACTTTTTGGGTAGTTATGATGTGCATGTGTGAGCATGATTTTAAAAAATTGAGCACCGGTTGTTGATGGAAGTCATTGTGAAGTTGATTTTATCTTCAAACCCTAACCCTCCATCATACTTGATAAAATAATATTTGAGTCACTATAGGAATAAGGGGGTTAGTGTGAAAGATGTATTGAATGTGCAATCCACACCCCTTATGTGGGCACACTACCTACATACCAATACTCTGAAGAGGGATCAAGCCATATGTAGTTCTCCTAGCTAGTGTGCTTTGTGTAATAGTGTGATGTAGATGAAAAATACTTAATTGATAGTGTTTGAGGTGGATAGGGACTATTATGAGGATTAAGTAGGTTTGTAGCTATACTGGGCGACTGTGCACAAAAAATAGGGAAGTTTTCTTTCGTGATTTATTTGTATTCTTGCTTGCTTTGTAAGTTTGGTCACCTCCTTGTAAATGAGATTTGAGTGGGATTTTATAGGGAAAAATTGGTCATAATTTAGATTTATTCACACTAGGTTGACCTAATTAAGGATAAGGACAAGATGAAAATGACCATTGGGGCTCAAAGTGCAAATGGATAGGATTGCTGAAAATGGGACATTTCTATATGGGGAACTATAGTCCAAATGGGGTGCTCCTATCTTACAAGTTCAAGACTTGAGGTAATAATATTGGTATAGGTAATAATATCTAGTTGAGGTGGAATGACCATTCATAAGGTTCTAGATGACTGGAAATGAGAAAAAAGGACCTATGAATGGGTTGTCACAAGCCACACTCAAAATACCAATTTTGACATTTTATATGACTATATTCCCCCCCCCCCCCCTTTATTCTAGTGATGTAGCAAAGTGAAGTATTAGGATAAAGAAAAAATATAAAGTGTACCTGAACTTACCTATAAAGGTAAATCCCATAAAGATGTGTGATGCTGAGTGTGCATAGAGAGAACACAATGTGAATCATAAATCTGCAAGAGAAAAATGGAGGAGATTAGTTCTTATTAGACATGTTATGTCTAAAATAAGAATACACAAAGGTTGGGTAAAATAGAGATGAAGAGAAATGAATGAATACACCTCATCGAGTATGCAAACCAATACAAAACCTATTATAATATTGAGTGATGTTGAGTGATGCTGAGTGATGTTGACTAATGCTAGGTATGCATTGTACCAAGAGTAATATCATGAATGGAGCTGAGTGATCAATCCCCTAAGGGTGGCTCAAGAATACACATGCTAACCCTTTAGCTCCATCATCACCCATTATGTAGTGAAATATGTGATCATGCATGTGTTAATCAATGTTTGGACTATGTGTCCAATCCCTTTGAGTAGGTGGCTTAAGAATATAAAGGCTAGCTAGTCATTTGGCTCCATCATTACCCACTAAGTGTGATATATGAACTGATACTAGTATGAATGTGTGTCATATGAGATGGCTCATGAAGCCCATTAATGCTCTATAATATAAAAATGTGGCATGGATAACCAAATGTGTAATGATAACTAGGCCAATCTTGGTCACTTCAAAAGGTGGGGATTGGGCTTGTATGAAAGCCACTCTATAACTAAGAACTAGGCTTATATGAAAGCCACTTCAAAATGATACCAACCACCTACATATGGAAAAAGGCATGAAATTTTTAAGAATACCAGGGTAATTTAATGAACTAGAAATAAAAGAAGGAAAATGTGATGTGCACATTGTCCCCAATCACTGGTGTCTATAACATAGATTCTGATCTAAAAGTTGTACCAACTACCCAATCTAAAAATGGAAGTGAGAGCCATCATGCCATGTATTATTCCACCTATATCTAGATAATTTGAGTAAAAATATACTAAAATGACCCAATCTAAACTATACTATAACTTAAAAAACTATAATTGACCTTACCTTTTTGTCTATTTCCAGAAATTTTGAGTTTTTTGACTGTCTGGATAGGAGTGCCAAAAAGTGGACACTTTATTATAGGGTGTTGTAGTTTTTATGGGGCACTCTTATCCTCTACTATTTTTTATTATTGTTCTATGTTCATCCCTATTTTTTGGTCTATTCTAGATGTTTTATATTTTGATTGTTGTTCTGAGTGTTCTAAAAATTGATTTTGACTAGTAGAGGGCTTTGATCTCTATGACAAAACCTTTGTTTATTGCCCCCTTTTTTGAGGGTAGGAATGAAGACCCTCCAGTGACTACCCTAAAATAAAATATCCCTATAAGTTTGTTATACTAAAAAATACATGATATAATAATGATGATCCAAAAGATGTCTCAAGATATAACATAGTTTGTATTAGAGATTGTTACATCAACAAGGGTATGCCTAGATAGATGTAACAATGTAATAACATGTGCAATATACTGAACTAAAACTAGAAATTTTGTTAGTTGTCAAGGAGGGATGGAACATGATGTCCATCATGGCATTCAAGAAGACAAGATAATGCATGATGTAGATCATGGCATTGTAAATAATTGAGAAGTAAATAAGTAAACAAGCATACAAGGCAAGAATCATACAAAAGAGGCCAAGGGGCCAAGAAAACAAGGGACATGGGCACATATCACTCAAACTAGGAAAACAAGCATACAAGGCATGTTCAAATTCCTACATACACATAAAATTACAAATAAGCAAGATTGGCATGAGGGCCACAAGAACATATAAGAGTAAAAGCAAAGGACATTGGAAAATGTCCTAACACACACACAAGTAACAAAATAGGAACTGAGAAATGCAATCACATCTAACTACTCAAAGTAAGAAAGGAAGGCATGTAAATGCTGGAAATACTATCATATCTAACTGATTAAAGCAAGAAATGAAAGTATGCAAAACATGTAGTACAAGACTAGGTAGATGCTAAGAAATACACAAGTGCTATATAATAGTGAGTGTTGATAGAATAATCTATGTAAGCTAGTAATTAATGTACATCAACATGATAACTAGAGTGTGTGATATAGGAATGACATAACCTAGATGGTGTAGTCATGTAGAAGATGCCCCCAATGGGTAGATATGTCGATGTATATCTCAAATGTAAAAGTAGGATGCCCCTTCAATGGGTAGAGTGAAGTAATCAAAGATCTAGGTGTCACTGCACACACTCAAAGAAGATCAAGTGAAGCATGGTAATGTAGATAAATTGACAAATAATAACATATAATAAGAAAATATAAGTCTAGAATGGTAGTAAAAATGTAAAGCATGGATAATGCATATAATTAAAAAGTTTTTGGTGTTTTGAGTTATTTGAATGTTTTTGTATTTTGAAATATTATATTATTTTTGGTATTTTGAAATAAACTATGTATAATTAATCATAAGGAAACTATGTATAAAAAAGTGAAAATAAACTATGTACAAGTAAGCTAAAAAATTATGTATAAGAAAGACTGGGAAGAAATGATACTAATCGATGAGTCTCATAAGAGACTCCTTATCATGGTGTCTTATATCAAGGAGAGGGATCATGTGTGATCTTGAAGCATGATGGAAGGGCTGAGATTATGAATATAAAAGCTATGTATACTATAAGTACTTTGAAATATTTGTAGTGGAAACCAACTATGGGGTCCCCCTGTAACTTTGAAAAGTGGATTTAACTGTGGGGCTCATAGGGACCCATATGGTAGTAGAAGAAGATCTCTAAAAATGTGCTCTATGTGTAGAGGCATGAGACCTAAATAATACTACCATAGGTATGAATAATGTAGCTAGATACTATTTAGAGTCCTAAAATTGTCACTGATGTAGTGGTCGCTCTAAGAGAGGCCTCCATGGAAGTGTATGAACTCTCTATTCTAGCAAGGGAGGCTTCGACTATGTCTGAACCTAAATTAGTGGAAGAAATATAACTAGGAGAGGAACTAAAACTAGTGACTGTAGAGTAGGAGATGGATTTAAAGTGGGGAATGGTAACTCATATGAAACTCCACCAATTATAACAACTTGATTAACATGAATGTATTTTAGGCATCTATGAACTATAAAAGGTATTGTATAAAGTTTTTGGATCCATGGTCGACCAAGTAACATGTCAAATAATCCTACACTAGGAACAATAGTAAATGGTGTGGCAACATGTGTTGGACCAACCTATAGAGGAATTATAATCTCACCCAATGAACTCTATAGGTGTCCACTAAATCCACTGATAACTATGTCCATTAAGGTGATATCCTACTCTAAATATCCCAAATGCTAAAGTAATATTATAGTACACATGTTCACACTAGATCCATTATCTACTAGAACACTATGAATGGGATGGTAGTCAATGTAGGCTCTGATAAAGAGTGCATAGTAATCTAAAACATCTTGAACTATCTCTTGCTCTAAGAAGGAGATCAAAGTTCTAGCTAGAACTCTAGAATTATACACACCAATCATGTTGCTTAAATAATGCAACTCAATTGAAGGTGCCTGGTATGTATTAGGTGGAGGGTGTACATGATATGTATGGTGAACCCCTGATGTGCCCCCTGTCACCTATTTAGAATGCTATGGGAAAGGATATGAGAATTTTTAGAGACTTATCCTATGTTTTTTTTGCTTGAGGATCAACTAAAGTGCTAAGATCAATAAGGTTGCTGTCTATCAAGTCCTATATCTTGTGTCATAAACTAATGCATCTATTTGTTGTGTGGCTTGGTGCCCTATGAAAATATTAGAATGCATTCTGATCATATCCATGTGGAAGAGGATTTGTCATATCAACTTCTTAAATAGGAGGGAGAGATAGGACATTGCATTCTAATAGCTAGTGTAAGAATTTAAATGGAGATACTGGTATATTGGTAAAGGCTCACTAAAGAGGTGCTGATAAAATAACTCACTGAGGGGGTTCTAAAGCTATATTAACTGTAGGTTGATTTTGAATTTTTCTATCATCAACCTTTACTTTGTATGGGAATTTAATATTACTCTTGTTTGTTGTTTTTGATATGCTTATGTAATTGAATTTTCCCATTGAAAGTAATTTGACTTCCCTTTATTTTAGTGTATGACATAAATCAGTGAATGAAGATTTTTTTTGAACATTATTGACTCATGCAAAACTGGCCAAAGACTCTGTTTGAAGAGATCTTGTAATTCTTGATTGGTCATGGGGCTAGTCATTTTAGCCAAGGTAGTCTTATATCAAAGAACATAATCTATGAGCTACTCATTTGAAATTTGTTTCTATTATGAAACTTGGGAATAAGAAAACTTGTCACATATGTTAATGCTGAAATGAGCTAGGAACATGTCAGCTAAAGGATTGAATGCTTTGACCGACTGATTCAGTAGACTATAAAACCACTATATAGTATAATCCTTTAAATTCCATAAAATAACTAGGTTAGTAACCAATCATTTGGAATATAGTCCAAACATGCTGTATGAAAATCTCTCAAGTGTGCCTCTAGATTACCCTTGTCATCATATAGAGTGAACTTGGGTTGACCAAAACCTGGTGGCAAGGGTATAGAAGCAATATGACATGCCAATGGTGTATGAAGTAGATCAAAAGAGTCTAAATCTTATGGTGGTCTAGAGGAACCTTGCATAAGATGTATCACCTTGGATTGAAGAGATTTTATCTCTTGCACAAGGGTAGCCACATCAGGTGGTGAAGATGTACTAGCCATAACTGGTGGTACCACATATGAAGGTTGGACTGCTATAGGGGGTTGTTGAGACATAGTTGCCCCCATAGTGTCATTTGTAACTAGTTTTTATAAAGGAATGGAAGAATCAAATTGCTTAGTTTTTTTAATTTTCATGATAGATTGTAAGATAATGACATGATCTCAAGGTTGTTCCCTAAGTCTCTCTCTAAAATTATGTAGAATCAAATATTTGTTAATGACATCATTATCAATAATAGGTGGAAGTGTATTAGTAGCCCAATGTGGTGGAGCATGAACATTAGTGTGTCTATCATTATTTTTATTCTCATACTGATCATTGTGTGAATTATCCTCATGGAAATTAGTGTAATTTGGATGTGTAGGATCTATATTAGGAAACTGAGCTGGTTGTTTATCCATATTATATAGATGGGTTGGATGAATCTAGGTGAATTCAGGAGGTTTGACACTAAGTCTTACACTTACTATCAAAGGAAGAGATGCAAGGAGCTTAGGTGGCATAAGGAAAACAACTTGAAAAATGAAAGAGAAGATTAAATAAATGTAATCTAGGATTTGAAAAATAACAAACTGGAATATGCATATAAAGGATACGAAGCACACTAACATGTAAGGTGATACCCTCAACATCATATGGACCTAGTATATTCTGCTAGGATTTGAAATAAATGATTTTTAAAATTACTATGGTGAATTTTAAAACTTAAATGTGAAATTTTGATTTATATGTGTAGGAAAAATTAGAAGAATATTGTTAGAATCAACAAGGAATTTTCCCTAGGGTTTCTAAGGTTTTTTTACACAAAAGAAGTAAGTCAGGTTCAAATGATTTAAATTATTTAGGAATAATGAAGTGTTATTCCTATTTTAGTTAGGGTTATAGATAACTAAATTAGTATAGAATATAGAAATAAATACAGTCTTAATTTGTGAAACTATTTATCTTTTTCACCTTTCTAAAAATAGTAATAAATAAGAAGAAATATATGTTAGCCAAAAAATAGACTATGATGGCTAATACAAAGGTTGAAAATGGATGTGTAATACTAGTAAGGTATTATAAACCTAAATCTATCTTTCATTGGGTGAAAGGATAAGAGCACCAAAAAGTGGATGCTTTGGTGTCTAACACTATTATCCATTCTTGTCGTTATTTTCCAAACTAATCATAGAGACCTAAAACTTTATGGGTAGTTAAATTATGCCTGTGTGAGTGTGCTTGTAAAAACTTGAGTGTTGGTTGTCGATGGAACTCATTATGGAGCTGATTTTGTATTCAAACCCTAACCCTCTATCATGCTTAATAAAACAACATTTGAGTCACTTGAGAAAGAGGGAGGTTAGTGTGAAATATGTACTAAACATGTAATCCACACCCCTTATGTAGGAATGCTGCCTACATACCAATACTCTGAAGAGGGATCAAGCCATATGTAGTTCTCCCACCTAGTGTGCTTTGTGTAATAGTGTGATGCAGATGCAAAATGCCAAATTGATAGTGTTTGAGGTGGCTATGGACTAATATGAGGATTTGAGTAGGTTTGTAGCTGTGTTGGGTGACTGCATAAATAATAGGGAAGTTTTCTTTAGTCCTTTATTTTTATTCTTGCTTGTTTTGTAATTTTTGTCACCTCCTTGTAAATAAGCTTTGAGTGGGATTTTATAAGGAATAATTGGTCATGGGTTAGATGTATTCATGTTAGACTGATCTAATTAAGGATAAGGACTAGATGAAAATGATCATCAAGACTCAAAGTGTCAATAGATAGGACGACCAAAAATGGGACACTTCTTTATGGGATGGTATAATCCAAATGGGGTGTTCATATCCTACAGGCTCGAGACCTGGGGAAACAAGACTAGTATAAGGAATACTATCTAGTTGAGGTTGAATGATCATTAAAAAGGTTACAAATGATTGGAAATGAGCAAAAAGGTGTCTATAAGGGTCGTAAGAGCATGCAAAAAGGACCTATGGATGGGGTGTCTCAAGCTACACTTAAACTACTAATTTAGACATTTTATGACTACAATATCTATTAGAACTAAGAAGAGGGAGAAGGACAATAACATGCAAATAGAACATTAGCATTGTGGTGTTAGTGTCTAGTTATGGCACTAGTGTCTATGGGGCATAACATGAGGCACTAGGGGCTTGTATGCCTAAGGAAGGGTTTGGGACTAATTTTGAGATGTATAGGGATTTGTGTGGCCCACATACTAGCTAGATAAGTGTGTAAATAGGCCCTAAGATAGGTCAAGGGCTAAGCTAAGAATGAGTGGTCTCAAGTAACACTCTTGGCACTCAAATGAAATTTTAGATGAATACATTCTCCCCCTTTATTCTAAAAATGCAACAAAGCAAAATGACTAGGATAACATAAAAGAAACATACTTTGACTTACCTAAGAGATGAAGCCCATGAGTTTGGATCTAAGTATGTGAAGTGTGATCCAATGCATGTTTTGAAAATGAAACATGAATATATTAGTATTTACTTAAGAGATATCAAAAGCATAGACAAAAATGAGTAAAGATATAAGAGAGAAGAAAGGAACAAATACACGTCACTAGGTACATGAACCAATGTATAAACCTGGTGACATATTATATGTGTGCATGTAGGTAATAACCAAATCTATGAATAGCTTGGATTAAAATGATGGCTTACTCAATACCCATGTATGGGAGGCTAAAAAACTCAATCCAATTTTGAATCCATCATTGCCTACCCTTACTCGATGGATCATGACCTATGAATAGCTTGGATTAGATTGATGGCTTGTCCAACCCTCCTATGTAAGTGGCTCAAGAATTAAAGTAGACTATGAATCCATCATTGCCTACCCATGTGTAGTAGATGCACATGTAACTAAATTCTTGTTATGTAACTGAAGTTATATGATTGTAACTAAAAAATGTATATAATATTTCTATGGCCACTCGAGAACAATGGAATGAAAATTGGCCTAGGGGCCTCTTGGGCATTCAAGTGTGTATCTCAAGGACTATGTAGTAATTTGAAATACTACAAATGAAGTAAGGCATAAATCTAGTGCATAATTAGTGCATAGTGTTTGGTGTGTACAACATAGAGAATGACATGGAGTTTGTCATTCCATCTGATCAACTGGTGCATAAGTGAGCATATGAAAACAACATGCCAAAAACATGCCCCCAAATATTATATTTAAGTATATGGATTCTATATTGAGTTGTAATAATATGTATTTTAGTATCTAAAATGGAAATGAGAGTGATCATGCCACACATGATGCCACCAATCTGAGCAAAATAGTATAATTTTGTGCAAAACTGAGTAAAATTGAGCAAGAACTAATAATCTATAACTAAATCTGTGTAAACCTTGACTATGACTATTTTGCCTTTCTGATAATTCTATAACTTCTTATTTATGGGGCTACTATAAAGTAGCACCATACCTTGGATAGCAATGTTATGGTGCTAGTGTCTACTTTTGGTGTTATTGTCCAAATATGTTTTTTTTTCTACCATACTAACTCTAATCTTTGTCTAGATATTTTACACTATGTTTTCTTGAAACTAAAGTATATATTATATGCCTACATGATGGAAACTATACTTTGAGTGTATTCATATGGCCTGATCTCTATGACAAACCTTTGTGAATTCCCCCTCTTTTGAGGTAAATTGTTGAACCTGTGTAAGAACTATCCTCAAAATAAAAAGTTATCTATGATATGTGTTAGAATGATCATTTATAATATATGCATAATAAACCAATATAATGTGTGTACATGATATCAGAATGTAAGATAATGTGAGCATAATTTGGTAATGTACAATGTATGTTAGATCTAGCATTCACAAGGCTGTCACGATAGATATAACAATGTAAGCATGTGTATGGACAACAAATCTAAGTTATAAGTTGAGTAAATACTTAGTGGATAGGGCATGATACCCATCACAATGCCCAGGGAGGAAATGGAGATGCATGAGGTCCCTCATGTCATCTAAATTGGAGTGTGTAATAAGAGAGACAAGTGGCATGGCCATGATGCATACATGAAAGCATACATACAACACACATGAGGGATGTAAAGTAGGCCAAGGGGAGAAAATACAATGGACATGGGCACATCACTAAATCTAAGAAAGAAAAGACATACAAGGACATGTTCAAATGTCCACATATGCAAACATCAAGTTGGCATGGAGACACATCGAAGGACATGTTCAAATGTAATGATATTACTTCACCAAAGAAGTAGAATAACAACGAGATATCACATTGATATGGAAATATAATAAAAAATATGAATAATAGATAAGCCACTTCAAGGGGGAATCTTCCCAAATGCTTGCAATAAAAAATGCATACTATGATATGATGATAAACAACTACCCACTACCTCTTATATATAACCTACCTAGGCCATGGTTACTCTATAGGCCAACCTAATAACCTAATGAAAGCATAAATAAATGTGATATAACATCAAAGAGGGATAATTAAGCCATAAGTTAGCTATTCCTATCATAATACATGTGATAGGTATGGGGTGTAGCATGCCCTTCCCCTTTGAACCAACATTATCCTTAATATTGAACAACTCTGGATGTTGTTACAGAAATTTTTCACCCTCCCAAGTTGCATCCTCACTACTTAGGTTTTTCCACTTGATCAAATATTCCTTAATCTCTCTAGTTCTCAACCTCTTAGTATGTGTTTATAGGAGCTTTTTTGGTTCCAAAATGACTCTTCCTTCTTCATATAGTTTTGGTAGCTCTTTCTGGGATGAATTTTTTTGTCTAATGACCTTCTTTAAGTAGTAAACATGAAATACTGGGTGTATTCAAGATGAATGAGGCAACTTTAGCTTGTAAGCCACACTTCTAATTTTTTATAGAACTTGATAAGGGCCATAATACTTAGCAACAAGTTTATTTTCCTTTTTTTTGATTTAAGGACATCTTCTTGTGAGGTTGTAAATGTATAAAGACCCAGTCACCCACATCAAAATGCCACTCACTACGGTGTTGATATGCTCATTAATTCATCCTATTTTTTGCCAATGACAAATTCTCTCTCAAATTAGTCAAAAACTATTATTGATGTTGAATGTGCTCCTACACATCTCTAACCTTGGTTTGCACCCTTAAGGAAGAAGTGATGGAAGGTGGATAGTAGCCATATAGAGATATAAATGGGGGAATTTTAGAAGAGGTATGGAAAGATGTGTTATACCACCATTCTACATGTGGTATCCATTTAACCTAACATTTTTTGCTTATTTGATACAAAAAAATGGAGATACCCCTCTAAAACTATGCTGACCAGTTATGTTTGTCCATCAGATTGGGGGTGGTAAGATGAGCTATGAGGTAACTGAGTACCTAAATAGGAAAATAGTTTAATTTAAAAATTAGTAGTGAAAATAGGATCATGATCACTTATAATTATTTTTGGGGTTCCATGTAATTTTAGAACTACCTCTATAAAAATAGCTATTATTGTACTTGCTATAAATGGGTGTGAGAGGACACAAAAATGGACATATCTTGTAAGCCTACCATAATTACTGAGATAAAATTCTTACCTTCAGAACAAGGCAACCCTATGATGAAATCTAAGGAAATCTCCTCCCACCTTTGACTAGGAATTTCTAAAGCTTGTAACATACCTAGGGTCTTAACTGTCTCACCTTTGTGTTGTTGGCATATCAAGCATTCTAGCACAATTTATTTGAAATCTCCCTTAAGTCCTTCTAAAAACAATTATTGCTTGATTCTATGATGAGTTTTTAAGAATCTAGAGTGTCCCCCAATTAGAGATGCATGCAACTTTGTAAGAATCTTATGCTTTGAATCTAAATCTTTGCACAAGTATAACCTATAATTATACCATAAGGCATTACCTTTCCATTCAAAATTTTCAAAGGATATATAACCTTCCTATATATTCTGAATCATAACCTATATATCCTTATCCTGCCCTCACTCTAACCTAGCTTCATCTACCCAATCTACCTATAACATGGATATTGCATAAAGTAATGCTTCTATGGATGTATCTCATTTGGATAGTGCATATGATACTACATTATCTTTAACCTTCTTCTATATGATTTCAAAATCATAACCCAACATTTTTATAACCCATTTTTTGTTCCTCAGATGATAATATTTGCTCCAAAAAGTATTTGAGACTATCATGATCTATTTTCACCTTAAAATCTCTACCCATCACATAGGGACTCTATTATTTTACTACATGAGGAATATCCATTATTTATTTCTCATAGATAGGTTTTTAGATATTCTTACCTTTTAATTGATGACTCTCAAATGAAAGAGGTCTTCTTTATTACATTATTACTACTCCCAACCCTAATCCAAAAGCATCATATTCAAAATGAACATCTTAGATAAGTTTGGAGTATCCAAAATTGGGGTGGTGCACATATATTCTTTTATTTTCTCAAATGATTTAGTGACTAAATAATTATAGTGGAAGGCATCCTTATTTAGTAATGCAGTAAGTGGAGCTACTATGTTGGCCTAACATTTAACAAATCTTTGGTAGTAACTTGTTATTCCTAGGAACCCTCAGAGGTTTTTGAGAGTTTTGGGCATTGTCCAATCCACCATTTCTTGGATCTTATGAGGATCAACTTCAACACCTTCATGGGATACAATGTGACCCAAGTAATCTACCTCTTATACTCCAAAATCACATTTGGATGGCTTCACATAAATATGATGTTGTTACAAAATTATCAACACCTATTTCACATGTTATAAGTGTTCTTCCCATGTCTTACTATAAATCAATAAGTCATCAAATAAAACTAGCACAAACTTCCTTTAAAAAGGCCTAAAAATAGTGTTCATCAAGCTCTAAAAAGTAGATGGTGCATTTTTAAGACCAAAGGGCCTTACCAAAAACTCATAATCTCCCTCATGAGTTTTAAAATCATTTTGATGAACATCTTCATCCCTGATTCTAATTTGATGGTACCTCGAATGAAGATCCAATTTTATGAAACAAACAACACCATGCAACTCATCAAGTAAATCATTAATTACTAGAATAGGAAAATTATCTTTGATGGTATACTTGTTGAGTTCCCTATAATCTGAGCACATATACCATGTGTCATCCTTCTTATACACCATGACCACTAGTCATGAATATGCACACTAGTTATGCATGATGATCCCTGCCTCCAGCATCTCATGGACCATATTTTTGCTTTCACTCTTTTGTGCATATATATATATATATATATATGGTATAATATTTGGTGGTTGACTCTTTATAATTAATTGAATGGCATGATCATGTTCTCTTTTTGGTGGTAGTCCTTTTGGCATGGCTTCAAAAAAAGATGGGTGGTCATCAAGAATCATTTGCAGATTAGGATGTGGAGATGAATTTATGGGTTGAACTTATAAGGAACATAATAATTTTATAAATAATTTTCCCCCATTTTTTTATCATTTTTGTCATCTGATGTGAACTAACCAATTATGGATATTTTGCCCATAATCCTTGTAGTTCATTTTTTCTACCTTCAGAATAAAAGCACATGAATAGTTCTTAGAATTTCATCTTAATTGTACCCAAGGTTGTGAGCTATTAGACTCCAAAAATAATGTCTTCACCACCCATGGGAATAGAAAACATAGAAGAATATATATTATACTCACCCATAATAAGCTTAATACTATGGCATTTCCCTAAACAATTGACTATACCACCATTTGTAATCATGAATTGAAATTCTGGTGCTAGGTAAATGAAACAATTCAATCGAGTGGCCAAATTATGGTTTATGAAATTATGTGTTATCCTTAAGTCAATCAACACTATCAACTTCTATTTCTTAAGGAAGCCTACCACCTTAAGTATTTGAGGAGTGATAATACTTGAAAATGCATGACAAAAGATTTTAGGTTTGGAATCTTTAGGTACCTCCTCTATCTCTTCCACATCATCATAGGAGGAATCATCCTATTTATCATATTTTTTAGATCCCTATATGTGTAATAACTTCTTCTCATCACATATATGTCATTTGATCCACTTTTTGTCACAGTCAAAACATAATCCTTTTGCACACTTCTCTTCAATTTGTTGAAGGGTCAATCTAGTAGGTGGAGGAAATGATGGTGTCGATATGCTACAATATCTAAAGTGAGTGAATAGATGATTCTTGTTGGCTATGGATTTATCCTCAACCCTACATTCAATGATAATATAATTAGGAACCTTAAGTGAATTAAACATGCATACCTCATGTTGAATGTGGTCTTTAAGGCCTCTTAAAAATAGGTCATTCAAGTTCTCATCAAAAATTATCTCCACACATAAAGATAGGCTATAAAAATGATGAATATAATACTTGACTAAATTAGTATATCATAATTTTTCTAGTTATCTAAAGTAATTCTCTATCACACATTGCTATAGTGTAATTATAGCTCCTCTATAAAAATTGACTAGGTGACACTGAGATTCATTTTTTTATTTTGAGCACACAACCATCAATATCAAATTAATTGTTTAGGTTGTAGATAAAAGGATGACATGGTAAAATTTTATCCACATGGAATCTAATGAACATAAAAAAATATCCATTTGGTTGATCCAATTTATTGGATCCTTTCCATCAAATTTACACATATCTACCTTTGGTAATAGGTTTCAATGTGGTAAGGTACTTGGATTTGGATTAAGCTAGTTGGGAGATTCACTTTAGTGGGGTTGTGTAATAATGATAGTTGGCTGATTTCATTGATTATTTTATAAATCCATCATGATATTTGCTAAACTAGATTATACGGATTTCATAGTAGATTGTATGCCTTACATCTCACTTTGAATGCCTTGCACATTGAAGTCAAGCCGACTCACTTTGTGATCTATCTTAGAGAAGCATGGTATAAAGGATCCATTAAATACCTATTATTAATACATATCTTCCTTGTGATGAGTTTTACCTAGGGTTTTGACACCCTTTCCTCGACCCCTAGTTTATGGTCCTATCATAAAAGGGATTGATAATGTTCATCTTGATTGGTACTTTTGACTAAATTTAACCAAGAAAATTTGTACTTATGTCACCCTCAAATTATAAACTACAAATAACATGCCCCATATATATTTTTATAATATTTCCAACAATGTAAATAAATCTAAAAAGATCCTTGAATTGTGCACTATAAAGCAAATTTATGAAAAACCCATAAAATGGGGATAAATTTAGAAAAGCAAATCCAATTAAGTTAAAATTTGAATGGAAGCTTACTTGAATGATTTTTCACCTCTAGTAAATTTTTTTTAGATAAATTCACAACATTTGTGAGATATATCCAAATTATAAGATCTAAGGGTTTTATCCTGATTATGGCCCACATCGACACTCTAATACCATTTGTAATGATATTACTTCACCAAATAAATAGAATAATATTAATATATCATAATGATATTGAAATATAATAAAAAATATGAACAATAGATAAGCCACTTCAAGGGGTTATCCTCCCAAATGCTTGCAATAATAAATGAATACTTTGATATGATGATAAATAACTACCCATGACCCCTTATATAAATTTTACCTAGGCCATGGTTACTCCATAGGCTGACCTACTAACCTAATAAAAGCATAGATAAATGTGATATAACATCAAAGAGGGATAAATAATCCATAAGTCAACTATTCTTATCTTGATACATGTGATAGGTTAGGGGTGTAGCATCAAATGTCTGCATACACAATCAAGAAGGCACACACACACAAGGACATGGGCACATGTCCAAAGCATACATACAATGAAAGGAAGTGGCATAGAGATGTAGAAAAATAGAATATTCAAATTCCTTCAAATAGATGTAAAAGTATAGAGACATAATAAAGTCTAAAATAGTAAAGCTATAAATGAAAGTATGCATGAATAGGTGGTATAAATATGTATTAGAGCAAAGGTGTACATAAATTGAGTCTAGAGTAGTAGTATTCAACAAAAAATATGATTAGTGTAGGATGATCAATATTAAGATATAACAATGCTAAATCTATGATATAGAGTATGTATCTTGGAAATCAAAATTATGTATAGGATGCCCCAAAATGGGTGAATGTATCAAATTAAAAACTAGTGTATGTGTCCCCAGTGGGTAGATAGTAGTAAATTTGGATCTATGTGGTCTCTTAGAGTCTCACAAGTGTAAACCCTAATTGCTTCTGATTGAATATGTAGGTACACACCCTATGTAAAAGAGGTAGAGGTATGGATATACTGAGTATGGGTATTAGTGACAATAGTATAGGCTACTTCATCTCATGAAATAATGATAGTATGGACCTAGCTAGATGAAAAGTAGCTATCACCCTCATGGAGATGAGGAGAAGAAGGAGATTATTTTTTGTGCATAAGATATGGCATTAAAACTTGAAACATTGTTTTTAGGGTATTATATTTATGGAATAAATAAAATAAAATATATTTTAATTGATATAGGACATCATCTACATATATGTGCACATATTATTTCAATTGATTCTAAATGAAAGGAAACAAGCACACAAATGAAACTAGAAAACTTTGCATTCTGGAATGATAATAATGATATCTGAAAGGATACAAAATGACTATTTTAGATAATATGGACTTATTAATAGTCCAAAATTTTGAAAACTATCAATGATAAATTAGACTGTATCAAAATTTAGTTGGGATTATTACAAATAAATCACATCTATCTAATGTATTTGTAATAAGTCTAAATTATTTAAAATGATAAAAAATAATTAGTAGTCTAATTTTTGAAAACTATCAAAAATAAATTGGATTTTATCAAGAAGTAATTAAATTTTTTAAGAATTAGTTGGAATTATTACAAATAAATTACATCTATCAAATGTATTTGTAATAAGTTCAAATTATTTAAAATAATAAAAAATAATTAGTAGTCAAATTTTTGAAAACTATATGAAATAAACCGGACTGTATCAAGATTTAGATGGACTTATTACAAATAAATCACATTTATCTAATGTATTTGTAATAATTCCAAATTATTTACAATGATAAAAAGTAATTAGTAGTCCAATTTTAAAAAAAATATCATAAATAAATGAGACTTTAGCAAGAATTAGTTGGACTTATTACAAATAAATCACATCTATATAATGTATTTATAATAAATCCAAATTATTTAAAAAGATCATAACTAATTTATAGTCCAATATTTGAAAATTATCAAAAATAAATTAGAATTTATCAATAATTAATTGGACTTATCAATAATTAGTTAGACTTATTACAAATAAATCACATCTATCTAAGTGTGCAAAATAGTCACATCATGTAATTAGAAGGCCTATGGTCTTTCTATCTTCAATCAAATTTATACATTCACTCAAATTGGTTCAAAGACTTTACATTTATAGATAATAATCTTGTGAGTTTTATTTCATAAGAAAAGATAATTCATAAATCAATCGGGCCAAACATAGTGAAAATGGCCATTTAATGTAGTCATTTTTCATTTTCACTTTCAAATTAATGACTAGTCTGATTACATCATCTGCATATTCCTAATGTCACATATGGATATGTGATTAGACCATCTAAGATGAATGGGATTCCATGTGTCATTAGTTGATTAGATCATGAACTATTTGTTTAATCTTTAGGTGACATCATTGTGACTTAAATTTTAGTTCACATAGGCCACGTGTTGATCACTCAAAAACTTGGTAGTTCACCCATGTTAAATATGGTATTCATAAGAGAGTCCCTAATATTATGATAATTAGAATGATTATGGGTTTTAAATTCACTTGACATATCTTGTATCTTTATATAGTCTCCTACACAGTTGAGTTACCAAAATTATGATGCATGTTGTAATTTTAGTTGCTCACAATGCTTAGGACTTTTGTTTTGACCGTTCATCCTTCTGCACAACTGAGTCATCAAGATTGCACCATGTAGCACAATATTGGTTACTTGTAGTACTCAATAATTTTATTTTGACTATTCATCCTTCTACACATCTGAGTCATCAAGATTGTACCACATGGCAGGATCTTGGGCACTTAAGCTTTTGCACATTGAGTTTGTGGTAGATAAGATTTGTGAGTGTTGAGTTGCTTAAGACCATTTTGTGAGACTTATAAAAAGTGTAATTTGAAAAATTAAAAATATGAAGACCATTTATTTATACACAAATGCTGAAGAACAAAATTTATTGATGTGCAAATGGCAAATGACTAATTTTGATTGCTAAAGTGTAGAATATGAATACAAAAAAGTCAAAGAATTTTTCAAAAAAATTTAACTATGAAGTGGAAAAAATAGGGACACAAATGCCAAAGTGAAAATTTCAAAATGTAAATGTCGAAGTGGGACATTCAAAGGTGTAAAACCATAACACTATTTTTCAAACATGAGAATGTTGAAGTGTATTTTGCAATGCACAAAATCTGATGAATAAATCCTGATGTTCAAATTACGAAGACCATTTACCAAAGATCATTTCATGATTCATGAAATTCAAACTTAATATTTCAAATACACAAAAGTTAAAGACCATTTTGAAATACTCAAAATGTAAATGCATGTTCCAATTCACAAATGCCGAAGAGGTTTCATTGATGTACATTTGCCAAAGATTGAATTGTCATAGTAAAAAATATTAAATGCAAATGTTGTAGTGTTTATTTTAAGACCCAAAATGTGAAGACCTAATTTTTAATACACAAAATGTGAATTACCACTTGAAAAAATCTATAAAAATAAATAAAACAATAATCCATCTCCTAAGTGAATCCAATAAAACATTTTACATGGCCAATTAAACATTTTTACATCCCGGAAATAAGCACTAAATTCTCAAAAAACAATTCATACTTATCATTTCAAAATTAAGGAAACACCATTTCAAATTTACAATATCAAAAAATAAATCAATAGCTCCCAATATTTTATTACTATTTCTGAAGTACCTAATGTGACAATGCATTCAAATAGTCTGTTACAATGTCTTTCAAAAAATTAGCGAAAATAAGTCTATGACCTCTCCAATTTTTATTTTCTTTCCAAGCGTAGATGATACTATCTATAAGAATGGATGGTAAAGAAGTGTTAGTTGGGTTTGGCTTCCATTTATTTTACAAATAATATGAATAAATTTTGGTTTCTTCTGCATCTTTTTTCCTTAAATGAACTAAGATAAACCATGTTATTTTGACACTTTATTGTATATCTCCATTTATTTGCAATATCTCAATATTGCTTTTAGCTCTAACAACCCATATTATGTAGTTCACTCCTATAGAGTCATCAGGTTTGAAAAAAAACATATCTCTTCTTTGCACATGTTGAGCTGGATCAAATTAAATTTTTGTTCTTTTACTTTTTGGATCAACATATGTATTTATAGATGTCACTCCAAAGTCAAGGGCCCTGTCACGAACCATTTTGTGTAGATATCTATGCATGGGTATGTCATGATGAGTTCTAGGCCAAAAATTTCATGTATATTCAACTTCATAAAGGAATATGTATTCTTTCATTGTGTCATGGATATTTTGGAAGTAATATGCTAGATCCTTCCACTTACTATTTATGGTCAAACCAAATTCATTGAATTGATTTACATACTTAATCATGTTATTTTTAATTTTTTTCACTCTTTTTTCTACTTCTATCTGAGACTTTTGAAATAATGGAAACTTGTGACTTTTCTCTATTTTTAAGTCTTTTAAAATTATTTTCATTAGATTACCTTCTGGAACATTTGGCTCACCATTTTATTTTATTCCCCATAATTTAACTGGGGGGACCAATTTCTATCTCTTATAGAGTTTTTGCAATGCATAATGGGCTGACCTTGGTCCATGTGTAGAAGAAAATATTGACCTTTTTTCAAGCCTACTATTTCATTTCATCCCTCCAGTTGGTAACTATTAACATAGTCTTTGAAATCTACTAATTCTTCAATCAAATATGGCATGGAGTTTCTTGTATTTTCACATGTCCTATAACTGTCCATCATCTTTGACACACTCCATACATCTTTCCTCTTTATACATTTAGATAGGTTTCCAAATGTGTCATCAATGTCCTCATGGGTATGTCCTACAGGGAGCAATATAACCTCAACATCAAGGAAAATACCTTTGTAGACAAGGAGAGATAAATATTGCAACATAAACCTGTTAAAAAAAACTTGATTTTATAAATTTGTAAATGTAATAGAATTGCAATTAGTTCCATATAAGGTTAGACTTTTTTTAATATAGTAATGGATGGAAGGAACTACCTATTCTTATTATCCTTACAATAGTTATCTAGTTGAAGGTATATCCTGGAAGGAATTTTATTGAAAGCACCAATTGGTTGTGCTTCTTATATTTATTTATTACATTCAGGGTAGTAGTTATTAGACAAAAGTACATCATACAATGGATATTTTCAAGATCTAGGTTTATATAGTAAAGATCCCTAAGTATTTGGTATTATTATTTGCATATCCTTCAAACACTTGTTAATTGAGGTGATAGTAAAGTTAGACCCTCCAAGAACATATGATAAAAAAGGTCCATATCCACCTACACCATGACCATGTGTGATAATCCCTACCATTGACAACTCTACTGTTCTATCAGTAACTACTTTACTTTTTGTCACAGTCCTTGGGAAAAATATTTTTTGATATTCCACCTTATCAAGAATGATACTGAGGTATTCTTCAGGGTATTATTCTGACATTTATTTGTGTGTGTAATACATTTGTCTTGTAGAATGTATCCAATTTGAGTGTACCACTAATTCTTGATCGATATGATCTTCCTTCTCTCTAGATAGGGACCCAGAGCATTTTTATTGAGTCAATAGGATACATGTTTTTCACCTAGTGAAGTCATCAGACTTGATAATGGTCACATCCTAAAAATTAGATTTTGGGTCAGATTTTGGCTCATATTCCATATATTCTAGTTTTGCATTGATGTGGTACCTTATAAATTATTGAGTGAAATATACTAGAAGATTTAAAACATTATCTCGTGCATCATCTATATCTACCTGGCATGTAATTTTTGGATAAAGATCTATAAAATCATACACCAATTATTTTAAAAAGTCTTTAGCTTCTATTATATTCTTTTATGGCTTTTGTTGATATTTCCCTACATGGAATGAATTTTATTCCCCATTTTTGTGACAATTTTGAATGTTAAAAAAGCTAATTCTCTTTAGTCCATATATTTTAACCCAAGCTTTCAAATAGATCTCAATACCCTAAAAATCAATGATAGTTTTGTTTTTATTTAACTTAAATAAACTGGTAGAAAGGGCATCCAAGACATGTTGCCTCCTATCTATTATGGTGGAATAAAGAAACTTTATCCTTGCAGATTTTAACATCTCAAATGACAATCTTGACAAAAATTATTTTTGGTACAACATTTATCTGCATACACTTTTGTAATCTCACTATCTATGCTTGCATTAAACTCCACTTGGCTGAGTGAAGTGTTTGTATGAATTATTTTTTATCCTGAGTAGTTGTAGGCATGAGTTATTTTTTTTGGATGTCTTTGCTCTAAGAATATCATGCAAGGAATGACTTAAGTATCCACTATTTTCCAGACATTTCTAATTTCTTTTTCCTTTGGTGTCATGTATGGTAAATTTATTTCTCTACATTCAAGGTCCACTATCTTTTTGGAAGGCCATCTAAAAATAGATGTTTTAGTTACCTATGTACTTCAAGTCTCATAATGTTTTAGAATATACCTTATGTAAATTCCCAATTTAGTTTCCATCATTGGGACAAGATTACAACAAAAAATCTCCCCTAGTTTTACGAATTCAACATAACCAAAAACATTTTTTTCATCATTTTCATGAGTTGTACATTTTTTAAACAAATGTAACATTTCCCTAATAAACTAATTTATTAGGCTCTGAAATGTGGTAGTATCATTGATATATCAAACAATGAATTCAATCAAGGGTTTTCTTGTTGTAATGGTTGTATATGCATAACTGAATTATAACTATTGTCTCCTTATTCCATGTCATTATTTATATAAAAATTGTTTATGACATGTTACATCATTTTTGTATTCCATATAGTAAAGATATCAACTACATCCCCCAAATTATTGATAAAATCTCTAGGAAATGGAAGTGGTAGAATTGGATCATAATCTTTTGTCACATTAACAATTA
Organism: Torreya grandis; assembly: GCA_037957365.1. Lineage (NCBI taxonomy): Eukaryota > Viridiplantae > Streptophyta > Pinopsida > Cupressales > Taxaceae > Torreya > Torreya grandis. The sequence goes on from JARHVA010002067.1 coordinate 1,286,761, forward strand.
CACATTCAATAGGTATTTTCTCATTGTGGCATGTGGAAGTGAGATTTATGGATTCCAAAGAGTGAGCATATGGACCTTGAACTTTGTGTATTCTTCCTTCACTAATGACCTTACCATTATTTATGAGAGAAACATAGTCTCCACATTAGAAAGCCATTTATGTATGATTTTTCAGCCTGAACACTTGTAAAATACATGAGAAGATTTTTTAATTAAGGTACTTATAAAATTAGTCCAATTTATACCTATATGTAGGAGATAGACCTTTATTTTTACCATGAAACAAGCATAGAGATATGTTAAAACCTAAAAATGTTAAAAAGGTAATTTATAACACATTTTTTTAACATCCCTACTGGGAACTAGCTAGAAATACGTAATTTAAAAAATAAAATAAACACATGAAAAAGTAGACTTTATCCCAAGAGTCTATCAAAGATAATAATAGTATTCATGTGCCAACATGACATCAACTCATATTACAACATAAAATATGGATTTTTAGTATCATAAGAGAAAGACTACTCAATATAAAAAGTAATTATATCATTATGAACTCAAATTTAACCAAATGCACAATCACTCCTGTCAATGTGAATCAAAGTATAATTTCAACTCTTCATAGAAATTTATAATAATAAGTAAAATATAATACGATGTACAATTAAGATACTTGGCTACCCCAAAGCATAGGTTCCAAACTTTAAGTATCTGTGGCAATCTCAAGTGTGGTCTCGATAAGTAATACTAATTTGGGGAGGGAGAGCATCATTCGAGTGATTTTACACACCAACCACAGACAAATGATCCCCACACTAATCCCATCAGGAAATGACCCTCCCTTCATAGATGGGTAGATATTGATGGTGTGGGAATCTAGAGAGACAAGTAAGTACATGTGTGCTGTATAATTTCTAACTAACTAAACAGGCAATGTATCATAGAAAACTCGATCTATTATAAAATATAACAGATACATAAAAATAATATTCATGAAATGATAATGTATCACTAAACATATTTTGGCCCAAAGTTTTATAAATAATAATATAAAAGTGATCTATAGATCTATCATATTCATACACACCACTTGATCAAATTGACTTCATATAACATTACAATTATAGTAAGCTAATGAAGTCCATCTCAATCCTTACTCCACATTAGCAATGTAGATTGATAAAATACAATTCAACCATAAGATTCAAAAACTTAAATACTATTAGCAAATGCATCACACAACACACCATACATAGGAGTAATAACAACATACATTTATTCCATCAAACACATGCATGAATCTTCTATTATATTTATCCCATACTAGAAATAATGATTACAAATATACCACCTAGGTAAACATATAATTTAATAGTAAAATTCAATAATGTAATTGGTTTCTAGTTATCTACACCCTATGGTAACTCATATTACCATACTCCAGTGTTTTAAGACTTAACTACTAGTTTTCTACAATCAGACATATAAAGTAGTCTCGAATACATGGAAACATAAGAATTATACAAGTAACTATATATAGATATAAATTCATCATTCCCACGAAACACAATAATATACTAACACAACATAAAACTTTCAAAATTTGCATGCACACATACACAAGTCTTACCATCTATAATAACACATGCACGATCCACAACAATAACCAACATGTATATAGTAAAATAGTCAAATGTAGATATGAGTTTAGGCATAATAAATATAGTAAGTACCACCTAGGTACAAGATACTTTTTTACTATAGTACCATATGATATCCCATACTATCATAGGTTCCCAACTACATAGCAACACATAAACCAAACTTATGAATCTCAAGACTCAACTGGTCCATGCAGATAATAAAAAATAAACAATATAGGATTATACCTCCAAGGTATGCCCTAAATTGAACTGCATACAAGCACACCAAAATATCACAACATATAAACATGCATCATGATGCCCCATTATGCACTAAGTGTAACTAAGTTTTTATACATATAATACACTCAAGTATTCTATAGTGAATCCACATGATTAAAAATCATTCATATTATTACAAGTGAGTCAAATAATACATAAACACATTATCCTTTTGACTCATTTAATTCTAGGAGACTGTTCCAAAGGTTATGATTCCCAATTCCTATGCAATTTAATGACTTATACAACCAACTAATGAATAATAGTTTAAATCTCCACATACGTGCACTTGCACACCCTAATGTGCACCTCATGTAGGTATTATAATATCATGCAATTTCTAAACCATGGTTAGTGTTTAAATCATAACCACTAGGCATAGTGATAAACTCATGAAGTAGTTACATGGTATATAATAGACCATAACTTTATCTTTCCCAAAAGCATAAGCTATCCAGTTTCACATCTAGTTTATATTGGGGGTTTACAAGTAATCATTTGCTAACTATTTAATTCAATTCTTCTAATTTTTAGTTAATATACCTTCGAAGAATATTAACTAAAGAAGACTCCCCACTTTTCTAATTATACTATAAGTCATAAACATGTAATATCAATTTTTACATGATGAGTTCTCAAATAAGAGGTGATCTCAATATTTCACATGGTTTACCTTATTTTATTAAGTTTGCTTTATTCACCTAGAATACTTGTTATCTCAAACAAAAAGGTTTATAAATCACTGTACATTATCTTTACACAATTAATTCATTAATAAATCCATAAATGAAACAATTTGTTATGATTTTAGGCAATATACTAACATCACCTATTTAATTGAAGTCTATTAAGAAGATTTATTTAATCTAATTTATACCCAAGTACACATCCCAAGGTACTATTACACATTATAAAGCATATTACACCCATTTTTTGACAAGCTCTCTTGTCAATTGCCATAAATGTATAACTTGGTATAATTTCAACTTCTATAGGATGAGTTTCATACATCAAGTAATCCCATTATCCCTCATGGTTATCTCATAATGCCCAAATTATTGTAATTACCTAAGGTACTATTACCTTCAACTAAAATTATTTATATGTCATTTCCACCAATAATTGCAAATCAACTATCAATGACACCATATATGTGGAATAATCTTCTTGGTTTTTAGTTAAACAAATATGGTTTATAATGTATACTAACATCACCTTTGTATATCAAATAGTTCCCCATGAGTTATACCATCATTCTATATAAAAAATCAATAGATTGAGAAGTAGATTAAGTAATCACACTATAATAGAATAAAAATCAAGTATATTTTGCCATCCTTTCAATGTCAAATTCTAAAATAAATAATCTAATAAGGCAAGAATAATTTCAATCTTGCATCTAGTTTTAGTGCCATACACCATTTTGATTTCTATTATCAACTTAGGTAATTTTAAAAAAATGGATAAAAGTTTATATTTATTTGAAATCCACCAAGTTTTAAATCAATACCTATGAGAGAATTAAATGTCCAAGTACAAAATATAATTTAAAGAGATAGAACCCAAATCACAGGAAAAATGGTGCTATAGAGCTTTGTGAAAGACAATTCACATAATGGAAAATAACAATATGAAATATACTCAGATGAGATGGAAAGATAAAATAGGGTGATGCCCATAACTAGATTATTTAATTCTAAGGTTTACAAATAATAAGATTGAACTCATTAATGTTATTATTTGAGTTTAAATCCTAGTAACCAGATTATTTGATATTACATCCTAATATACTGATTAACCAAATGGCATAAACCATTATTGAGGAATCAGGTAGTAAACTTAATTTAGAATGTGATATCCCATTACAGTATACTGTAGCAAGTATTTTATCCAATGAGCTTGAATCATGCAGATTGAAATTGTATAGGAATAAAAGTAAAGTAATCTGGTTATATCCCATCCTAATATGTCACCCAAACCTAGAGTCATGCCATGTTCTTAGCTGGTTGTTAATTTAAATTAATAACTATTGCTATGTACAATAAAATATGGTGACTATAAATATAGTAATTATGCTATGGGCTTATAATAATGATGCCACAAAATCCAAACAGTGATCCAAAGGATTGAGTTTTACAATATGTGATGTCACTCCCCTTCAACTATTATTTATATTGGTAAAATGAGTAAATAATGATGCCTATATATATTATGAGGACTGAGAATAATTTGACCAACGATGTCAATTATCTAAAAATAAGAATTTGAATTAGATGTCTGGTGATGCCAATAGTTAGAATATTATAATATTCTTCTATATAAAAATATAGTGATGTCACAACAAGGATTGACTATATAATTGATATTCTAGGTTAATTTTGTAGAATGGTGCTTTTATAGTCCCATAGTTTTCACTAAAGCTAGATGCCTCTGCTCTAGAGTTGTTATTCATGGTTGAGTCATCACGTTTATACTAACTATATTTTATCATGCATTTTATTTTGATAACATGCAGTCAATTTACAAGATATATAGCTAGATCTAAAAGTCATGAGGAGGTGTCTAGTAATTATAAATACATCTGCTAAATTTAGTTTTATCAAATTCATATATTAAAATTGAAAACATTGACTACCTAACAAAAAGAGTTGGAAATCTTCTTTTATGCTTCCCATTTTCTTCTGTCTTCTCTCCTTCCCACTGCTTGATCTCCCCAAAATTCTCTTTCATTCATTCTATTAAATAGAAAATAAATACTTATTATTTTTCATATTTTTATTTTTGTTTTATCTTTTTGTGTTTGCTAATTTTAATATCTTTAACTATTTTCTAGATTTTTAATTTATTTTTCTCTTTTTTTAAAATTTTTTTGCTAAAAATAATTCCCTTTTTATATTAAATTTAAATTTCATATTCAACTGATTCAACATTTAATTATGCTTTAGAAATTTAATGGTAAAATAATAACCTATATTAATTTTATCTTTATTAAATTTGCCTTTCTGTGTATTAATGACTCATTAGTATAGAAACATAAGGAAATTTATTTTTATAATTTACCTACTCGAGTAATCATGGAAAAACAAAAATTTAAACATACATAAAAATAATCATTTTAAAATGTATTTTCTACCATGACTAATTAACATGGTGTGTGTAAGGTTTTGTTGGATATCTATCGACCAATGATGTCCCCATCTACATCATCCTCTTTGATGATGTTCTTCCTCCAGTATGTTCGAGGGAAGAATTCTCCTGTGTCTACCTCACAACACATAAGTAATTAGATATTTTCACATGATAATCATAAGCAATAATATATAACTGTATCAATACATTAATATGCTTAAAAATGTAATTACATACATCATCCAGTTCAATATAAGTAATCATGTATTATTGTCTAACTAAGCAACATTCTATTATCCCCAAATAACATAAATCTCAAGCTTATTTAGAAATATAACCAAATTTGAATTTTTTAACTACAAATATCCATGGATAATCTAGCGAGTTTATTTAGTGAGGAATTAGGATGCAAAAATCTTAACGATGATGTTTATGTCAATACTAAAAAATAATAGCTTTTAATATCATATACCACATACTTCAATCTTTGTTTCATCCTAATTTTAAGGTATCTCATAGGAGATACCTTTCAAACATGCATAAGAGTGGAATATTTGAGTAGAGAAAAATAGCTAATTACATCAATATTCAACCATGCATTTTTAGTATACAAAATGATATTGAGAAATGGGGGTTTTGACCAAAACCATGGAAAATGATTAGCTACTTATATTTTAGGATCTTGTATGTGATTTGAACCTCTGTAGTGAACCCAAGAGTTTGAAGTTATCTCCTAGGAGATACCTTTAAAACATGCATAAGGATACCCTTGAAGGTATTACAACGCCCTTCAAGGTATGTTTGAAAGCATTAATATGTGATACTTTGAAGATCTTTGTAATACATTCAAGGATAACCTTATGCATGTATGAAAGGTATCTTTTAGGAGACACCTTCAAGGTACCATTGAATGTACTATAATGCCCTTCAAGGTATCTCCTTGAAGGCTCTATTGGGTGATACCTTGAAGGGCCTTGTAATACCTTTGAGGTTACCTTCAAGGTATCTCCTAGGGGATCCCTATTGGACCCCCACACACCCCTTTTAAGATCATCTCCTTGAAGGCACTATTGGGTGATCCCTGGTTGTATCAAACGCATCAAAGAGATTGCATATTTGAAAGGTATCTCCTAGGAGATACCCTCAAGATACTATTGTACCCAACATCCCCCACTCTCAAATTTATTTTGAATAGGGACCCACAACACCCTGAAGAGAAATTAGTTTTGATGTGAGAGTTGTTATTAACATTTGAATGCATGATTAACAAGATGAGGTATCTGAAATTATCATTTATTAAGTAATAATATCTTCTTAATATGCACTTCTCTAAGATGTATTAGAATTAATATTTTTTTAGGTATCTCAGTATTTAATAGTTAAATTTTCAAGATAAATTATTAATGGTTATCAACATACTCTTTTCTACATAGATTTCCAAAGTTGCACAGGATATAATTCCCCAATCGATCTTTAAGATTTTTATTTTTCTAAACTTCTATGCAACTTCCTATTCTTGGGTTTTATTTCTTTTGAGCTAACTAGTTAACTAGTTTACCAGAGTGTTTTTATTGCCTCATACAGGTTGATATTTACTTGTATTTTTTTCTTCATTTTTCTTGGATAATTGCCAAGTCATCTTAATTTTCCATGTGGTGTCTACCCACTTGCTCATGGCCATTTAAAAACTTAGAAAATACTAAAATAATCCTAGTGAGTAGATCATTTGGATTTGGAAACGTGTTCAAATCCCATTCACCCAGTGATTGACAAGGTTATAGTTAATTTATATGAAAGTTTTAGGGGAATGGAGTAGTGATAGCCATCCATGTGTCATGATCCTGCTAGTTCATTGCTATCAGTGTATTCCAAGAAGTCTTCAAATTCTCCAAGGTAGACCTTTCTACGATGTTACTGAGTAAATGAATCACCTAGATTATGCCATGTATTATGATATTTCTACCCTAGGGAAATAAAGTGAAGGATAAAAAATAAAAGGCCCTATAAAAAGTGGAGTGGAAGTTTTTTTGCACATGTCCTTGAAATGACACATCTATCGAGTAATACTAGTATGAAACTATCAAAAGGATCTGACCATGTGACAAATTTCAAGTAATGATGATAAAAAACTTGGAGGTAAAGGGAGAAGAATCCACATAACATTCGGGATTATAAAAGGCAACACTTTGTTGGCCAAATTCAAAATATGAATTAAGTAAAGAGCCAAAAGGCAAAGGGTCATTATAGTCATTAATACACATAAATTAGCCAAGTAAACATAATCAACTTAGTAGGATTTTTGAATTAGACCATATAGGTGATCCTCCAAGTTAATTACAATTAAACTATCATTGAGTTAGTTATTACCCAACAAATTCTAGCTTTGTCATGACCAATTTGATTTTTTTATAATTTTAGAGAACCAAAACTTGAGTGTAAAAATAATGGCCTTTGCCTTACGTCTTCTAACTCCCCCATTTTTTATTTGTTATAGGGTTAGGGATATACATTGATACAAGGTTTGATGAGGTTTCCCTCAATAATGACTTCAATCACTATTCTGTTATATGGAAAATTCAAAGTAGTAGAACCATGTGGTTCCTTAGAGCAACTTCTACCTTCATGTGAAAAAATAAAAAAGACTTGGTGGAAATCAAGATGGTGGGCCTACATAATTTAGTGGAAAAACCTAAGTTAATACCATGTATTGACTTAATTTTTAATCTATTTATAAATGGCTAATTTGCTGGCAAGCTTCTATACTTCTAGTGTAATGTACCAGTAGCCTATGTTAATGGACAAGATTTTGAGAAGTACTACAAACTCCCTCCTCCCAAAATATGTTACGATAAATACTTAGTGAACTAGTGTATGTCTTTAAACAATGTAAATAATAAGTTAAAAGAGTGGGCAAGTGACCCAACTACCTTCATAATTAGGTGAGCCATCTCTATTATCCTAATTGCTATTTTTAGGCCTAGAATCAAGATTGTAATGGCCTTATTAAATAAAATTTACATCTTCCCAAGAATAAACCATGTTAACAAGGTTTGGATTCCCATATTGGAAACCATCCTCACCTTCACCAAGATCATTTCCATAGGGGAAATCATTAGTGATAACTTGATTCACCAAGTTAGTCGCTCAGACAATAGGCTAGATGGTAAATTTTATATGATATCTTATCTGGTGGATGTAATAGTTGGGATGGTCCACTCATCCTTCAAATAACCTTGGGAACCATCTTATAAGTATCCCAAGAATAGAATTTGTGATGAATTTAACATTATTCACATCGATAGGTTTAAAAAAACATGACTAGGATGATATAGACTTTATACCGTATGGTGTACCAAGCCATTTATGACAAGGATATACCTAGAGTGTTTGCTCATATCAAAAAAAATATTGAGAAAATTGGTAACATATGGATTTACCCAAATTTCAAAATAATAAAGATAAATACACTAGATCCCTTCCCATGTATCTTCTTCAATTGGTCCAAGACAAGGTGGTAGATCATGAGATTATAGCTTAATTGGCAATTCCATTGATGTCACCTTAAGGAGGGCTAAGCAATGGGAATTACACAAAACACCCCTAAGCATTGGTTGAATATATTACTCCAAATGGGAAAATTTTCAACTAGTGGGTAGAATCATAACTTCTTATGACTTCAAATGGGCACCCTATAGACCATGAGATCTACAGAAAAGGGTAAGGAACCACCTAGACAAAGTCAGAGACAGGGTGAAGATTGACTATTTCTATGTTTCATATCCACATGAAATAGTATTCATGGATGATTTGAATGACATAGAGGTTCATAAGAGGATGAACAAAGATAATGTCTCTAATGGTGGCCAAGCATATACAATATAACCTAGAGATCACCAAATAAGATGTCAGGAGAATTGAAAAGGAGCATTGGGTCTCTAAACCTCCTCCAAGACCCATATCATAGGACACAACATAAGAATAGGTTGGTCCATCTAGGTAACCACATGTGAAAGAGAGGTATAGAGTTAGCTAGGCATCTCTTTAATAGCCCAACCTAGTGGTTATAATTATGAAAACCTCTATAGTTTCCATTCCTCATTCAACTACTAATTCATAAGGTTCCTCAAGTATGGATCAAGTAAGTGGACCATTCTCCATGTTGCCATTTCCTCTACTCACTATGGCACATCAAGTAATCCTTATATTGTTCCTTTCCCATGTTACTAATTTGATTCCACCTTCATCCCTAGTTTAAACTAGTTTTCTTCCACTCCATCCCCCGGTTCACCTCAAGAGCCATTGTTGCTCTCACTTATTCACCCCTTCAATCTCAACCTCCTATTTTTATTTTAGACTCCCTGTCTCTCCTTAAGGTGCACCTAGAGGGCATACCTTGAAGGACAAATAGAAGAATAGTTAAGTATTGGGAAAGGTTCTAAATAAGAAAATCCTATGGAATTATTAGATAGTGATGAAGAAAGTAAGAAGTTCATAGAAAGAGAATGGTCTATTGAAAAAAATGGAAGGATTAAAATGAAACATCCTTGTCAAAAACTATCATTTAGACCATTGAAAGTGACACGAATGATGGTTAGTTGTTAGAAGAGGTAGCCCAATCATGAGATATCTAGATCTTAAGGAATAATTTAGTTTCAACTGAACTACTATAGAAAAGGGAACAATGAGGATGAGGTAGTTTCTAGGCCTCTACCTCCCACATAGGGACAACTAGTTAACATAATTTTAGACCCAACACCATCTATCACAATAATATTATTTGTAATATTAGCTTCCCTAAAATTTTCTACATAAGGGGTAAGTATTTAAGTTCATCATTCCCCATCTATTATTACAACCAAAATTGTTTTAGATAATATTGTGGCAACTATTTCCCCTATCATAGGCTCCAAGAATGATAAAAAATCTATGGTGTCAATCTAGAAAATATTGGTCATAATCCCTATGACCAAATTAGAAGCCCCACCAGCTCACCTTCCAAAAACACTTATGGGGTTAGTAATGAGTCTATGACTATCTATTTACAAGAGTTATTGAAAATACATTCTACATATTCATTATTTTCTTCCCTAAACACTCAGGCCTCTAGAATCAATGACCAAGTACATTTTGAGAGTTTGGTCTCATATACTATTTTTGCTTCCCTAGATACCCTTTTAAATCCATCTACTTAATTGGGCCTAACAATCAGCCATGTAGGCTAAACAAAGTCTATTACCATTACATCAGTAAAAAGGTTAGATGAAGGATAGTAATTGATACAATAACCCATAAAAATTTCATTGGATGGAGAAAGGATTCCCCCTACCTCAAATGGGAACATCTCCTAAAACTATGCTTCCTCCAAGACAATCCCCTTCTTCTATTCCTCCCAAGCAGACATAGCCTACAACACAATCAATGGCCTTGAAAGTCCCTAAATGGATTCAACATATGTAGTAGGAAGAAGGCAAATAAAATTTAGTTATGGTGGAGTAACCCATAATAGAGTTCTATTTTGATAAAGAAACCAAGACTGTGAGGAAGATCAAGAGGAAAATAATGATATCTGAAAGACAAAAGTTATAATTAAAGTATAAGGAGGATGTGTTGTCTCTAACTAAAAAGAGAAAGGTACTCCCCTCTGACTTGGGCCATTACATATAAGATCCTTACTCTTTTTTAGCTTAAGTAGGGGGAGTGATAAAGAAAATGTTCATAGGTTATGACTAGACCATGGGGAATCTATAAGGATTAGACACCATACAACCTCCAAGGGACCTCATTGAGAGTGTTTAGGGAACAACTCAAAAGTTGTATGATGTTATCCAGCTGATAAGAAGTGCCAAGAGATACTCACAACCTAAGTGGGGATATTTGGTTCCCCTAGATAATGAAATGAATAAAATATAGTCCAAAATCCATTTATTAAGATAAACATATAGGAATAAGGCATACGACCATCTAAATTTAATAATTTCTCATGATGGAGCATGAGCCCTAAATTATGTGGTTATGAGAAGAGATGACTTAATCAAGTGGCATCAAGAGATGAAAAACTTGGTGTTGTAACTCATTGGCTATGAGGGGCAGGCCATTTATATTTTTGGAGAGTTAAGGATCCAAAATGTGATCAATCAACAAGAGAACTAGTCATTAGAGCCATATTTGAGGATCTACTTCAAACCACAATAAATAGTTTCAAAATAGAGATTGAAGGCATAGTATATAAAATTTATAATAACTTATTATATTTGGTGAACTTTGATAAAGGTAAATTACTTAATATAGAGACTCTCTAAGTGGAACTCAACACTATGTTGAAGATGCATAGAAATTTAAAGGACAAGCTCTCCTAGCTCTTCAAGAGATCCCTATTAGACTTCAAGGCAATAGAAGTTGATTTTTAGGTGAGCCATGCCCTCTACTTGCAAATTTAGGAAATTAAGAAGGCTTCTCAAGCCACTTTACCTCCACCATCCACCTCAACAACACCTATGACTTCAACATCTAGACCTGCTATTGTAATAAATTCATTGAATGTAAATGCTTCATCATATATAGATTATTTTGTCATCTTCTGGTGGATGTTGTAATTAAAAATTTGTTATGATAGTCTTATCTCCTATAGGATGTTAACAACATTTTTGAGTCATACATGTCTCTTAATGAGATATTTTAAATGATGTAAACTTTAAAAATCACATGTGTGATGAGGCATTCCCATCCCTAGCTATAAATACATATAACCTATGCATTCCAAAGGGAGGAGAAATTTTGTTATTCAATACAGATATATATATTTTGGTTCTTCTAAAATATATGTTACATGACTCATTCTCTCTTTCATCTCTGTGTTATAGTGTTTATAAATTTTATCTAACCATTAGCTTAGTTTTTTGATATATGCAATAGTAATTTAAAGTATCTTATGATTAAATAATATGGTTATATCAATTAAAAATATGCAATATCAGTTTTAGGTTGATAGATATATATTTTTTTAGGTTGATAAATCATTTTCCTCCCATATAACTACAATACACTCAATCCCCACATAATCCCAATAAATGAGATAAGACAAGCTATTAATAGAAAGATCATAATCTCTATTGCATGTCAGCTTACCCAAATCCACATGAGTAGATAAGTTGCAAAGGTCATTAAAAAATAAAGGTTATCCGCATCACTAAAATCTTCCCACACTCTATTATCATTGTCCTCTTATTTGACTTTCATTTTCTTGATCCCCACATTCACCAACCAATCGACCCCTAGATTAGCCTCTATATAGCAATGTGAACACTTCTAATTCTAGATTATAGAGACATCATCCCACACTTTCTCAAGAATGTTATTCAAATTATAGGATTTACCCCTTGGTTTAAATAAGGCTTGAATGAGAACTTTAAAATCTCCTTCAATTTTCAACTTAGGTACACCATGTTCAAGCACAAGATTTTCTCCCACCAGTAAGTCTTGGGATTTAGCCTCATTATTGGTCCCATCTAACAACTTGATAGATGTTGCTCTAATTAAAGACCCGATATAATCCCTAATCAAACCTACCCTAAAAGCCCCCGAGTTCCCTTGACAAGCTCCATCAAAATTGAGTTTGAGCCACCCTGGCTGTGGAGCTTGCCAAGAAATACTAGTCCTACTTTTATTCTTATAATTTCCATTTTCATTTAAGATTGACCCATTAATAGGGGTTTGATACTTTTTATTTATATATATGTTATTAATTTTTTTGTATAAAGGATCTTTTTACAATAATTTTTTCTCATTATTTTTGAAAGATTTTATTTTGAATTCATTACTATAAATTTTATTTTCTATGTTTAATATTAGTTTACCTCAAAAATCTAAGGAATTATATATATTATTAGTACTTACTAATATATCTCATGAATATTTCTTTGTCTTTGGTCAATAATTATTTTTTGATGTTCATCTTATTTTTTCCTTCAAGGTATCTCTTAGTAGTTGTCCTTCAAACATGAACAAAAGTGGATTTATCCTTTAAGGTAGCTCTTAGGAGATACCTTCAATTTACCCATGAAGGTATTTCAAGGCCCTTGAAGGCATTGATATAAAAGTTTATATCCACATAGATTAAATACAAAAAGAGGAGTCGAACATAGAGATAATAATAGAACACAAGAAATATTTTAAACATAACAATTATATTCTATATATTTTATTCATCCAAGATATTAAAACTTTATAGGAATATCATTCCTATAATTATGGAGATTGTCTCTCCATCAAAATCTCATCCAAATCCCTATGAATAACACACACTAAAAAAGAGAAAATAAACAAATATATTATTATCATAATATATTCAAATAATCAATCTAATAAATAACTCACCAATATACTATTTACCTCTTGGTAAATATTGAATGTAACTGCTAATGTAAAAGTTAATCCCTAACATTCCCCTCCTTAGTTTTTACATGGTCCAAAAACATACACACTCTCACATGCAGTATGCTTACCCCTTATGGCATGCCCTATTTGACTCATGACCTTGATCCAAAGAAAGGCTCACTCCTCCTATGGTTTTAATTAGGTTCACCACAAACCTTGACATGAATAGGAACACATCAAATTTTCACCTCGTATGTTTTAATGGATCTACCACAAACCTTTTCAAGATCCATGAATTGACTTAAATTGGATATTTTTATCCTTTCATAATGTTTTCACATCAGGGAATTATGTTTGGAATTTACACATAAATTACATTAATTGAATAGGCATGTACTTCTATTCTTATTTTGAAAACACACATCAGAAATTATAAAAACACACCACATAAAATCTCACAAAAACATTTTAGGCCCCATTATTGGTGACTAACAAGAGTCTCTAGAACCTCCAGCCTCTGTTTCCTCCTTCCTCTAGTAGATGAAGCTTCTCACTCAGTTGGTATGTCGATGTAGCTTAGATTCATGAATTTGTCAAAGAAAAATTCCCCTTTCAATGTGAAATAATACATTTTCATAGGATGCCAGGGTCACCCAAAAATGCATCCTTTTAGTTGAATTTTTGCCAAATATGACATAGTTGAAAAATAACTCTTTTGACATTTTTGATTTTGGCACACTTATTGACAATATATATTTTTTTAACTTAAATATTTTTTGATGAATTTTTGTGAACATTGATAAATAATGAAAATAGTGACTTTTTAATTTTAATAATAACAAAGAATATTATTTTGTATAATAGACTCTTTGACTTATAAAACCATATGTTTATGAAACCTAGACTCAAGGATTTAGTCATCAAAAAATAATTTAGCATTGAGATATTAAAACTAAAGACTCAATGACTAACTCTAAAAAATAAAGACCCCCTAAATAAAATAAATACATTAAACTATATAAAAATTAATAATGTAAATAAAATTTTTAAATGACCAAAACAAACTTTGGAACCTAACTTAAAAACTCTTGACATGTATGATAAAAGAGACTATTAAATTTTTAGATAAGACTAAATAAATATGAACTTGAAGAAACTCTAATAACATGTATATTTTAACTGATGCAAAGTTAAAATTGACTTATCATATCAACCTAAGGAATGGTAATTTTTATAATTATTCCATGTGAGGATTGAAGAAAACAAGATTAAAGCCAACAATTATCCAATAAATATCTTATCCTTTACTTTGCATGGATCATTTTGTATGGATATGTAAGGTGTGTGGATAGGTAGAGACAAAACTGGTAGGCATTTGGAGTAGGCTATGTAAAGAAGCCCCTATGTGAAGAGAAGTTTGTAACTTGAACTGGAGGATGAATTGCATTGGCAAGTTAAAGCAAAGACTGAATCAAATGGTTCAATGATAATTCCATAGAGATAATTTTCCATATTTAATATTATCATCCTAATTTTGATAGCTACACATATAGTAGTTCTATCATAGTTAATTCCAAGAGATAGACTGTATTATGAAGAAATAGTTGTTTGGAGAGTTTTATGGCCTATGTATATTCTTATTGTTTGATCTTCTACTATTTACCAAAAAAATACTCTTCAACTAAGTAATATCATAAAACAAATATGAATCTAGGATAGTAGTAAACTCAATGGCATTGGTAGTCAACCAAAACTCACTAAAAATGATAGATCCAATACACAAACTAATCATGCATTGATTCATGAACTAATCGATCCAATAATAATGTATACATGTTTGTAATTTAGCATAAATTGACCATGTAATTACTTGCATTGAGACTTAGTATACAGATTATGAGTAAACTATTGGTGAGTTTGGAGAACTACAACAAATTTATGGTGATCAATTCACACAAGTGAAGCTCCAAGCAATTAAATACAATGAACTAAGCATTCACCAATGAAAACTTTGAGTTGTCTTTGATCCTACACCTTTAAAAATATAGCTATCTAAACTAATGTGAACTAAAGAAAATAAATATATAAATGAATTTAATTAATTAGGGTAAGTGTACATCCTAGTTTCCCCTAGCAATAATTAGTGAAATTTTACCATTGAAGAGAATACCTGCTCTGAAACCAAATGATAAAAATGGTTCAAATTTTTATAGATTAAATACAAAAAGAGAAGATAAAAATAGAGACAATAATAGAACATAGGAAATATTTTAAACATAATAATTATATTTTGTATATTTTATTCATTTTGAACATTACAAATTTATAGGAATATCACTCTTATAATTATGGAGATTATCTCTCCATCAAACTCTCATCCAAATCCTTATGAATAACACACACCAACAAATAGACTATAAATGAATATATTGTTATCACTATATATTCAAATAGCCAATCTAATAATTAACTCACCAATATACTATTTACCTCTTCATAAATACTAAATATAAATGCTAATGTAAGAACTAATCCTTAATAGGTATCTCGTAAGAGATACCTCTAAGGGAATTATCATACATTTAAGGGGAAATTGAAGGTATCTCCTAAGAGTTGCCTTTCAAACATGCATAAGGGTACCCTTGAAGGTATTATAAGGCCCTTAAACATACGTTTGAAGGCACTAATGGGTGATACCTTGAAGGGACTTGTAATACCTTCAAGGTTACCCTTATGCATTTTTGAAAGGTATATCTTAGGAGATACCTTGAAGGGTCTTATAGTATCTTCAAGGGTTCCCCTAGTAGATACATTAAACATGTACACAATTGAAATTTTATTTCAAGGGACTTGTAATACCTTCAATGATACCTTTATGCATGTTTGAAAGGTATCTCCTTGAAGGCACTACTGGGAGATCCTTGTTGTCTTTTTTTGTCAACATTATCTTTTGACAAAAGAAGGAAGGGATAACCTACCTGAATTCAGCCAAAGTCCATTATGGGCTCAAGGTCTAATCTCAGTCAAGCCCCAAATCTACTCTGAGTCATGCCATTTTCAACTCAATTCTTTATAGGTATATTTAATCCAATTGGAGGTGATATTGAGTCATTATTATCCAAGTTAGTTGAGCCAAGCTGAATTGATTCCCAAGTCAAGATGAGTCCATATCTTAAGTCAAGTCACCTAAGTTGATAACATTTTGTTATTAGTCATTTTTTTAATATTATTTGAGGGTATGTGGTGATCTATGGGCCCTCTTGAGTTGGATAACCAAATGAGAATTAGCCAATTTATCCATCTTCATAGAGCCACATGTCAACATTTCATATCCCCAGGACATGTTCAAAAGTCACTCAACATTTAGTCATTTCCTATAGAGTTTCCTCAATGAACCCCATGTCATCAATGCCTAACACAAGAGCGAGTTGGCAGGATGATTCCACATGGTTTAATCTTGGTGACCAATAACCCTAGAGCCATTTGTGCAGAGCCCTAGGATAAAGATATGATGCCACTTATCTCAATTCCATAATCCTAGTAGTCTGGCTTGATTAATATATACACAAGAGCATATCAAGCCCCAGGTGAGTGACATCAAGCTAGGTTGCTTTATCTTACTTAACTATAGATATAAAGGCCATTGGAGATAGTCAAATATGTAATAATGATAATAATAATAAATCATGAGGATGGACCATGTGCTAGATACCCCATAGAAGGAGGAACATTGAAAACTCAATCAATAATGCACAAGAATAAAGTTGAAGGGTTGTATGTCCATCTAGGCCACTAAAAGGATCTTAGGTGACACATGAAGCTTCAAACCTATAAGGTTCCAAAGTGAATATGATGAGTAGTAGGATCATGATAAAGTTATTAATTCTATCCATGGTTTTGAGGTATGTAACAAAGCAATATTAACTACAGTCACATATTTACACCTAAAAATGTTCAGTTGAACTATGGGATCATCAAAGATTAAATATTGTTTATTTTCCCACCAATGAGAGAATAAGATAAACTAACCATTCTAAGTTTAAGATGATTATTGATGTGATTTGAGTATAAAGGAATAGTTTTTATTTAATTTTGTCCATCTATAACTACTTGTATGCAAGAGCTATAATTCCCAAGTCTGTGTTATAAGACTTAATTCTAGTATCTATGATCTATTTTGTATTAAATGGATCAAGGGCTTCCAAATACCTATGTAAGCTAGGGTATTTCATTATAAAATCATATTATAAGTGTGTAAGGTGAAGCCATGCCAAATTTGATACTTGTTACCTCTAGAATATAATTCAAGTTGGATTGTGTCTGCTTTATTTCACATTTTAGTGAATTTTATTAGTTTTATTGATGAATATTAATGATAGTTTATTGATTCCTTACATTTGTCCTTTTCAATCATGCCTTTATGTGAATTATATGCCTTTCACAAGTCATCTAAAGTGCATCATATGTTTTATTGTATTCAAGTGTTGGATTATCATTAGTACCTATTTTTAGACATCTTGATCAATCACCTTGACTATTGTATAGTTGTAGCCTCCATATTGAATTATTTATGTGGAAGAAGATGCCCTGAAGTAGTTTAATTATTCTATAATCTATCATTGAAAATTAGAGGATATACATTTGGTACATCACCTATAGTTTTCTATCCCTATTTTCAATCCTTTTATACCCATTTCCCCTAGCAAGTAGTAGTTTAGTAGTAATTTCAAGGTGAACATCAAGGGAGCTATCCTATCCATATATTCAACCTTATTGATTAGGCAATCCATAACCTAGAGGTGATTTCATGTTATCACCTGGATGGCGAGGCATGAATAAATTTATCAAGGGTGTAATTCAGATTTATAACAATACCTTGAATGGCCTTGTAATACCTTTGGGTATCTCCTAGGAGATACCTTTAAACCATGAAAAAGAGTGGATTTTTACTTAAAGGTTGCTCCTATAATATACATTCAAGTTACCCATGAAAGTATTATAAGGACCTTGAATGCATCTCTTAAGAG
Organism: Torreya grandis; assembly: GCA_037957365.1. NCBI lineage: Eukaryota > Viridiplantae > Streptophyta > Pinopsida > Cupressales > Taxaceae > Torreya > Torreya grandis. The sequence goes on from JARHVA010002067.1 coordinate 1,305,215, forward strand.
ATAACTGGAAGGGAATTTTCATACATGTAAGGGGACAATGAAGGTATCTCCTAGGAGATACCTTTCAAACATGAATAATAGTACCTTTGAAAGTAATACAAGGCCCTTAAAAGTATGTTTAAAGGTACTAATATGTGATACCTTGAAGGGCCTTGTAATACCTTTAAGGTTACCTTTATGCATGTTTGAAAGGTATCTCCTTGAAGGCACTATTTGGTGATACCTTAAAGGAACTTTTAATACCTTTTAGGGTACCCTTATTCATGTTCAAAAAGTTTCTCCTTGAAGTCACTACTGGGTGATACCTTGGAGGGCCTTCGTATACCTTCAAAGGTACTCTCAAGGTATCTCATAAGAGATACCTTTTAAACATGAATAAGAGTGGATTTTTACTTCAAGGTAGCTCTTAGGAGATACCTTCAAGTTACACATGAAGTTGTTACAAGGAAATTAAAGGCATGCACTAATAGATACATCAAATGGCATTGTCATACATTCAAGGAGATGTTGAAGGTATCTCTTAGGAGATACCTTTCAAACATACATAAGGGTACCCTTGAAGGTATTTCAATGTCCTTGAAAGAATGTTTGAAGGCACTACTAGGTGATACCTTGAAGGGCCTTATAATACCTTCAAAGGTACCCTTATGCATGTTAGAAAGGTATATCCTTAAAGTCACTATTAGATGATACCTTGAAGGGCCTTCTACTACTGTCAAAGGTACATTCTAGGTATCTCTTAGGAGATACCTTTCAAACATGAACACAAGTTGATTTTTCCTTCAAGGTAGCTCCTATAAGATACCTTCAAGTTACCCATGAAGGTATTACAAGGACCTTAAAGGAATCTCCTAAGAGATACCTCAAAGGAAATTTTCATACATTCAAGGGGGCATTAAAGGTTTCCCTAGGAGATACCTTTCAAACATGTATAAGGGTAACATTAAAGGTATTACAAGACCCTTTAAATTATTTTTGAAGGTACTAATAGATAATATCTTTAAGGTCCTTGTGATACCTTAAAGGATACCCTTATGCATAATTGAAAGGCATCTCCTTAAAGGGTACCCTTATGCATGCTTGAAAGGTATCTCCTAGGAGATAACTTCAAGGTACCCTCAAAGGTACTACAATGCCCTTCAAGGTATATTCTAAGAGATATCTTGAAGTCTCTTATTGTAATTTCAAGGCTTATTTAGTATATATCTTGAAAATATACATGATTGGAATTTTATTTCAATGTATCTCTTAGGAGATACCTTGAAGAGCCTTGTAGTACTTTCAATGGTTCTCCTAGTAGATACCTTAAACATGCACATGATTATAATTTTATTTCAAGGTATCTCCTAGGAGATGCCTTGAAGGGCATTGTAATACCTTCATGGTTACCCTTATACATATTTGAAAGGTATCTCATAGAAGATACCTTCAAGGTAATATTCAAGGTACTAAAATTCCATTTAAGGTATATTATAGGAGATAACTTGAAGGGTATTATAATACCTTCAAGGGGTTTCCTAGTAGATACCTTGAACATGCACATGATTGGAATTTTATTTCAAGGTATCTCTTAGGAGATACCTTGAAGGGCCTTGTAATACCTTCAATGTTGATTTCAATTGTAATTTCAAGTGTTTTGATATAAATATGGCATGCAGGGGATAGTTGAGTTATGGCTATATCGAGATAATGTGTAGAGATATTCATAAAGAATAAATAAAACACCTTCAGGAGAGTAGAAGACTATTTTTAGAAAATGTAATTTCTATTTATTAAAGGTGAATTAATTATTTTAATAATTGTTCAAACATCGATTCTCCATTTTGTTTAGCCTTTAAGCTTATCTTTATAGACCAATTTCACACATTGAGTCTCTACATATCTTGAATGCATAATTTATTGACATTTGTCATTTAAACATCTCATCGGGTCCCAAATTTGATGTGTACTAGATCATGGTTCTACTGAGATTTAAATTCCTATCAAATTTAAGCCCATATATAATAAAAACATGTGGCACACCACCATTTTCCCCTTGCATACACCATGACTCAAAAGTGTTGTGCACATGCATTGAAAAAATGCACCTAAGTGTGCTTGAGGGTACCCCAAGCTTGTCTGTATTGAGCATCATAATAGGGTTTAGTATTGCCCATGCCAACCATGGTCACCTCATGTTAATATAATTTTTAATGAAATTTTATATATTTTTATGCATTGAGCCCATATATAGTTAATAATGTGTTGTTCACATAAAAAATAGGGGTTGTTATCTTACAACATCACATATTAAATTAAAAACTTGGAAATATTTATTGCATTTCTTTAAAAAAAATAAAAATAAATCATTTTTCTACCAGTGCTAGTTTGAAGATCCCATCAGTCAATAATTTTAAACCATGTTCTTTATTATAATTCCTTGAATGTTGAATCAGTGATTCTAAATCATGCCCAAGATTTGAACCTTCAACTTCACTAAGGACCTTTGGTTGTGTTCATTATAAATTCTATCCCTAAAGGAATAAAATCAATAACTTAGCTTGAAATAATGTGTTTTCCATTTAAATAGGTCCAAAATAATAATTTCGTAACTGTAACTATCAATTCAAAGTCATACAAATATTTTAAATCTAAGCGTAATAGAAAGATAAACACTTTCAGTGATTAGTGAGATATAATTGAGAAAGTTATGCTATTATTTTGCATATGGTTTGACTATGAATTTTAGTGATGATTTACACAATACCTTATCAAGAACGTTATTTTATAACCAAGAGAATGCAAGAAGGTAAGCCATGATTCCGTAGTTAATAGTGATTTAATCCTCTTAAATAATAATTTTAGAGTAATTACCAGCTGAAAATTATGCTTAATAACTAGCTAAAAATTTTAATAGGATTTTCTATGAAATTAAAACCTAAATTTCCAAATGCAAGTTAAATATGCAATAAGTAAATGATTTAAGAAATAGTTGAATTCAATACAATGTGGAGCTAGGATCACTTAATAGACCAAAATATATTATATTCAAAATCAATAGAGCTTAGGTACTACAAATATAATATTAAAGCATAATACAAAATGATTCAAAGCCAAAATTTACACAATATCAACTTTTATTTAACATGTCTTTTGACCATATCATCCTAGGCTTTAAATTTTCCATGTCCGGCTTAAAATTTTGATTTTCATCATCAAATTTTTTAGCATCCAATTTTAGAATAGTAGAATATCTGGATTCACAATGATGTCATGACTGATATAATAATTTTATTAAAATTAAGACTCTTTCGTATGTGAAAAAGTATACTTACTGAAAGAGTAATTACTAAATATAAAATACAATCACTCAGAAGAATAAACTCACCATTAATCCAATGGAGTGGAGATTCATTACAGCTAAAATAACCCTACCATTATGGTAGGTTTATCTGCACATATATTTTGAAATAGATCCCCCAATACATTAGATTTACCTCAAAGTTGATTGTAATTTTATTTTATGTTTTGGCCTTTATAATTGGATAAAACCAATGTCAAAACACAAATAGTCTGCAGTTTATTTACATGTAAAAAAATAGGTAACATTGTCACTCCTCAATGATGACATGTTTAGTCATGAATGAACCCTTTATTAAATGCAAAATCATACCATCATTGACATCTTAGAACAAGATGAAATGCTTGAATTTCACCATTTTAATATCTATCACATTAATTTAAAATGATCTTGATATTCGACATTGACACCTTAGCACAAGATTAATCAGTCAAATAACACCATATTAATCTCACATTAATTTAGCATGCTTTGAGAGTACTTAAATAAGGGTTTATTTCTTATGATGTAACTACCAGGGATATTTTACACCAATTAGGCTACTCAAATTAGATTTTGACATCTGATGGGAACATAAACTATATTAATTATCCTAAAGTATTAATTTATATGAACATGTAAATGATGTCAAGTGAATCTCACAATATCCAATTTAATCTCATGCATTATATATATATATATATACATATATATATATATATACATATATATATATACATATATATATATATATATATATATATATATATATATATATATATATATATATATATATACATATATATATCTACATATACATATATATATATATATATATATATATATATATATATATATGTATATATATATATACATATATATACCTATACATATATATATATACATATATATATATATATATATACATATATATATATATATATGTATATATATATATGTATATATATATGTATATGTATATATATATGTATATGTATATATATGTATATGTATGTATATATGTGTGTGTGTGTGTGTGTGTGTGTGTGTGTGTGTTTAATGCATGAGATTAAATTGGATATTGTTATATATATATATATATATATATATATATATATATATATATATATATATATATATCAATGTTTAAATTATCTAGTCCTTAATCTCATCATATTCCAAGCAGAAAGAGCATTTAGATATCAATGGGTCCTTGTCATATATATATATCCAATTTAATCTCATGCATTATATATATATATATGTTATAGTTACTTTGTTTAAATTATCTAGTCCTTAATCTCATCATATTCCAAGCAGAAAGAGCATTTAGATATCAATGGGTCCTTGTCACATTATAAGCTAGTCCTTTTAGTTGGTCTGGGTGATTATTTGTATTTTTTTAGATCTGAAACTATTAAATATATTGGTTATTAAGATTATTTGATTATAATTATTAAAAAATATTAGTTTTACCTTAAAATTCACCATTTAGGTTCCTATTGATTTTACACACATAAGAAAATAAATAATAATCAATAAAAGTAAGTGCTAAACAACTTTAATGTCTATCATTTCATTATCTCAATCATTTAATAACAATAATCCAAGTAGACTATCTGAATCTCAATGATTTCATAAAATAAAGCACTAAACAATGAATAAAAGGGCAAAGTCAACATAAACAAATCACACATTTTAGATAGAGTAAAAAATATATTAAATAATAAATGCCTTAAAAATGAATTTATAGAAATGATAGTAACAAATATGGTCAATGCCTCAACCACTCTGTAACCTATACTATTCTAATTTATTGATGCTAGTAACAAATATGGTCAATGCTTCAACCACTCTGTAACCTATACTATTCTGATTTATTGATGTCTGACAATGTATGTTCAGAAAAAATCAAAATATGTATCTGCTTAGACATGTTCAATGGTTTTTGTTCCTATTAAAAATGTGTTTAAATTATACGAACCCCATTTTGTAAAGTAAATTTAAATTTTAAATTTGTTAGAGAGTCCTACTTATTTCAATTGAACACAAATGCACCTCGAGAGTAGTCAAGTTGAATAAAAAGGTAAGTGATATATTTAATATTAAATGGTATTTATATATATTATATTAAAATATATAATATTTATTTAAAATATATAGTAAAAATGTAATATAATATTATAATATTTTATATTATATAATATTATTAAATTTAAATATATTATACTAAAATATATAATATATAATATTAATTTATAAACTATATAATTTAACATATACATTATATAATTAATGTTTATTATGATATATATTATACAATATTTATATAATAACTAATATTACACACACACACATATTTATGTATGTATGTATCATATATGTATGTATGCATGTATGCATTGGTAAGAGGGGTTATGTAAAGCCAAAGAGTATAAATCGATAGTTAAACCTAGTTAATCCAAACCCATGACAATGTCAAAATAAGTTTGTCTAAAGTAATTGTGGGTGCAAACCTATCAGGATTTGAATTACCATGTAATGCTTTAGTCTATGATGGTTTGTGTTCTTCATGTAAAGAGTTAGCCTATTAACACAATATCTACATCAAAATTACAACTCCTTTGGTTTTAAGTAGGGGGTATCTGTATTTGATGGATAAAGAATTCAATTATGGATGATCAGGGTTTGTTTTGGTGATATTACAATGGAGAAATTGATTTTGTTATAATGGCACTAAAAAATTAGAAGTGACCAAGAGGAATTTTGGGTTTAGAAATTGGATATAAATTTGAAGTGGACATATATGTTGTAAAGACACCATTTATTCTATGTATGCTTACTATGCTAGTGATAATGCATTCTCAAGTATACCACCACCACCTGTTTATCTTATATATACTATTAAAGTTACATCTCCAAAATATGTGGATGAAAATCCATTTATTATGCAAGAGCCTATTATTTATAAATCATTACTATCACTTCTAAAGTTCTAACTTATAATTCTATATTTTAACTTTTGTAATTTTACATCTCTTAGTAGAATGCCTATGGCCATGTTGCAAATCATAATATGCATTCTCATCATAACCCCATGGAAGAGGTTTACTCATATCAACCTCTATAATAGGTGTGGGGAATATATATTAAATAATGTAATATAATATTATAATATTATATATTATATATTATGTATTATAAATTTAAATATATAATACTAAAATATATAATATACAATATTTATTTATAAACTATATTAACATATATAAAGTAATTGTGGGTGTAAACCTATCTGGATATGAATCACCATGCAATGATTTAGTCTATGATGATTTGCATTCTTCATGCAAAGATCTGCTTCTTAGCACAATATCTACATCAAAACTGCAACTCTATTGGTTTTGATCAGGAGGCTTCTATATTCATTAGATAAGGAGCTCAACTATGGTTGCTCAAGATTTATCTTGGTGATTGCAATGGAGAAATTGATTTTGTTACAATGACGCTAAAAAAATATAAGTGACCAAGAGGAATTTCAAGTTTAGAAATTGGATATATATATATTTGAAGTGGACATATATGTTACAAAGACACCATCTATTCCATGTATGGCTATTATGCCTAGTGATTACGCATTCTTAAGTATACCACCACCATTTGTTTCTCCTAAAAATATTATTAATTTACATATCCAAAATATGTGGATGGAACTCCAATTATTATGCAAGAGTCTATTATTTCTAAATCATTACCATCAGTTCCAAATTTCCAACTTCTATTTCTATATTAGAATTTCTGTAATTTTGCATCTATTAGTAGAATGCTTGTCCATGTTGAAAATAAAAATATGTATTCTCATCATATCCCTGTGGAAGTGGTTTATTCATATCAACCTCTATAATAGGTACAGGAAATATATATTAAATAATATAATATAATATTATATATTATGAATTTAAATATATTATACTAAAATATATAATATATATTTAAAAACTATATTAACATATATAGTTCATATAAAGTAATTGTGGGCACAAATCTATCAGGATTTGAATCACCATGCAATGCTTTAGTCTACGATGACTTGCATTCTTCATGTAAATATATAGCCTCTTAACACAATATTTATGTCAAAACTACAACTCTCTTAGTTTTGATTAGAGGGCTTCTATATTTATTGGATAAGGAACTCAATTTTGGCTAATCAGGTTTTATCTTGGTGATTGCAATGGAGAAATTGATTTTGTTACAATGGTGCTAAAACAATTAGAAGTGACCTAGAGGAATTTTGAGTTTTGAAATTGCATATAAATTTGAAGTGAACATATATGTTGCAAAGACACCACCTATTCCATGTATGCCTACTATGCCTAATGATGATGCATTCTCAAGTATATCACCACCACTTATCTCTCCTAAAGATATCATTAATATTACATCTCCAAAATATGTGGATGAAACTCCACTTATTATGCAAGAGCCTATTATTTCTAAATCATTACCATCAGTTCCAAAGTTCTAACTTTTATTTCTATATTTGAACTTTTGTAATTTTGCATCTATTAATGGAATGCATATGGCCATGTTGCAAATCAAAATATGCATTCTCATCATATCCCCATGGAAGAGGTTTACTCATATCAACGTCTATAATAAATGTGGGGAATATATATATTAAATAATGTAATATAATATTATATATTATATATTATAAATTTAAATATATTATACTAAAACATATAATATATACTATTAGTTTATAAATTATATATATATATATATATATATATATATATATATATATATATATATATATATAGTATAAGTAATGTTTAATATATAAAAATATTATGATATATGTTATACAATATATATATATATATATATATATATATATATATATATATATATATATATATATATATATATATATATATATATATATGACACACACACACACGTGTGTGTGTGTGTGTGTGTCATGTATGTATTGGTAAGAGGGGTTATGTAAAGTGAATGTATCATATCCTTATAGAAGAGGTTTACTCATATCAACCTCTATAGGTGTAGAAAATATATATTAAATAATGTAATATAATATTATAATATTATATATTATATAATATAAATTTAAATATATTTTACTTAATAGTGTGTGTGTGTGTGTGTGTGTAGATCGATACTCAAGGTTGAAGGGTCCTTATCCCAATGGCTTTAAACCAGAGCTCTTACTAGTTTGGGATACAATCAGGGGCCCAAATCCCTAATATAATACCAATGAATGGCCACAACTAGCCCAAGAATACCATCAATGGCCACTTGGCCCAATAATACTAATGATCAACCACTATCGGCCCAAGAATACCAATGATCAACCACAACTAGTCCAAGATTACTTAACGATCGATCATATCTGGCCTCTAATACCAAACTAAGATTTGAACCTGGGTGGTGCTTAGAATAACCAAGACACTTCTCACTCGCATCTCATCGATTACTTAATAGTATATATTATATAATATAACTTTAAATATATTTTACTTAATATTATATATTATATAATATAAATTTAAATATATTATCCTTAAAAATTCTTACACATGTCTAAATTAGGGTTAAGTTTAAATATTTTATTTTTCTATTTTTTTCTCTTACATTGATTTTCTCTCCCATTAAAAATCTAAAAAAATCTTTTACAGACTGTCAGGTGTACGACGGTGGTAGTGGTGGAAGCATTGACCCTGTTTTATACTATCATTTATATAGATCTTTCTTTTCATTTATTTAATCTATTTAATGTATTTTACTATATCTAAAATGTGTGATTTGTTTGTCTTAACATGGCCCTTTTATTCATTGTTTACCACTTTATGTTATGAAATTGTTGAGATTCAGATAAACCTAGATTATTGTTATGAAATGACTAAGATAATGAAATGGTAGAGATTGGGATTTTTTAACACTTACTATTATTAATTATTATTTATTTCCTTGTGTGTGAAAAATAAATAGGGACACAAATGGTGAATGTTAGGGTAAAGTTGATATTTTTTAATAACTATAATCAAATAATCTTAGTAACCAATATATTGAATAGTTTCAGATCTAAAAAATTATAGATAATCACCCAGAATAACCAAAAGATACCTCATCAACTAATACCTATGAATGAAATCTTATTCTTTTAAATAATTTCTAGGGTTCAAAGGGTCCCCTACCTAGAGAATATATTTAGAAAGTATACAAAAAGAAATGTTCAACTTGAAGATTTATAAAATACTTATTCAACATCCCGACCTGAACTAAGGTAAATCCAACAAGCTGGCGAGCCAAAAAATAACTTACTATAAAAAAATTAGATACCAAAAGGGCCAATAAGGCCACAAGTTATACTATCAAAGAAAATAAATAAACTAAAAAAAATAATCACCTAATACCAAAACCTAGAAACCCATTGGATTCAAATATTTTCTTCCTTATCATCCTTTGTCATTTTTTTTACAAGGGAACCATCACCCTTTGAAGAGTCCTCACCACACATACACCTATCCACTACCCCTCATATCTTGAGTTTTATGCCATCAATAAATACTACATCTTGATTTATATCTAACCTCTTTTGTATTATTGAGTTCACCACCTATTGGAAATCCCTAACCAGCTAAGGAGGTGTTACACCCTTGCCTCAAAAAACCATCTTAACTAAGAACTTAACAGCCTCCACCCACTCTATGTTGTATTTGACACCCTTACACAACTCTAGTTTGTGAATTGGGATCTTGATCAGAGCCATGGGAGGGAAAGACAAAATTCCCTTCCAAAGATGCAAAATCACAAACCTTGTTTTAAATTTCTTCCACAAACCCTATGAGAGTAACAAACCTTGATTTAAGAGCTCTAAATATTGATAATGGCACCAACCCAAATCCATCTAAACTAAAAATGGTAAATTAAGAAAGGGACTAGAGTCCACCATGTTGATATCCTCTAACAAGCCCTGATGATGGTCTAGAGCCATGAAGAACTCAACCATTTTAACTACCACTTCATTATCAAGTGAAAGAACCAAAACATTATTAACAAAATTACTGCCACCATCAAATTTATCTTTTTGAAAGGGATATTAAGTAGATAATCTTCCCCCAATATACCTAAAATAGCTTGTAATATCTCCTCCATCGGGGCCCAAAATATATCATTTATCCTTGTCCTAGAATATACCCTTTGAAGACCATCTCCCTAACCAAACTACCACTTACAACCACTAGGACACATAGTGATAGAGAAATGTTGTGATCCATCCTAATTAGTCACAATCTATGACCTATAAAACACTCATGTCAAACTATCCAAGAGGAAAATACATGTTTGGAGTTGTGTCTAGCTAACAACATGAACCACCTTATTAAATAAGGTCAACCACCAACTCAATACACATAATCAAGGTCATGATTTTAGAATGCCCCTTCCCATGAGCTAATGGGATAGCTTTAAAACTAATTAATTTCATAAGCAATAATCATATGGGGAATAGTGATGAAGATTAATGACTAAAGTTAATAGATGAGATCCTATCAAAATATTCCCATGATCAATGTTGATTATCCATTCGAATTTCCTCCCTTTGATTTATACCACAATTCGCTATGCAGTTTGTAGCTAAATTAAATTCCTTAAAGCATTATAATCCCAAAAAAAAAGGCTATCCAAGATTTCCTAGGATTTGACCAAAATATTATTCAATTTCTAATAGGTTACTAACTTCTTTTGTAGAGAGGAAATCAGGATCTAATAATCTCCTTCAATCAGATGCTTCTCAATTTTGCACTACATCACCAACTCAAGCCTTGTTACAAGAGCCTATGCTTTAGCTTCATTATTCTGCCATCTAATATCTTCCTAGAGATAGCTTTGATGAGAGAGCCACTATAATCCCTTATTATACAACCTACTCTAGAAACACTTGGATTACCTCTTGAGGTTCCATCATAATTAATTTTAAATGACCCCAGAGGAGGGGGAGCCAAGAAGATTCATTCTTTCTTATAATTTTACCTAAATTTATTATTGACCTATTAACGGGTGGTTAAATAATGAGCCTCTATTTGGCACACATTCTCATATCACATGCTGAAAGACAAACATTTCTATGTTTAATCTAAGAAGAAATGACCTCTGAGATAACAACCTCTAGCTCTATTAAAATTGAAGCAAGAGATCTCCTTACCTTCAAAAATACATTGATTTCTCTCCTTCTAAATTGTCCACAACAAAATAGATGGACTAACTCTCTAAATTTTGAAAAGTGAATTTTTACAATCCCCAATTAGCCAAGAGGAAAATGCACTGAATAATGAAGAGGGATAATCCCAAGACCATTCAAGCTTACAACATAACCATGCTCAACACCAAGTAAAAAAGGGGCAAAAATGAAGTAGATGATTGGTAGTTTCTTCCTCATATTTTCCAAGATTACAATGGGAAGAGCTAATAAAACTAATTTTAGCCAACAAATCTTGAGTAAGGATATGATTATGAACTACTAACCAAGTGAAATACCTTTATTTTTGAAGACCTATCTTATCCCAACACAAGAATTGTTTATTTTTTTCAGATTTAATGTTGTCAAGGTTATATTTGTCTAAAGTTTTTTTTGCATGTCCATAATCTAACTAACTAATTTATTTGAAGACATGCTCACCATATTTACTAGGTTTTATAAATTGATCATCACATTATGTTAATTAAATCAAAATTTACCTTCAGATATTAATGAGGTGGAGTGCACAAAGTCCCTTGATCGAACCTATTTATTGAAATAGTAATTGGATTAATTGATATGGCTCAACTAGTCACATTCATCCATTTCAAATAGTAAATTCATTTTGATGCCAGACCTTACAACTTATTGATAATGTTCCCACTTTTATTAAAGTAAAATATATGAATATATTTAGCTTCTAAAAATATCAATTTCTCCTTTCATTTCAGCTCTATCTTGTTACTATTTCTTGTGATCAATAACTTAGTTTTAACATTAAATAAAATTATATGGTATAATAGTTAAAGTTTTGTATAATTTTTGAAGGATGTAAATAATTAATATGGTGGTAATCTAAAAAAATAAAACAATGGGATGGGATTGTGCAACATGCATCTATAAAAATCATAATATCAAGGGTTACCACTCTAAATTATCACATAATATAATACTATTGATGTTAAATTTATAGATGTATTAGGGTTGATCCTCAATTTATAAGAAATCATGTAATCCTACTGATTTTATATCAACACATTAATAAGGTGGTAATGAAATGTTGTAAAATTCTCATAACCATAATAATAGGGTTTTTTCATAAGGTTACTTCCCTAATCTCACTTAATGTTTGACTATAACTCAATTATACCATTCACCTACACACTCAAGTCACAAATACTCAAATTCATCATTAGTATAGTTACTTCAGTCAATGAATCAAAAAGTAGAAATGTATAATTCCACTTAAGGTATCTCCTAGTAGATACCTTGAAGGTACCCTTGAAGGTATTAAAAGGCCTTTCAAGGTATCATTAATAGTGATTTCAAGGTAAAGGAAAATTCCACTCATGTGCATACTGAAGGTATCTCCTAAGAGATACCTTCAATGTCCCCTTGAATGTATGACAATGCCATTTGAGGTATCTCATATGATATTCCTTCAAGGTCCTTGTAATACCTTAGTGTGTAACTTTAAAGTATCTCTTAGGAAATACCTTGAAGGATAAATACACTCTGGTGCATGTTTGAAAAGTATCTCCTAGGAGATACCTTGAAGATATTACAAGGCATTTCAAGTTATCACCTAGTAGTGATTTCGAGGTGAAGGAAAATTCCACTTATGTGCATGTTGGGAGATACCTTCAAAATCTTGTTAAATGTAAGATAATTCCCTTTGAAGTATCTCTTAGGATATGCCTTTAATGGCCTTGAAATATCTTCATGGGTAACTTGAAGGTATTTCCTAAGAGATACCTTGAAGAAGACATCCAATCTTATGCATGTTTGAAAGGTATATCCTAAGAGATACCTTAAGTTTATTACAATTCCCTTCAAGTTATCACCCAATAATGCCTTTAAGGTGAAGGAAAACCCCACTCATGTGCATGTTGAAGGTATCACCTAGGAAATACCATAAATGTCCCCTCAAATGTATGACAATGCCCTTAGAGGTATCTCCTAAGAGATATTCTTGTCTCTTAAATCACATACCAAAAACAACAAAGTTAATTTGTAGACATGATGGGATTGGATTCAAAGTGTGTGACCTAAGTCTCTTTGAGCTAAACCATTAAAGATATGTTAACTTCCATTACAAACTTAGTGCATTCAGTTTGATAATTTCATGTAGAGTGAAGATTATAAAGATAGATTTTATTGATGTGTGTTTTACACACCCCCCCCCCCCCCATAACATTTTATGAGGTAGCCTCTAACATTTTAGGATCACTAAATTAAATCACTCAAACACATGAGTTATAGGGTATTCAGTTTTATAACAACATGTTGGTGGAATATTGGTGAGTGATACAGATTGTTTACCATGAATGAACTAGTTATGAATAAACTTAAATCTACTTGGAATGGGTGTAAATATGATGATTATAACTAAGGTGGGTAGGATATTTTAAAAAAACTCAAAAAAGGAGGGAAGAATAGGTTAAAAAATAATGCTTATGGATAGCTCGGGATAAAACCCTTCAAAAATAGCACTTGAGCTTAGGTAAGACTGTGAGACTTAATGAAGTGTAATTTGAAAAACCAAAAAACCAAAGACCATTTGTTGATATGCAAATTTAGAAGAACAAAATTCTTTGATGTGCAAATGACAAATGCCCAATTATGATTGCCAAGGTGTAGAATGTGAATGTGAATGTGAAAAAATTGAAGTGTCAAAGCTATTATATCACACCAAAAATTAAATACAATATACTCAAACATGAAAATTCAAAGGTTGCCTAATTTTTATAGTGATATTACACATATTAAAGAAGTATTATAATCAACATGCAAAAGATATTCAAATCAGCTATAGCTTAAAATAAATGATTATAATTAAAATGGATAACTCATACACAAATCTAAGCACTAAGTTATTAATGACCATTTTTACAATAAACCAAAATGGGTCAACCCCCTATAGTCAAAATATTGTATAGGGGCCTTTTCATAAATTCATAGGGTATGTTGTAGCTCATTTTATGTCATTTCATGTGTCATTATAGTCTTGGTCATGGTTTGATTCAATCCTTGTGCCATTTGATATCTTAAGGGTCATTTTAAGGTCATATTTTCAAGAGGTAGGTCTTTATGGTGATCAATGTAGTTAAAGAATGGAATGGGTTTGCTTATGCCTCAAATAATTTATTCAAATTTTCAAAGATCAAACAATAGCTCAGGAATAAGCTTCATGGATCCAAGCTATCTAGGACGTCATCTAAAAATGAATGAACTAGCTCATTTATGCATTTTTTTATCTTCACTCAAGAATCCCCCACAATCCAAGGGATTGTAGTGCCAAGTAGGTCTTCATGTTAGGATCATCCTCTGAAAGTTTCATGCTTGTGTGAGTTCTCTAGCTCAAGTTATGGATATTTAAAGTTGGACCTATAGAGTGAGACATCCACACAAATGTCAAAATAAATGTTGAGTAAAACAAACCCTTTTGATCTTAAATTTGATGGTTTTATGAACATCAATGAAGATCATGTGAATGTCATTTTATGAGAGCGTGAACATCAAATTTAAGCTTGTAAAATAGCCATTGGTTTTCAAATAGTGGGTCTCAACAGATTTAATGGTCTATGTTGCATTATACATCTTGATCCGATGGTGTGAGATGAGTCAAAAGGTTAAGGAAATTGAGAATCAACCATGTGGCACAAGCACTAAAGTTGATAGACTGATAGTAGGATCCTAAAATCAATATGCTATTGACACATGGCACAAGCTTAAATAGAGTTGACAAGTCAAGGGAAAGATCAATGACTCATGATCATTTGTACTGAGTAAGATCAATGGTGTGAGATGGGTCAATATGTCAATAGGTTGAGTTAGTGTTGGGAGAGGAGGGGGTGGAGGTAAATCCAAGAACAAACACACCTGTTCTAATTCCACCCGTTAGGATCTTGCTCCTCAGAAAGAGCACAGTATGATTACCAAATATAAGCAATTGAATATGCAAAAATAATCGGAAACACAAGTAACTAGAATTCACCAATAGCACAGAATATGAGAGACAATACACTATCTTGTATTAACACTATACAGAAAAGAATACATCAAAGAGCCTCCACACTCTTTCACCTTACAGAGATTCACCACACCTCAAGTGTACAGTAATTCTTCTCACACACACTCTCCTACACAAAAAAAATGGTCCCAACAACCAACTCACACACAGAATTGGTGTTCACCTCACCAACCAGTCAGTAATAACCCTGCCGGTACACCAAGCACTCTATAGCACTTCAAGCTAATCTCTCATGAACCTGCAACCTGCAATTCAAAGACCAAACTTACATGTAGATCCCCAATGAGCTTGCAACAACCTGCAACTCACAGATCTTACAACTAGAAGGAACTCTTCCTTTCTATCTCATGCCTTAAACAATACATGCCAATGGGTCTATAAATAGATCCCTAACTCAAAACAATAACTTAGACTCTTAATTTAGACAATTATCCTCGCAGCCCAAGACTCTAGCTGGTCTTAACATGCAAACTCATCGTTCACTTAACTAACTGTCTGTGAAACGAACACTTCTGAAACACACAGGAGACCGACGTCGGTCCCTACTTGTCTGGTTCTGCCGACGTCGGCCGACTTCCTGCCGTCGCCGGTGGCCTTCTGCACTGGTCTCTGCCGACGTCAGTCCTACTGCCGATGCCGGTTCTTGTAGAACTCAGCAACCATCTGTTCCTCAATTTGCAAAGGTTGAAGCTTTTAGCTCCACAACCTAACAATCTCCCACTTGGAGATAAACAGCTGCAACCTGTACCTGTACCTGTACACCATCTAGTTTGTTTCCTTGGCTTTGTATCCCTCCTCAAGATCACTCTTGAAGACCAACCACCACAAAATCCATGGTGCAAAAACCTGTCATCCAAATTACCTGCCACATCTGCATCTACAACCATGTAGAGAAAGAACTTGACCCTGCATAGCATGTGCACTTGCTACTGGTCCCACTGAACTGCCCTTCAGTATTACTCTCCCGGATTGACTCCAAACTTGTGACAACTCCCACTGCTTGGGAAAACTCAGGTTTAGTACATACCATGCACTCAACCTCATTATGTGAATCAAGACACCTGTTCTATGAACTGTCTAACCATTGGCGTGCTAACCAGCTTCACACAATCATCCTGAAACAAAGTCAACAAGACCTCCATGTCTCTAGAACACACTCATGCCAAAGAATCTTGCTGCTCCCAGATTCTCCATGATAAACACCTGAACTAGCTTTACCTTTAGTTCAGAAATACCTGTATATGTAACCCTGCAACAAGCACATCATACAAAAAATAGGATAATGTAGCTAATATTATCCAACTTGGTAAAGAGAAACACAATGATCAAACCTCCATTGCCCTGCAGCTAAAACAAGATCATATACCCTGATCTTCCATCTCACGTATCCATTTCCACTCTCCTTCATCCTCAACATCCATTCGTCTCTCAGTGCTTACTTCCAGCTGGTAACACTACCCAAAACCCCTATTTGGTTCTCCTCCAAGGAATCACATCCTCATCCATGCCAAGCTCCCACTGTTTCCTGGATCTACCTGTTCTGCTTCTTCAACAACTTCCTGGTCCTATGCCATAAGTGAGAAACAAGTAGTGTAAAGAAGGGAAATGATGAATTTAAGAACTTACTTACACCTTCAGTCCTCCATATGGGCGCTTGAGACTCCATGACAACTCGCTGTCCACCCAAAATTCATCTCAGTAACCGATGTCAGTCACATCTCAGTCTACAGCCGACCGATGTCGGTTCCCTGCGACTGCCTCCCTGCCGACGTCGGTTTCCCCTGGCCGACGCCGGTCCTTGTCTGCCCCGAGTCACCGACGTCAGGCTGCACATAGCCGACGTCAGTCCCTGTCTGGACACCGATGCCGGTTTTCCTGCCGACGTCGGTCTCTGTGTTTTTCTTGTGAGACCTGACTTTTTCCCGTGAGCTCTTTTTGGATCAAACCCTTGTCCAAATCACCCTTGCTCTGCTCAGAATTCCTCTGCACCTTGTGCTGAACTCTGTCTGTCACTTTCTCCTTGAAAACCAAGGCTTTTCTGTTCTTGTCACTAACATCGGATTCCTCAAGAAACCTCACCTTCTTCTTCTGCATACAGAAACCATGATCCATGCCTTCCAAATCTGAAAGCATACTCTTTGACTCAAGAACCAGCATCTCCTTCTTATCTATGTGACCAAGCCTATCAAGCCACATCTCTGAATCTACAACTGAAGTAGATAACCCAGAAAGAGAATCAGTAAAACAAGTAGATAGATAAAGCATACCTACTTTCTTACCTCTAGCTACAACAAGTGTACCCTTGGTAACCTTCCAAGAGTCCGCTGTGAGAGTTACTGTGCAACCCTCTTCACCCAAACTTCTAACAGAAATCAGATTTTGCTTCAGAACTGGGACATGCATGACCTCCTTTAACACCCATGTGTCACCTGTCTACAATTTCAGCTTCACTTTGCCTTTGCCAACAATCTGACAAGGCTTACCATCCCCTACACAAATTTCTCCAAAGTCTCCCTGGACATACTCATGAAAAAATTCCCTATGTGGGGATGCATGAAAAGAGGCACCAAAATCTAATACCCAAGATTCTACTTTATCCAAAGAACATACCAGAGCATCCTGTGCAACATAACCTGCAACATCTGCTTCTTCTCCATGTCCTTCATGCTAATCTTCACCCGATCTGCAATCTCTCTTTAAGTGCCCTTGCTTTCCACATTTCCAGCAGGTTATTCTGCCATACTTGGACTTGGATCTTTTGCCTATCTTCGACCTTGATCTCCCACGCTCTGTCTTCTCTCTTGGCCTTCCTCTTCCTTCAACACTCAAAGCATCTCCAGATGATTCACCTGTGCTTTTCCTACGTATCTCTTCATTCAAGATCACACTCACAACATCATCCGCTTTTAAGACTTTTGAAGGAGACACAGTATTAGAAACTGCCATTACCAAACCTTCCCAACTTTCAGGTAATGAACACAAGATTAAGAGAGCTCTAATTTCATCATCAAATACAATATTGACTGAACTTAACTGGTTTACCAAACCATGGAAATCACTAAGATGGCTATGAACAGATCCACCTTCCAACATTTGCAAATTAAATAAACGCTTCATAAGAAATACCTTATTTGAAGCCGAGGGTTTTTCATACAAATTTGCCAAAGATTTCATCAACTCCACCATTGTCTTACACTATGATAAGTTGGAAATCACAGATGAATCAAGACTCAATCTAACAGATCCCAGAACCTTCCGATCAAGAACCTCCCATTCTTCATCTTTCATATCCAAGGGTTTGCTAGCAACCCCACCCAACGGTAAGTACAAATCTTTCTGATACAGATAGTCCTCAATCTGCATCCTCCATAATTGGTAGTTCTTGCCATTAAACTTTTCCATTCGTAGTTGACTGCTTTCTGCCATTGCTCAACTCCCACTCAACCAGAAACCCTGTGAGTAACCTGTAATCAAAACACACTACCCAGATCTACACCAATCTGTTAGTATCCCAACCAAAAGCTCTGATACCACTTTTTGGGAGAGGAGGGGGTGGAGGTAAATCCAAGAACAAACACACCTATTCTAATTCCACCTGTTAGGATCTTGCTCCTCAGAAAGAGCACAGTATGATTACCAAATATAAGCAATTGAATATGCGGAAATAACCGGAAACACAAGTAACTAGAATTCACCAATAACACAGAATATGAGAGACAATACACTATCTTGTATTAACACTATACAGAAAAGAATACATCAAAGAGCCGCCACACTCTTTCACCTTACAGAGATTCACCACACCTCAAGTGTACATTAATTCTTCTCACACACACTCTCCTACACAAAAAAAATGGTCCCAACAACCAACTCACACACAGAATTGGTGTTCACCTCACCAACCAGTCAGTAATAACCCTGCCAGTACACCAAGCACTCTATAGCACTTCAAGCTGATCTCTCATGAACCTGCAACCTGCAATTCAAAGACCAAACTTACATGTAGATCCCCAATGAGCTTGCAACAACCTGCAACTCACAGATCTTACAACTAGAAGGAACTCTTCCTTTCTATCTCATGCCTTAAAAAATACATGCCAATGGGTCTATAAATAGATCCCTAACTCAAAACAATAACTTAGACTCTTAATTTAGACAATTATCCTCGCAGCCCAAGACTCTGGCTGGTCTTAACATGCAAACTCATCGTTCACTTAACTAACTATCCGTGAAACGAACACTTCTGGAACACACAGGAGACCGACGTCGGTCCCTGCTTGTCTGGTTCTGCCGACGTCGGCCGACTTCCTGCCGTCGCCGGTGGCCTTCTGCACTGGTCTCTGCCGACGTTGGCCCTGCTGCCGACGCCAGTTCCTGTAGAACTCAGCAACCATCTGTTCCTCAGTTTGCAAAGGTTGAAGCTTTTAGCTCCACAACCTAACAGTTAGATATCAATGACTAATGAAATTTAAGGTCAAAAAGCTAAGGGAATTTATGGAGATTAAACATATGACCAAAGTTAAACTAGGGCAAGCTTTCAGGGATCATCGATCTATTGTTAGAGCTTGACAAATGCCAAGGAGTGGACATAGTGATGCAGTTAGGAATAAAGAACATAAAGGACCACCATCAAAGCTTAATATGGACCTTTGATTCAAACATTTTAAGGTTGTAGTGTTTTTCTATGATTGTGTTCCATTTATTTAAAGAAGGGTCCATGCATATATGAATTCTTAGGTTTTGGTAATGACATAATGGATCTATGTGGACCTAATAGGAACCAGACATCAAGCAAAGTGTCATAATATAATGACTATAGGAAAACCAATAGTCTAATATAGGTTTTCCATCTATAGTGGACCTATGAAAATGGGGATGAGTTTGAGCATGATCTAGTTGGAATAAGAGCTAACATTTCAAAGGATTTCATGAAGGCATACATGTAGACCCCAATGGTTTCATCCTTAATACCAACTACATGGAAATGACCCACTCTCCACTTTTGCATGTCATAGTGAACTAGTTAGGATCAATTAGCAATAAGACAAAAGATATAATAGATGAAATTGATCATTATAACTACATTTGATGTCAGAAGCCAACTCAAAACAACTTGATCCCACCATTTTAACCATCAGGGAGCATCAATGAGGGAATAAATAACTATTGCAATTGCTTGAGATGACCCAAATCAATCAAAAAATTCTAAAGAAGCATACTGGCATAGGTAGTTGTAACTATAGTTCAAATGAGGTTGAACTCATTTGATTTCCCTTGGGACTTTTCTTTTCCTACTTTTCTCTCTCAAATGATATAAGTAGCTACCATTTTAGCCTTTATAGGAGACCACACCATGTATGGCAAAGCCCTGCTATATTGATGTCATATTTTTCCTTTGAACATTAATAAAAGTATGTTTTTGAGTTTTGAACAATTATGTAAGTCTGCAAGTGATGTATGGTGATGAGAAGTGATAATTATTTAACCTTCCTTCCCTTATCCTTTCATGTTTGAGCAATATTTCCTAGTCTAATAGGTCACATAGAGTGTGGTCTAGTGTGTAAAGATTTTTTAAGTGTAAAATTGTCCTTGGAATGTGAAATCTTCCCTCTGGTTCATTTGCCTTGTGTTTCTACTCACATCTCAGCTATATATTGAAATGCTCATGTTAAAACCCATTAAGACTTAGAGACTAGTTTGTATGCCTTGTTTCATCATGGTAGGAAAATGATGATCATGTGGAAGACATTTTGGTGCATCACCTCCTTTAGAGTAGGTTCAATTTATGCATTCTCTATCTCTTTTCCCCATAAGTAAGCAATAGTTTAAGTGATAATCATTGCACGTTATATTTAGGGAGTTAGCCCCTTAAATCTAGAGGCTTGTTTCCAATATAGGTACACCCACATACCTGAAATTGTTCCATGTTGCCCAAATATGAAAGAGGATTGAACAACCTCTTCTAAGGTAAAATATTTGGTGACAACAATTACCAAAATAATATAATATGTCAAGTAATCCACATAATCGAATAAGAATCAATATTTTCACATAAAGATAAAGTCAAGCATAACTCTTTTGAATTTCCTATTAGTCTGAACAACCAAAATTCTCCTCTTTAGGACTAGGAGGTTGCATGTACTTATAAGCTTGAGATGGGAATGCCTCATCTATTTAAGCTTCATCTAAAATTACAAGTCCAAAAATAAATCCATAGCCTCAAGATCATGCAAAAGATGCATGCACAATGGAAATGCCTAAACTTAGACTCTCCAACAAAAATAAAATATGTATGCACAATAAATAGATTAAGAATTATAGTTCTACTTTAAATATACATGCACATATATAATCATTTAAAATCATGGTGCTAATGTGGCACCACTAATTATAGGAGTTAAAGAATAAACTAAAGTTTTCATAAGAGTAATTGTAGGTGAAATGAACACCAGACCTGTGGGAGTTTGCATTATTGTAAACCCAAAACACTAAAAGTCCAAAACTATTATAGAAACACTTTCAGTTGGTTGAGTAATTGAAATTGAAGATGAAGTTTTCTTATTTTATTTAAGTTACTCTAATAATTCAACCCCTTCCTCAAATTATTTGTTTATAATATCAAAATTGAGAAAGGAAGGCCTAAGAATTATACATGCTTCAACCATTAACTTATCTTGTTTTTCCTCCAAGATCTTAAGGCCATCTATTAAGACTTTGACATTAGTTACTATTGGTGTCCTAAATTGCACCCTAGCTGAGCAAGGGGATTGTTTAGGTCCACCCACACAAATCTAGTCCAACATGGGAATGACCGTAGGTTTTGGGTCACCTAAACTTGGGTCAAACCTCTAGAGAAGGTCAGCTTCCTTCTAGATATATCACCTAAACTAGATCTAAACTAGCAATTACTTAGAAAAGGGGAGAGAGAGTAATAATGATACATGAATGCATATAAAATGAGGTGATACACTAGTGATTGGAACACTTATATATTACAAAATACACACTATGAGACACATTCAAGACCAAATAAGACCAGTCCCACATAATTATTTCAAAATAAGGCATTAATCAGTTATCAAACTAGCATAAGAGGGTAGATAACCACTTTCAAGCTAAACAACAAATTGTAAATTGCACTTATAATGACCTATGAAAACTACCATGCATTTAATAAAGGTGAGAAAACTCAAACATAGACAAAGAACATACATTCACTTAGCTACATTACTTGAATTCATAGGACACACTTTAATCTAGCTTACAAAATGATGGGATTCAGTTTTTATTGCATCAAAAGATGTTGTAGTACAAATTTTATCATAGCCTAAGCAAGACAAAGCATAAGAGTCTATTCTCTAAAATGTCAGAGATTTCTTGTCTAAAAATTTAAGAGAGAGTTACATGTGGTATAAGTTGGAATATATATATAAAAAAGGAAGAGAGAGGGAACTATGATGTATTAACACAATTTTTAAGATGTTGAATCATGACCTTATCAATAAGGAACAAATTATATAAAAGAATTGAATTACCATTATCCTTATCTATTCACCTAGTGTCCTTCTTAGAACTCCCATTATCTATCTAAATCTATTGATGAGGGCCATGTCTTGGAATTGATAGAATTAGTGCCATATCTGCTTTAGGTGGCCATCAATACTTGTTTATAAAAAATATGACCCTAATGATAGGTGATACACCTCTCCATGATCATTTTTATGTCTATATTTGATCCAATATCGAACACAAGTCCATTATAGTGAAAACCAATCTAATTATTGGTTTTCACACAGTCACAATATCCATGAAAACTTGCAAACTACTTAAACTTGCTTCATAATCACTAGTCCATATTCAATCTCTATGTTAGGCCATAAGAGACATGTTCTGCATATAAAACCTATGATATCCAAGAAGATATTATGTACAAGGATCCTCCATCTAAAATCAATGAACATGTCAATGGAATGACCTTGCAATAAGGTTGACAAGTTCTAAATTATCGACCAAAGGTTCTATTTAACTTTAATGGTGACTTAGCCTTATCCTTAACCATCTTTCTTACATGACTATGTCTCATATTGACTGAGCTTAATGGTGATATGGGTCCTAAAGATTTTGTTCACCGGGGTCAAAAAATAGTTCATCGAACTTCAATGGAAGCTCTTTGGATTTTCCCTTTTTTCATTGGTTGTCAATTGCCAACTCAGACCATTTACATTCTACCCAACTATCTTTATTCTTATTGGTCTCAAAGATACATTGAATTATTAACTCTACTTAAATCATTATATTTAGATGTATGAATGCACACAAGCTCTTAATATATTTCCAAGTAATATCCTTTGACATGTTTACTCGATCTCACATCGTTGGATCAAGATATATGAGTTCACATGTATCATAGATCTCATTGGGCCCACTTTTTTTGTCAGTCACTATGCAACATCAAATATTCAATACGATTGAATGTTGATCATTGATATGCTAGGATCCACCATTTTTTTAGGTGAGCTCACAACATTTTATCTCTACTCAATAAACCTACATGATTGGATCATATCCAACTTGTAGCTCTTTAAGGGCTTTTAACCCAGGGACCTATTGACTTGTTTTACCCAAGCGTGAACTATTATATATATGTTTTTAGTATGTGAACTCACACAAACCATTAAATCTTAATAAAATTTAAATAGTTTAAGGAATTTTGAATTAGTTACTCTATGAATCTCAAATTTGACATTCATGTGAATGTGGCTATGATTTTTCAACTTTAGAAGCCTATATCTCGAGATAGCAAACTCACACGAACATGAAATTTATAGGATATGATCTTAGGTTGAAGAATAATGTGGCACTATAATATTTTTGTTTATGAGAATCATTGAGAAAACTTATAAAATGTACAAGTAAACTAGTCTATTTATTCTTAGATGATGTTGTAGTAACAATTTATTTCTTTAAACTTCATAGTCCATCTTTTGCTCAATATTTCAAGGCTTTGATATCTTCTAAGGATTGTGAAACCTAGTTCATACTCCTAAAACACCATAAAACCTACTTGGACCCTTCATCTAAAATTATAGACCTATCCCTTGAAGATCAATTATATCACACTTTAAGCTTGATTAAAGTGTTTCAAAAGCTTTGCAATCAACATGAGCTCTTTGGACCACTCATTCTATCTAGAAAATTTCTTCATCTACTCAAGCCATTTCTAGGAAAAAAATCCTTATATGGGCCAAATTTGGTCAATATTTACTTTGTTAGAAAAACTAACCAAGTGTAGAACCTCATCATTAGTTTTGTAGATGGTTTCCTTCACTTCTTAAAACTATTTATTGTTTCATGACGGAGGATCTCATATCTAATAGAGTCCTAATAATGCCTTCATTTGATTAAGTCAATGGAGAGAGGCATCCCTTTTATCAATGACATAATTCAAGCACCATGTTGTGTCCACACCAAACATTAAATAACACAAAATCAATAAATTCAACCTCTTTTCTAATTCTTTCATCTAGTGCCATAGCTTGGTGATGTTTACCCAGTTAGGCTAAGTAGCTATTCTAGAGGCCCAAATACTATATAAAATATCATACAACTTATTGAATTCACTATACACATAATGATAATTTACTGAGGGGCCTAAGTGATTTGAATTTTTTTGTACCTTCTCAATGCTTCCTCAAGACTATGGTACATTTCCTTTAAGACTACCCCTGTGGAATCAACAAAATAATTGAAGTTTTTAATATATTTTGTAGGGTACCATAGGTTATTCTTCATTTTCTTTGTAAGAAGAAAATATTTAATATCTTCTCAAACTCCATCTCCTCACTTTTACCAAGGCACACCTCTTTCCTCTTCCTCAACCTCTGAATTATCCCACTCTTCTTATCAAACCTAGTGGAGACTATAGGTAATTTAGTTACAACTAGATTTTATATTTCATACTTGACTTTATGTAACTCTTTCACCCATTGGAGAAATATTAAAACCTTTTTTTCTAATTAGAGTTGGGCCTTGAGATGAATAATGTGGATAAGTCATAAGATGAGGTGTAATTAATGGAGGCATTATGGAATTATTAATCTGAGTGGGAAATAGGAGAGGCTAGTGGACAATTTGATCCCTTGGAGATGACTCTCTTCTTGGTGAGACCTTAGCTATATACCTAACCAAACCAAGGTTTCTCCCCACTATCATTATGGATGAGGATATTAGTGAAGACTATAGAATGGGCACTCCTAGTTGAGCCAACTTTAATTTTGAAATGGGTTGGCTCTAAGAATCAAAAATAGACACAGATACTTGGTCTTCAAAATGAACCCTCTTCTCTGGGATGTTTATTGATCAAGGGGAAATAATTGATGAATTCTTAGAAGGAATAAATATAAAGCCTTAAGATATAATAAAAGGTAAACTTACAAATGGGATTTCAACATTGATAGATGAATAAATAGTATAAGAGACTACATCAACAATCCTTTAGCTTGGTTGTCCTATGAGGACTTATTGCTCTCCAAATATCAAGGATTTGGCTCTCTCAAACTTTACCTCTTCATCATCTTGATGAGTCTCTTCAATATTTTCTTGATACATTTATTTTGTTTCCTTATAAGCATCTTCATCATATAGATAATTAAATAATGATATTGGTTCTATTTTTTCTTCCACAAACAACCTTGCCTGAGTTTCTCCTTTATTTTATTTTTTAGCTTCCTATGATTTTTCCCTTTTAAGAGACTCTTCAATAGTAGATAGACCAATATATGGTATTTCTTCTAAATAATTGATCTCAGTAAGAGTAAGATACTATTTGGGCTTCTTTTGGTAAGTGACAATGGGGGGAGTGTTAGGTGGAATATAAGGTGACATAGTTGAAGGAACAATAGTGATGGGAGGTATCATAGGAGATGGTGGTGAAGACATGGTAACAGTTACTGTGGAGGTGGGATGAAAGGTGTTTGGAGGTGAAATGGTAGAGGTACCTTGAGTAAACATATCCTAGCTAATGGATGTAAGTGATGAAGGGATAACCATAGTATATTTGGGAGAATCATGAACAATTAGAATGGAAGATAAATACACTTTAAATAAATCTAAAAGACTTACCTAGTTCACATTTGTTAAGAGGGGAAAAGAGTCATCATAAAAATCCTCTTCCTTTCTTCACATGGAAAATCTACTAACCTATCTCTCATAGTTTTTGTGACCAAAACTCATGTGTTAGGAGCTATTTTCAGGGAAGGGATTTATGGAATTGGAAGACCCCTTAGAGTATACCTTATGAGATGAGGATTATATTCTCTTTGGACACTATATTTAATTGGCTACTGATCTATAGGCTCTTGTAGAGGAGAAGGAGGTTGATCCTATTGTTGAGAGACATGAGGTTGGGATGGTGGGCATTAGTGATTAAATGCCCTCTCATATTCTTCCTCAATGTCCTGAGATTATACTATAATGCATGAGCCAAGACCATGGACATCAACTTATCCTTCGTATTTTTCCATACAGCTGAATCATCAAGCACATTCTAGAATATTGGATCATGGTCATACTCCTCATATCCATAATAAACTTGCACCTCCTTTTTCTTGAATCTATTGAAGGTATTCTCTAACCCTTTTATTTGGATCCCATTCTTTGAATGGTGCCAATTTCATATTGTAATTAGCCCTAATTTT
Organism: Torreya grandis; assembly: GCA_037957365.1. Classification (NCBI taxonomy): domain Eukaryota; kingdom Viridiplantae; phylum Streptophyta; class Pinopsida; order Cupressales; family Taxaceae; genus Torreya; species Torreya grandis. Next base: position 1,332,529 of record JARHVA010002067.1, read on the forward strand.
GTTGGCTTGAATAAAATTTGATCTGACTACATACTACATTTGGCTAATGCTCATGGGAGTCTTAAAATAATAAGTTATATGCCTCTAACCTAGTTCCTTGTCAATATTGTTATAAACCTAAAAAGTTAGTTCTTATTCAACAATATTATCTAGAACATGGTGTGGTAGTAATAAGGGAGAAATCCTTGTCCCTTTAATCTAAATTATAGTAACATCTAGATAGAACTAGTAGTCTCGCTAATTATGGAGTGTCCTTAGAATTTTTTTGGAAAACCTAGGCATAGATTTCCCATGGATTTCATGATATATCTAAGGGTAAACTTCATTGCATATTTTTTTAATTTCATACCTATATCTATGACTAGACATAAATAGTGATCTTCACCAATTTTGTTAGCCACATATTCTTCTGAGGGTTACCGCAACTCACCATAGCTTTTGTAAATAGTTCTCATAACAACATCTAATAAATAAGATATCATGTAAAAATTCAATATAATGGCCTTTAGTCTGGATAAAACATTTGAGACTTTATTCTAAAATAGATAATTTATCCCAGTACAACCAATTGATTAGAGGTCAACAAAATGTCAAAAAAGAAACCCACTCAACCTAAACATATGAAATACTTAGAAAGCCATACAATCTATTCAATAGAGCCATTATTATCCCAACCCCAAGCTTAAATTTAATGATGTAATTGGATGTAACATCCCCTTTGTGATTCAAATTTTGTCCCTTAACAAGCTACTCTTTCAATTTTCCCTCTACAATATTTTGTTTAGGGCAAACGTTAGTTGAGTTTTGATTTTAGGTTATTTTAGGGGAAGGTAACCTAAGATACCTATTGAAAGCCCTACCTAAAATGTATGTAACCGCTTTCTTATTTTTCCTAATATCTAAGAAATCACCATAAAAATTGTCATTGAAAAATGAATCTCTAATAAAGTCTATGCATGGAATTACCTTTAGTTTTTTAGTTGCCTAATGAAGACCCTAAACCTTGATGGGCATCAAATTATCAATGTATTACTTGTGGGTTGGTGCAATTCTATCCTAAGCCAAGTATGGAATTACTTATTCTACCCCATCCCAAAGTGCAAAATAATGGTGGAATTTGAAATCTAAATTACTTATCAAATATTATATTGGTGTATTTAGTCATGCTAGTGAAAGTATATAGAGAAGGGACATTGGATAGTTTGAAAGTTGATGCCATTATTGAACTAGATGTATGCATCTAGTTCTATTAAAAAGACTAGTTCAAATTCAAAAACACATTTAACAATTTAGGGATTTTGAACATATAAGAGCTCAAATACATGGTGCTATCTTGAGAGTAATGACTAAGTGAATTCCCCTTTGGCATATATTTTTCATATATCATTCACAAGATTCAAACATTGAATGTATTTGTGTAACATTAATGAAGATAATGAAATTTTGGTTTAAATGCCTATTTCATTATGAAAATGTCATTCAGATTTAATGGGTTTAATTACCTACCATATGAAAAACTTAGTTAGCTCTAAATGTTTAGTCATGAAATTTGAGAAGCTATCAATTATGATTATCACATACTCGAGGTTAGTTCCTCTAGATGATGATAGGTGTCAAATATTCATTAATATGTGGCTTCATACCTTTCACTACACTTGAACCTTCCATGGTCATGAGTTAACAAGATCATGCCACATGTTGAGATCTCAGAGGTCTAGGGATAATGAAAGTATATGACATTAGAACACATACCAAATAACTATTTAATATTTTTCAAGACCATTTCAACAAAGGGATTCTAAATGTCATACATTTGAGGATTCAGGAGTACCAAAATATGAGGTGTAAAGCCTTTTTACTTTAAACCTTATCGATGAACTAATAAAATTTGTGTCTTTGCAATACCTTATATAACACTTAAAACTTTAGCTATCTTGTAATACTTTCATGGGTAACTTGAAGGCTTCTCTTAGGATATACCTTAAATCCACTATCACTCATATTTGAAAGGTATCTCCTAAGATATACCCTAAATGTACTCTTAAAGGTATTATAAAGCCTTTCAAGGTATCTTTTACAAGCCTCTTTTAATGAAGGGATGCCAAGTGTCGTACTTTTAGGGATTTGAGAGTATCATTTTCAAGGTGAAGGAAAATTCCACTCATGTGCATGTTGAAGGTATCTCCTAGGAGATGCCTTCAACATCCCCTTGAATGTATGACAATGCCCTTCAAGGTATCTTCTACAGCCTCTTTTAATGAATGGATGACAAGTCTCATAATTTTATGGATTCAAGAGTATCAAAATATGGAGTGCAAAGCCTTTTAAATTTATCAAAGAATGTTTGAAACCTATGTAATACCTTTGTGGGTAACTTAAAGGTATATCCCAAGATATATCTTGAAGGTACCCATGAAGGTATTAAAATGCCCTTCAAGTAGTGACTTAAAGGTGAAGGAAAATTTTAATTTGTATTGGTATGGGTCTTATGCACCAACTAAATTTTAAACTGAAGAGAGGATTACAAATAAAGTTAGTCAAACATTAGTCAAGAAATCATGAAAATGCATTAAAGACATAACAAAACTTAGCCTATCTATTCATGCAGGGTTTGTTAATGACAATGAAAGACATAGGAAATAATTCACTAATTTATACCTTCCCAAGTGAATCCAACATCCAAGAGTGTCTCATAAGCATGTTCTCCCCTTGATCAAGAGTTCTTGTCTTTGTCGACAATGGTGGCCAAACTACTCCAATGCCTCAAGAATTATTTGCATAACCTAGGCTCAAAGTAGATCAAATATCTAATGTATCCTATCAAATGAAGCTTGCTAATGAAACATAATGATCAACACAAAGGGTTTTGGAGACAATTTAGCATTATAAAATTTCAAAAATCAAGTTTAAAAATGATGTCCATGGCTACTCTATTTATATATTTTGAAAATGGTTCAGGATCAACCATGATCATCTATCTCAAGATTGAGATGTGTGGCCATGGATTAATATAATATTTAGATTTAAATATATAAATATCCTCATAGTGATTTAGGATAAAGAGAAATTAAAGAGGCATGGGATACCCATAATATTGATATTTTATGCATTTAAGGCGTATGGATGCCACCCCATAGATGATGTCATTAGGTGATGCAAATATTAAGAAGTAATTTCCAATATTGAGATATTCAATAATTTCCATGGAATTATTACTTAAGATCTTAATTTTGATTAATTAGCTTAAATAAGGTTAATTAAGTTTAGTGTAATTATTTATAAATTGGTAGACAATTAGTCAAAATGGTTAGAAAGTCATATTACTAGGTTGTAATTTGACTCAGGAAGAATTAGAAGGAGATGTTAGATGCATTGGAACTATATTCCCATTTAGGATGTTGCCAACAAAAAATAACAATGGTACATGGCATGTACTAATGAATTATAAGAAAAGAGTGATCCAAATCCAAAAAATCCAAAATAATCATTTTGAATCGAAATTAATTGATCAAAGTTAGGTATCTCATAAAATGTATTACCCCATTTAGGGATACTTTAACCTAAATCATCACTTTTAAATGACAAGTTTGAACCATTTAGGGTGTTTTAATGATTTTGACCTTAAATGTGCATTTAAGTGCAATTTGAATGAGATTGACAATTTCAACACAAATGATGTTGGGAATTAGATGTCTACATAAATGAGGTAGCCTATAATGTTTTAGGATCTCAATGGAGGTAAACTCCACTTCATGGAATAATTTTAAGGTATGGGTTAAAAAACCTTGTAGTGGAATAATAAGTAGAGCATGTAAATTGCTAATTGGGTTCACTTGTAGTGAAATGAATCCTAGTGGAGAAATAAAACCTAAGTGGGTGAGATGGATGGGTGATAACTAATATAGAGTGGGTATCTCTCAGGCAAATAAACTTCAAAAGGAGGGAAGGGTAGAGTAGAAAATAAAATTCTATAATCTCAAAGAATCACTTCCTAGGTTGGTTTATTAGTAGATAAATTATCTCAAAAATAATTCTTATCGATTGTAGTTGTTTCACACTTATAGTTAAACATATTTATAAAGTCTAGGAAGGCATGATATAGGAATATTGATGGTCTCAACTGTAGGTTGCTTCATTTAGAGTAGCTTGTGCACACCCTTTATTGGAAGGTTATAGCTCAGACCAAGAAGGCATCTAAGGTAGTTATGACACATACTTAGAAAGCTATACCAATATAAAACATTCATACATACTAAAAAAAATAACATAGTCTAAACTAACTACTTAAAAAAATCTACTTACTTTCAATAGTGCTTACACATCTACAACTAACATACATTGATTAAAATAATCAGGGTCTATCTGTAGCTTTTGCACACTTCAAATTACTATATTATAAAAACCAATAAAACAAAAATTAAAATCACATAAGTAAAAGGAGAAATCACCAATGCAATTACATGATAGTCAAAATTGACTTCTTGTATTGATCAAATCTTTAAACCATTTGGAATGCAAAATTACATTGATATATATACTTGAGGAGGGGACACCTCATCCTCCAAGGGTATGTAAACTCATAGTTACATGTTGTTAGAACCTTATTTCTAATTTTATTCTTAAAATTGTATGTTTTTTCATGCTTGTGTATAATTACATTTATGTAAAAATTAGTTAGCTTGTGCAATGAAACATGTGCATGCTTACAATAGTTCGAGCAAATTTACATGTACATTCTCACTGTACGTAAACTATGAGTAAATTGTGCATGTATACATACAAAATTGGAATTATTCTCAAGGTTGACCAAGTGATTTATGGTTGATGAGGTTATTGGAGGCACTAAACTAGATGATTGCATTGAGCTGGGAGTTATTTTACTAGCATTCTTATTCACTTCCAAAGCCTAATAGTGTTTGTGCTCAGGTCATATTGATATAGTATCCATGTTAAGGAGTGGAGGTCTATGTACCATGTTCACTTTTTCAAAGAGCCTTTCGTGTTTAGTTTTTGTAGTCTTAAAACTAGATCTAAAGATCTCAACATCAGTGACCTTATTTCTAGAAACAATGAGTTCTGCCTCTATGTCTTCTATGGTCTTTCCTTGTATGTCCTATTTTAAATTATTTGAAACTTGATACAAGAGTTTATTACAATTGGCCCTACCAATGAGTCTTCATATTGAATCTTTGGCCTAAGAAAGATTCAACTCATCCAAAATTTTTTTAGGAGTAGTTATCATGTTATAAATACTTCGACATTACTACCTCAGTTGCCTCAACCCATTCTCTGGCCTCTTGTGTTCTGATGGCCACCAAGTTAAGTGCATTGGTAGCATACAATGGTGAAATCATGTTCAAATGTGCATATGACTTATTATTTGTAAAAAAAAATTGATTTTATTTTGATCTATTTCTAAAGAATAAAATAATTTAGTGGTTTCTACTATGTGGGGTGATAATTCTAACATCATTGCACTAATGGCCTCAACAGTATGGTATAATCTAGATGCTACATTCTGGACATCCATTTCAATTTATGCTAGAATGTGAACAATTTATTATTTTTCTCTCAATTACTCTATTTCTTATTCCAAATATCTTCATTCTATTTATGTCCCTTTATGTATTTCTACCAGAACATCTTTATGTGTTTTTATGTAGGATTTGAAATCTTCTATATAAGGGGGTTTCCCCATTTTTATATCTTTCCTCTTGGTCAAAGTGAACATTTATTATCTTTATTATAGAATGATCACTCTACCAATTTCATAGTCTAGTTTCCTCTTCCTCACCTTATACACACTCCCTATGGATTTCTCTAAAACTGTACTCACTATTAGTAATTTGGTAACCACAAGATTAGGTCTTTTGTAGGCCCTTGACTACATGTCTATTTCCCATTGTTGGAGGACTAGATGGGTTGATTCCATGGGTTGAGTGTCTGAGGTTGTAGTCTCAACCATTATTTCACCTGATGTTTGCTTCAAAGTTTCCTCTAGGAGGGGATCAAAGAGTGAAGGACATATGATCTTGGACCAGTCCACTCCACCATGATATGGTATTGGATGAAATGTGTATATTGGCCTTCTATTATTCTCAACCTTTTGAGTGGTTATCATAGTTATCTCTTGAGAAAGATTTGGAGAAGGAACTATCAGACTTAACTATGTAAAAGTAACATGTAATTAGGGAGTGGATACTACTCCCTTCACCTTATTTGTGGCTTTTCTCTTGGTTTTTTGGGGGGGTAGAAGAGTAGTGGAAGGGAATGGAGTAGGAATAGTAAGAGTGGATGTGAGAAGATCAATTAGAGGAATAACAATTAAGGAAGTAAGGGATGAAAGGGTAAAAGAGGGATCAACCTCCACCTTAGTAACCAAGAAAGGATGCAGACTAAGAGGGGTGAATAAAATGGGAAAAAATGAACTAATTATAGGAATATAAACATGGGGAAAAACATGAGTGACATAAATTAGAGAGGGTGTTGGCTCACCTAATATATGCTAATGTAATTGTGCCTTTCCATTTGAGCCTTGGAGGCTCAAGATTTTTACTCTTTTTAATTCTACCTTCTCATCAAAAATATCCTCTCTAATTGCCTCCTGTGTAGCTAGCTCCATCAAAGTTCTATATATGGTTGGGATTTATGAAGATACTGAGGCCTTGGATTCATTTTATAATAAAGGGTGGTCTTTATATTTATAGAAAGAGCCAATTGTGTGGTTGAGGTAACCACAAAAGGAATCTCTAGTGGTGATGAAACTTCACCTTGGATAGGGCTCTTGAAGTTTGAAAAATCTATCCAAATGGGTTCATCTTGCTTTCCTCCCAATGAGGTATCTAACACCCCTAGTTCCTTATTCACTTCCTTAAATCTTGTAGGGGTTGTCTAAGAATATTTCCATTGTTTCCCTATTGGATAATCAAGTTTTCTTGTCCAAAAATCATATGTGTACCATCCTTCATCTGATGGGAGTTTGGTTCATGCCTCCTTTATGGAAAGGGAAGGCCCCCCTTGAATGACATTTAGAAGGTACTCCCTTATCTAAAATGATCATGCCCTTTCCAATTATTTATCATCATTCTGAGTGTTGAGGAATAATAAGTCATGATCATAGGGATCATGTTGATATTCAATTCCTATCCCATTAATGTGGTTTTGCACTTATCCATGGGGATCCCAGTCCCTATGCAATAGTAGATCCAAGGAGTAGTATTCTCTATATCTTATATCCTCATAGAAGTGATTCCTATTAGTGTAGCACATTATTCCAATCATCCAATCATTAACTATGAGCTATAAGGTTAGGATTTATTATTCTTAAGCATATCATCATCTATGCTCCACCATAGTTGGTAGGCTATTTCTTGCTCTACTAACTTATCTAGGACATACTTGCAGAGTCATAGGGGTGTAACCTTATGGATAATCACCATGATGACTATGTAGTCAGGGTATAATCATTAGTCTCCCCTAATCAGTAGTGTATCTATGGTACTCTTTGATTTTTTAGTAAAAGGGGACTCATGTATGGCCATCCATACATATGGGTAAACATCCTAAAAAATGCACACAATATTATGTGTATATATATATCTATATATATATGAAATAATAAGAGTCACATATCATGTTCTTTATATAGTCTAGAGGAGGTTCCATAATGATCCATTGATGATTTAAACCATCCCCATAACTATATCAAACAAGTAATAAATCATTTAAAAGTGGCCTCCTAAAGGTATCTTATCATTATGCAAAATTTATTCTCGTAACCTTGCTCCAATAACTTATCCTAGAGTAAAGGTCAATTCTAACATCCTCAACAAATTTAGCAAGGGAACCCATTTTAGTTGGAAGAGTTCAATGGTAGGGCATACAAATATCCTATTCAACAAGGCCATCCCAATCTACATTCCCATTTTGAATTTTGTTATTGGGATGGGTTTTTTGTCTTTCAAGTTAATTGTCTCTCTAGGGAGCATCAAATTTCTAAGTGCCTTATCAATAGAATTCTCTTTCTTCCATGCCACTACTCTATGTAGATCATAGGTGGAATATAGAATGGTAGGATTAAGGTACCTTTGAAATGCATTTATAGAGATGATTGATATGATCATCTTGTGCTTGAGGTGATGTAGGTATGCTCTTGTCAATATCTTCCCTATGAAGAACAAGTCTCATAAGAGGTTGATATAGGGCATGAATTTTGGATTCATAGCTATAAAGTGTGTCCCTTGTCTCCTAAGTAGGAATATGTTTGTGGCTAATTGGTGCTGGGATAGAGTCAACTTCTCTTCATGTGTGTGTGCATTGATCTGGTGTATATCATCTTAAAGCACTGGCTAATTTTTATAGTCATTATTGAATAAAATAGGTTTAAAGATTGTGTCTATGTACTCAGTAAAGTACTTTATGGATAACCTTGAAAGAGGGAGAGCTCCCTAAAATTCCCTAGATGAGGATGCCATTACTTTGTAGTTAAGATGGTAAGGGTTTATATTTTAATCACTTGGTTCTCTTACGTATGTTTTTAAGTCAAATAATTTGGTGGCTAGGGCTCTATCATAGGAGAGTAAGTTAATTATTAAGTTAGCTTGAGATTGAATGGGCCATTTTAACTACTTTGATATAGCTCTGGCATTGATTTTTAGTTCATGTGCCATTAATGTCCAATGCCTATAACTTCATTTTGTTTGTTTAATATAAACTTTTACACCTCATTTGTTGGGTATGCCATATAGGTATTGTTGACATTTAGTAGGAGTTCCACATCATTTCCCTCTACCAAGTGTCATTTCATCACTCATTCAACTTTAGTTTACTGAGTAATCAATCTTTTGGTAGTCAATTTAAACTCTATATTTTTATCTTTTATGTTAAGCACAAAATATACTGAGAGCAGGGGGTGAGTCAAAATATTATATATCTTTTTACTTAATCTAATTTCTTTTATTTAACAACTTAATCACACATTCAAGATATGTAATAAAATTGCAACAATAATTTTCACCACACAAGAGAGAGAGAGAGAGAGAGACCATATTTTTACATGGAAACCCAAAGTGGAAAAAACCACGAAGAACAATCTCAAGAATATGAATGAGCACCAACTCAAAATATAAAGTTTGAAAGCACCAAATTGTAGGAGCACTAACCCCTTTGTTAAGCACCAACATAAAAAATATTTGTGAGAACCAACCCACAGGAGCACCAACCCCTCTTGTGTATAAAACACAACAATCTCTCAATGTTGCTTACTCAACAAATGATAGAACTCTACAATATATCCTACTTTTCTCTCTTAAAAAATAAATACAAACCATGCACTCTCTTGAATTTTTCAAATGGATTCTCAAGCCTTTATTTATAGCTTTCCAAATGACATTTTGCATTCACCCTTTGTGACTCTTCAATCCTCATGGAAAATGGTGCCAAACTTGCATGACCCTTCATATCCTTGCATTTGAAAATTCATATGGTGACCCTTCATAAGCAAAAGCATCCTTTCCTATTTTGTCTTTATCTTGGTGACTTTTTGCATTCCTTAAATTGTCCCTTTATGGAAAAATGTGTCATACCTATTTTGTCTTCACATGGTGACTCTTGGAATTCCTCAAGATGAATCTTCATGAGAAAATGCATCCCATTCTTCTTTTGTCTTTTACCCCGTGACTCTTTGAATTCTCCATGGGCCCTCTTTTGACTTATATGCAACCAAAAATATATTCATTAATATTAAATAAATAATAACACACATTAGCCACCATATGAATATTAAAAACACCATTAAATGCAATGGGGCATTTATCACCAATAATGCTAGACCTTTGACATCAATGACAATATTTCCAACACTTTATTCATTATCCATTATCTCATACATATGCCCATGATGTCTAAAGTGACTACCCCATATGGAAAGGAATAGGTACTATTTCTTTCTCCACAACTAACATCTTAACGAGTGTTTTGCCACTTCAAATGCTATGTAGCCTTGTACTATGAACTTTGTGATATACCCATCAATGGTTGAATCTAACCAATGATATATCTCATGGGTCTAGCTAGTTTATAAGGCCTAAATATGTTTGATGTTCTCCTCAGGCCATGTAATGTCAATAGTTACATTAGATCTAAAATAATAATGTTTTAGATAAGCCAACTAGTCAGCTAGCAATCTAGGTAATTTACACTAGAATATCTCATAAATTTCAGCAAAAATATGTTCCTTCATAATATATTATTTAGAACACCCTATTCTCTAAGATTCCTTCTATGTAAACTTGGCTATTTTCTAATATAGCCAGTGTTCCACATCTCTTTGACTGGACAAACACCTTAGCATATCCTCAACAGTGAGTTGCACATTCACTACACCATTGTTAGGAGAGGTTATTAGGTTCACCATAACATGTTAATTATAGGGATAACTCCTAAGATTTAAGGGAGAGATTATGGGAAAGGAAAATCACTACTCAGTATTCAAATTTTATCCTAGGATTTCAGAGGCTTATCCAATCTGGAGTAATCCTATGACTATCTACTTTGACAAATATTTAATGGTAAACTCAAATATGATGACATAGTACCAAACTTACAAAGAAAATACTTTTTTTATTATTAATTAACATAATAATATTTATAATAGATGAAATTAATTTGTAAATGTTTATAACTAAAGAGTATCAATTTCATGAGGTTCTTATGCATTATTACCCAACTTCAGAATGGGTAGATAATACTAATTATAAGACAAAACTAGATTCATATAAGATAGTATTGTGACACATATCATTACCTAAAGGATATATCTCATGTAATAAATGTAGATTTATTATATTAACCATAAAATTCTCATTCAACTTACAATCTTTAGATCATGAAAACTCATTAAACTTTCATTTTAGAAATCAAAGGATTTACTTGAAAAGCTTGAATACAATATTACTCAATACTATCCAACACTATCTAACACTGTCTAACCCATTCTACTATACTCTAGAAGAATATTTAATCCTAAAAACTATATTTTTATAACTACCAGGTCTATACTTGGCATCTAGGTATGTTAACTTGTATTTTATTGTTAAATATTTCAAGTACCAGATCCTAGCTAAAAATAGAATAACTTTGTAATAATCTTATAGGACAATCACTAACCAAAAAGAAACCATGATCTATATCCATGTGGCACATTCATGTATATGAGTATTTAGTATACGCATTCCTTGGATAACACTTTCCTAGACTTAAATTTTTTTCTTATCCCAAGATAAATCTGCAAAAATCTAGGAGTTTGTAGAACAAAAATCAAGTAGAACACACAGAAACCATAGATTGCTCAAGGTGTCATTTATTGATTTTCACCCCTTTTGTAATACTTAGCTTCCCTCATGGGTTTTAAACTAAATAAAAAGATAATATACCATAATTTTGGGTTTTTAATAGACTATCTATGTGGTTTTCAAAATCCCTATAAACAAAAAGGCTAATAAGCAAAATTGCAAAATTCCCTGCTGCAAAGAAAAACTTAGCTAGATTGAGGAGGAATTAGTGGAGGAACTGATGCATCTAATGGTAGGAAAGTGGATGAATCACTATAAAAATAACTTGAAGTATTAGTATTCACTTGATGTATCCATTAATGGATTTGACTAAGAGGAATAATGTTAGGGACATCAATGAGTGGTATGATGGTATTATCAAAGTCAACCACATCCATCTTAAAATTTTGCTAATCAATCAAATACTCTTTAACATTGTGAAAGAGAGCTCGTAAAGGAATATGAGCATAAAATAATTGTGAAAAATCATTATCTATAGTATAAGAGAGAGTGATTTTATTAGTAGTCATTTTTTTAGAGATTTTAGGATGCAAATGAGTGAACTTCTTAACATGACATTGTGGCTAGACCCCATAAAAGTTATTACATAACATCTACGTCTATCAAGCCTAAAATTGGTGCCTAAATGAGTATCAATATTATAAGGATTATTGAAAGGTGAATGTAAACCAAACATAAGTGACAGTGGGATCACACATGGTGGCTTTAGAATAATTCATAATGGTGAATTCAGGGAGCACACTATTCCATATTGCATCCACTTGAGATTTCTAATTGATCAACCCATTAGCCATAGTTGTGGCTTAGTTAATCATAGTAGTAAGATCATATTTATAGAGATTTAGGAGTTTTTATAATTTATTCAACTCTTCCTTGATATCTTGACCCTAAATTCAAGATGTTTGATCTGTTGGATGCTCACCTAATCTTACATAAATTGGGCCACCAACTTTCAAAGTTTCATGTGATCCAACACAAAACTAGGGCCCACAACTTAAGAGTAAAGTTTGGGGTGGGAGTATTCAATAAAATTAATAGTGTTTCTTAGAAAACTCTATATATTGGACTTATCCTGCTACAAATAGGACGCCTTATTCTACAATGATATAGTAGTTCATGCAATAAACTCTTGAAAAGGGGAAGCACCTTCAATTTACTTCACCAAAGAAAGTTTTGAAACATTGAGAGATGATTCGGTGTTGGGTGGAGGTATAATGAAGATAATGGTGGGGGTCATGGTGGGAAGGCACTATAATAGTTTGAGGGGAAATGAAAATATGGTGCAATGTGGGGGGGGAGAAAAAGGAACATTTATGAGGGCTAAGTGTTAGAACTTGGATGTCATATCCAAATCAAGTTTTGATGAGGCTTAACCTAGGTTTGGGATGGATGGAGAGGTGGAATGTGGAGTCATAGATGGTGGTTATGGAAGATCAGTATAAGCAACCTCAACATATGGTGAAAAAGTGGGGGGGATGCTTAAGTAACATGGGCACAGTGGTAATCTTTATGATTGTCAATGGAGGTGGCATAGTGATAGGCATAGATCAAATAGGTGTTGCATCCCCATATTTTACAATCTATTAAATGCATTGAGATGGAGCTTCCAATAGTGTAGGTTCCACCTGCATGACAAGATTATGCTCAGCCTTTTCAATATCTAGTGTCTTTGCCAACTCAATAATAACATCTAACTAGCACACTTCCTTGGCCTCAATGATCAACTCAACTATGAGGTACAACTCCACTGATTGGAGTAGTACCTCAATCTATAGAGGTTTTTGTGCCTCCAAATCCTTTTATTTTTCACCTCCTTATTCTAATTCTTAGCTTCCTTTCCTTTTCTGCACTTGACATCTCATTATGCTTCTTCTCAGGTAGTCTACTTCTCCTCAATTATTTGTGCATCCAACACCACCTATTCAGTATCTATGAGGGGTTCATTAGATTGTGACAAAAAGAAAATCATAATGGATCTATACATCATTTCCCTCAACACACATCCCTTATGGTGCCCAAATTTAGGGAATCCTTAGGAAATGAGGATGTAATCCATCCTAAAGATAAAGGAGCTACTGAAGATGGTTGGGATATGGATGCAACATCCTACTCTTCCTCCTCCATAATAGGTTTATATTTGCATAGCGTACAATGCATATACTAGATTGATTATGGTGGAATTTTAGCAAGAGGGTTAATTTATTGGGCTTGAAAGGACTCACTGAAGCTACCTCTTGCTATAATATATACTTAGGGCCATTATAATTTAGCTTCATTACCTACATTATCTATAATAATAGACTAAGGACAAGCAAGAAATTTTACCCACAAATTTGGGGACACCTACTTGCGAAGTTATAATATGCAAACTAATTTATAAAATAAAAACTCTTTTTCTTCTTCCCTCTCATATAAATCACCTACCATTTCTATTATTATAGTCTAGTAGACCTCTTATTCATCAATTTAAAAGTACTACCATTCACATTCTAAAATAATTCAAGGCACATGTGGGCCATCCAACCATGCCTTTTAGCTACGAGTCTTATTTTGAAGGGGAGAAGGTGAGTAATGGTTCACAAGAGCTTTTCATTTTCCTTGATCTAATTGAGAAGATGTTGATAAATTTTATGTAGTGTCCACTAAAATGTGAACATCAGGTGGAATTATCTGTAAAGGTGTCACTCTATGAGTGGCCAGAGTTTTATACTGAGTGATTCTCATATAGGACATATACATATTGATGAATAAATTCAAAGGCATACACACAACCTTTAGAATCTCATGAATACAAACAAAAATCCCCTGTGAAAGCTTTGCCACCACCATATGCTGGCCTAAAAACTGCATCATAGGTGGTGGGATTCTCAGGTTACTAAGCACCAATTCCACTAGTTCATCCCAACATGTGTTGAATAACTATTAATGTGCATGGTATCCACTTTCACTATGTTTACAAATGAGGTTTTGGAATGTAATATCCAACCAATATTGACATCTAGATTTATAATGCCTTCAAGAGACTTCTATTATGTAAATACAAGTAATAACACAAAAAATTGATATTAAAAAGTTTGTTTCATAGATGCAATGACTTTTACAATATTCATTATAGGCTTGGTCACCTAAAATTTTATCCAATTGAATTATTCATTTTATAGGATCATGTAATGCATAATATCAATGACCCCTTTTATGGCCTCCTTCATGGCTTTGGTGGTTTGCCAAAAACATGTAGAAATACATTCTTCTAAGATGCAGATGGCTTCATTGGGGATATAATCCAAAGGAATGATGAAATTATCATGGGTATAGGCCTCCTTAATATCTAGTAGAATCAGAGAATATTTTAATTTTTAAGGCACTGGAGAACATCCTCATGTTGACATGCCTATGGCCCTTGCCATCATAGCCTCATTAATATATATAGTGATATCCCAAGATAAATATATCTTCCCATCATTATACCAACCTAGTAGAAGTTCCATGATTTCATTGAGTTGATCGAAGGTAGGAAGCCAAATTAGGTTCTCCACATCAATGATGTGGAACCTATGTGGTGGTGTAATTTCCAAAGTTTGTTCCTTCAAGACTACTTCAGGAACAAATAGTCTTTATTTGACATGTTTGAGAGAAGTATACACCTTAGGATCTAATTTTTTTTCCTAGCACATATTATTGCCAACCTTGATGTCTTCTAATTATGCAACAAAGAGTGTTTTAATTAATTGAGGCAATGTAATAGTGGCCATCATGAATATATCCATCATGAATATATCTACACTAAAGTGAAATTGGTTAGAATACAAGAATATAGATTAGTGCGAGAGAATTGGAGAGAGGCTCACTAATTTAATTGAAAATAGCTAAGTATGAAACAACATTCCAACTAGCAACATTGGCTATATATAGAGGTGGAATGTACCTAGTGCTATTCTTGAGAGTTAAATGCACCAAAATTATCTTAGGATCTTCTTTTGAAAAATATTAGTAACCAAATCTTAGAATTGATTAGTTGGCACACTATCTGTCGATGTGGCATATTTTTATGATGATTAGATAGAATGATGTAACCCACTAAATCTATGAATTGATTATTCCCTTTTATGATGTGGATCATGACAATTATTTGGATTTGATGCTACCTATCTCACATGCTTAGGTATTAACACCCATATCTTATCTATTAGCCATCATCAAGATTCATGTCGTATAGAGCTTTCCCAAACTTCATTGTCTTTCCTTGCCATTTATTTTAATTATGGTATAGATTATTTCATACCCTTATGCACATTAAATCCCACATGAGGGTTACTAGAGAACATTTGTGTACATGGACTTCTAAACTATACACAAAACATAATAAAACAAAAACCAATCCACAATTTATGCTATGTTAAACAAGTGCTAATGAGCACCTATTCCTTCTTGAGTACATAACTTATTGATGGTAGGGTTTGAGACTACTGCCATTCACCTTTTTAGGTAAAATGGCCCCTTGTAAATCCTATAGGACTGCCATTCTTATCTGTGGTAATAC
Organism: Torreya grandis; assembly: GCA_037957365.1. Classification (NCBI taxonomy): domain Eukaryota; kingdom Viridiplantae; phylum Streptophyta; class Pinopsida; order Cupressales; family Taxaceae; genus Torreya; species Torreya grandis. Next base: position 1,348,420 of record JARHVA010002067.1, read on the forward strand.
GTGAATAATTTATGGTCCCTTCTAATGAATGTTTAGCTTTCTTGGAAAAGCTCAAAACTAGATATCATATAATAGGTCAAGCTGATATATTTTAAATTATTTAGTGCACATGTTCTTATCATGTCAGGCTTTTTAATTGTGCTTATTTACCTCTTGCATCCATGTTTCTCTATGGTGATCTTCATCAACTATTTTTAGGTCCAATATCCTACTTTTTAAAGATTCCTAGTCTCTCATATACATAATGATTGTGATATGCAAGTTAGGTATAACATACTCTAAAGGTGTTACTGCTTCTAAACCATAAACTAGTTGAAAGGGTGTAAACCCTAAGGCACATTGTAATGTGTTTGATATGCCCATAATATGGTAGGAAGTCTATCCTCCTATTCATTACACTAAACATTATATAATTTTATAAGAATCTTACCTTAGACTTTGTTTGCAACCTTCGTTTGACCATTTTCCTGAGGGTGATAGGCTATAATTTTATGGTGTGATATGAGGAATTCATTAGTAAATGTTTCTATGGTTTTATTTAGAAAGTGTGTACCTATATCACTTACAAGCTTGATTGGACACCTAAACCTAGTGATTATGTTCTCATATAAGAACTTTGTTGTGTCCTTTTCACCATAGCTAGATGTTTTAGTAACTTCGACTCACTTGGTGAAATAGTTGATCATAATGATTACATAGTGTGCATGACTATGTTTTTTGGGTGGATTGATGGGTCTAACAAAATCAATCTCCAATTTTTCAAAGGGTTTTTGTGCAAGCATTGGTTGGAGAGCATTTCATCCTGATGATTTAGATTTCCCGTCCTTAGATAGACATCACACTATTATGTGATTTGGTGCACATCCTAATATAAATAAGGCCACCACATGCCACTTTGAAAAACTTTTCTTGATGTAGCATCCCTAATGAAGTAACCTCCAGCAATACCTTAATGTACTTCTTTAGGTATTTGAGGTCATTCATGCTCAATTGAAACTCTTTGTAATAATTTATCCTTACCTAGATAAAAAATAAATCCTATAATGATACTAAAATGAAGGGCCTTAGTAATTAATTACTTATTTCTCACTCTGTGTAGTGTTCTAGAAATGTCCCCTATTCCAAAAACTATGTGATCTCCTCCAATTGTTAAGGAATCATAGACACATAAAATAAATGTGCATTAGGTGATTCATAGGGAATTTCCTATAGATCTTATTCATTTTAGATCCAAATCAAATGGTCTAGTCCAACATTCTCTCAACCAGGGTTATAATTTTTGCAAAATTAAAACTCCTAAAAAAGCATTAACCATCAAGATATTTGACCTCCTAAAAAATGTTTATTTACTAAGTAACGTATGGCTTGATGATTAGTAAACAACTCCAATGGTGTAGATAATAAGTAATGGTGAAATTTGTTTAGTGTGAATATTATCACAAGGGGTTCACACTCAATAGTATTGTAATTATTTTCATCCATAGATAGTTTTTGACTTGAAAAATGAATTGGATGATCAAAACCAACCTCTCCTAGATGTGCCAAAAAAATACCAACTGTGATCCCTGATACATCCATATGTACATGGAGAGACTTACTTCAATATGTAAAGATTAATAATGGTATAGTTACCAATCTTTGGTTTAAATTAATGAATGCCACCTAGAAATCATCTATCCAGATAAACCATGTATCCTTCCTTAAAAATTTATCTAAAGGGTCAAATATTACAATATGCCCCTTAATAAAATTTCTATAGTAGCTTGTAAGTCCAAGGAAGGATTGCACCTCTATCATACTTATGAGTGCTGACATTCCCACAATTACTATGATCTTGGCTAGATCCACCAAAATACCTTTGTTGCAGACTACATGACCTAATAAAACCCTAAAGGGTTTAAAAACATTTTTTTAAAAATTGAGTGCTATACACAACATTGTTCATCTCTTTGACATCAATCTTAGTTTGGACAAGTGATTTTAAAACAATGAAAATACTACCCAATCATCTAAATAAAATTCTAAGAAATCATGGATGAAATCCTTAAATTAGCTACAACAACCTTAAAAAAATTATAGGTGTTTTTTTTAGTTCAAATGGAATTACCTTATATACAAAATAACCCCATTATGTTGTAAAGGTTATCTTGGCTCTATCTTCTTTTGCGATTGGCATCTAATGGTACCCACTAAAACCATCAAAAAAGGAATACACCTTGTGGCCTATGACTACTTCCAAAACTTCATTTGTAAATGAGATAGGGAAAGGGTCATTAATGCGAGCCTCATTTAAAATATGATAGTATCTATAGACTCTTATCTCACTATTTTTCTTTGGTTTAACCACCATAGGACTCACCCAATTGAATTTCTCCATAGGAAGAATAATTTTGGCCTCCTACATGTGGTCCAATTCATCCTGGACCTTTAACTTCATGTTTGTGTTTAAATGATAGCTTATTATCTTAATGAATAATGCACACTCCTTTAGCTTAATGTGAATCTCTCTCAGAGATGGGTCCACACCCTTGACTAGTGAACTTGGTTGAGAAGACATTTTGATAATCCCTCAAAAGTTGTAGCACTCTAGATATGTCTTCTTATGACCAATAATCACTAATATGTGCCAATTTGGGAGTATCCTCGATCCTAATGATCTCAAAGTGATACTTTAAAGGTTCATGGTAAATATTATGTTCTTCCTCAAGAATGGAATCTTGTAGTAGCCATTCAACTTCCTGTTCTAGAATATTAAGATGTTACAACCTCTCTTCTTCAGATGATTTTATGATTTAACCTATAAGTGTCTCAAATTTCCATTTTAGTTTAAATAATTCTATGAGAGACATATCATCCTCCTTGGTTGAATCTATTGTCCACTCATATTCATCTTGTATTCTATGACATGGTTGAATAGAGACATTTACCTTGTCCTTTTCTAATTTTTTGGCCTATAGAGCTTGATTCAAATTGTATGCTACATTATGGGAGGATGATAAATTAGTTGATCCATCTAAGTATTCAATATTCCCATGGTATATAAAAATATTTATATTATATAATGCCTTATGTGTTGGAGGGTTGTCATATTAAAAAATAAAGGTTTGAATGAAATCACTTTGAATCTATGCCCAATGTCTTGGCTCCCTTCTGCGTTCTTGGTGGATATACCAAGTAGTAAGAAGGGTACCCAAGGTGTAATGCAAAATATGTACCTTATATATTGGTGTGATAGCATCCATATTCAAGACCTCAACACATTGATAAATATGAAACTCCAATAAATCTACTTCATGAAATATTGGCCAATCCTTCCTTACTCCTTATGGTAACTAGAACTGAGCTAAAAGGATTTTGTAGGATTAATCCCATTGCATAGGTGTCTCCTTATGTAAAAAACACTATTTCATAGCAATCCCCTTCAATGCATGTGCTAGATCACTAACTCTTTGGTTGATGTCAGGCACATATTGTTAGAATCATAGTATAAACTGACCAACATCAATGGTGTCAAAAGAGTGTGGTAGTTGGCATTCTTTTGCAAAAAACATGCGTAGAGGCCAAACCTCATGATCACCCTTCATCCAATTGAGAATATGAGTGTCAAAATATCTAGTAATTGAAGAAGACTTATCCCAATGTATAATGCCTTCTCTCATTGGTTCTATATAATATTGATCTATTTGACTAGCTTGATATAAAAATTCTATGTCTGACTGAGTTGGTGACCTTATGGACATAGAACATATATCATCTACCAATAATGGTGGAATATCCACATGTGGTAACACATACTTTAGAGGTAACTCCTTTAAATAGAATGGTACCTTAGGTAGGATTTTATGATTGTAGAGGAAGTCACATTTAGTGGCTTGTAAGGCTTGTCATTTATGTTTAACATTTACCTTCATCTAACTATTCTTATCTTAGACATAGAGAGAATCTAACTCTTTAAGAATAAAATATAATTTTTGTCCATCCTTGTTTAAAGGAATCACTATAATCTTGTCTCCCTGATGAGCTTCCAACTGCTTCATTACTGTATTGATGTTCATCTAACCATAATAGGCCCATTTTTTTTAATGAGCATAAGCTAATACATCTCATCTATCTTCATATCTATGACTTCAAAGTCACCATGCAATATCAATTTTACAGCTTTGATCTCCACATCCTCTAATTGACCAATTGGTTCAATGTGTCCATAATCCATAAGACTCAATATAATTGGGTTGTAACTTAGTGCAAATCAACCAATAACAACCCATGTGGATTGAGGGATCATATTGATAGTGCTACCAAAATCAAAAACTACGTTGGGTGCCTCATACCCTAAAATTTTAATGTCCATCCTTAAATAACATCCCATAATTTTTTGGTTTTTACATACTATATCATCTGATATGCTCATTTTGGCCCTTATATGCACACTTTAGTAGATTATAGAGCAAATTGGTGATGTTCTGATAGATTTACTCATTTTTCAGTATACTAAGGAGCTTCATCAACTCTATCAAGGTGGTGATAACACCATATTATAAAATAATGCACACTATATGTCTATATGTGCAACTATGGTTGATTCATCATCTTTAGTGGTCTCTTATTGTTGAACCATTTTTAGAATTTGCATTTTTTTTACATCAACCCTTTCTCTGTGGTAGGCTCTAGATACTTGTCTGGTTATGATTTTTTGATCTCGTGGTCCTATAGCAATTCCAAAGGGGGTAATCCTTACTCTTTATGTTATTAATGAGTGACATCTTATAAGAATGTATCCTCTCAGGGTTGTGCAATTACCATATTTATGTTTTATATATCCTTTTCCTCATGTTATGTTTTCAACATCAGATAGTCCTCTATTTCATGTTATTCATAAACCCTACAATAGGCATAATAATATTGACATTATGGATTCATTAGAAAATTCCTTTATACAAGTTTGAATTCACTACATAGATATCACTCAATTAGGGGTCAAGGTCCATTTCTTCTACCTCCTTACGGTCCTCCTTAATAACCTCCCCTCATTCCTCTATGGTATCTTCTTCTATTTGGTTAGAACCCCCAGTTACCAAATTATTGTGGTCTATAGTTCATATAATTCTATTGAGGGTTTCACCCTTGTGTTTATTAATTTTTATTATATCCACCATATTGATCTTGAGTTAGTTGCAGGGCCTAGTTAGACTACGTTGGTTGCAGAACCATAGAATTCTATGAATTCGTAGTTTACCTAGGGGTTGTGTTATTATGAACATGTGGGTTATAACTAGGTGCATCTATAGGTTGGTATGTCGATACTAGTAGTGCCCAAGGTACAATAGTTGGATTGGTGTTAGACTTGATTGCATTAGGTGTAATGATATCCAATAGTGTCATATTAGCTTTATACATGGCTACTATAAATACATTTTTGGTAATGTTTTATCTCAATTCTTTTAGTGCTCGATAATTCTTCTCATTGTGAATGTGGGATTTGTATAAGTTTCATTAAAAATTATTTAGGTTCATTATATATTATTATAAAAGATGACATTGAGATGTCACATATCTTACTATGTTATAGATATCATAGAACTCAATTTTTATTCCTAGGCATTCATTCTTAGGGTGTCTGTCTTTACCACACTCTATACACCAAAGATCTAATTGAGGTCTTTACCTTGATTCTTGTTTTTATTCCAATTTTTTAAATATTTTTAAGGTGTTCTCTATTTCAAAACTAGGATCATATTTAATTTGTTCCACTCAGATTGCAGTTATTCTAGCTTTTACTTTATTAGCAAACTAGGTTTATGTAATAGCAAACCTTATCCTTGGCCACAATCCCTTTACGAACCAAACAACCTTGTCCTTGTCTACCATAATAAAATCAAATTTTTTCATTACATCTAAACATATATAATTATACTAAAAAACAATCTCTTTGGCTCCTTGCCTAATTTCCTTGAGATCTTGTATGGTTTGACAAGAACATTTTTGGACTTTAAATTTTATGATCAACATTGTTTTGAATTCTTATAATTTATCTTGGTCAACACTTTTTAGAATATAAATTATACATCTCTACCATCAAATTCTCTAATATCATCATCACTACTTCATTAGTGATTCCTTTAGCTTGCCATTTCATAGTGTAGGTGAGTAGGTATTGCTCTAAGTATATAGAACCATCATAAGGATCTAGGTGGGTTAGTGCTCCCAATTGAGATAGCATATTAGGGTTTTCGATAGGTATTGCAGTTGATTTTATTGAAACTCGCATCAAGGATGGTTACAATTTTGGGTACTTCTATGTACTTTGGGGTACCTTTAGATCTGGTGGTGGTTACAATGTCTCCTCTAGTTCTATGGATGTGGTATTTGTCGATATATCTATGTTTTCTCTTTATTATTCTAATATTTGAAGTTGTGTAATAGAATCCTTATCCTATGTAATAATTAGAAGATTTATCTCTACTAAAAGCAATTTTGTTATTTTCTTCTTTTGTTGGTCTGAGAAACTCTGTGTAACTTCATAATATGCAAGATTTTATACTTCTAGGTTTTTTATATGAACTTCTTCTAGAATTGGTCCTTTCCAAGTGTTGTCATCTAAAGTTTTATAAGAATTAATATGATTTTGAAAAAAAATGGGCTCGGGGGATGTGTGCTCCCTTGGGAAATGATCCTTACCTCCAAATATGTATCTCTTGAAACTTGACCCTATATTATGTCTATGACTATAAGGTAATCCTTTATTTTCTTTTTGTAATATCCTTCCTAGAAACTATGAACTTTTACCCATCTATTATACTTCTATACTACTACCTTATTCTTTCATCCATGCTAAATCCTCATCACTTCCTCATGCTCTACCTTTACTTAGCCCAAGATCCTTACTCTATCTCTCTTTACCACACTTTTATCCTTGTCATCTCCTTTCATCCAAATAATCAATACTACTACTCCTCCTATTCATATCTTCCTAAAATTCACTCTATTTATTCCATCTCTGCTATTTTCATAACTCTCTTTCTAACTCCAAAGTATTTTTTTGGTATTTTTCCTCTGGATTCTCCATGTTGGACTCAGGTTCAAGCTCTATATTTTCATCTTTTATTCATTCTCCCTTATCTCTCTCACACACCCATGATGCCCAAATCAAGTAATCCATGTGGAAAGGAATAGGTACCATTGATTTCTCCACAATAAACATCTTAACAAGTGTAGGAAGTTGCTACAAGAATTTTCCTCTTATCCCTCTCATAAACTGATCCTTTACCACTTCAAATACTATTTATCCTTATTATGTGAACTCTGTGATATACTCATAAATGGTTTATCCAACCAATGATCTATCACATAGGTCTAACTAGTTTCTAAGGCCTAAAGCTATTCGATATTCTCCTTAGACCACTTAATGTCAACAGTCACAAAACATAAAACAATTTTGTTCTAGATGAGCCAACCAATTAGCTATCAATCAAGGTAATTAGAACTAAAACATCTCATAAATTTCATGATAAATATGTTCTTTCATAATCTATTTTTTAGAATGCCATATTCTCTATGCTTTTTTCTTCACAAACTGAACTATTTTATTATCTAGCCAACATTCCATGTCTCTTTGACTAGTCATCCACCTTACCATATCCTTAATAGTGAGTTCCATGCTTATTGTACCATTGTTAGCAGAGGTTCCTAGGTTCACCAGAACATGCTAATTATAGGGATAACTCTTATGATTTAAGGGAGAGATTGTAGGAAAGGAAAATAATTACTTGATATTCAAATTTTATTCTAGGATTATAGAGGTTTATCTAATCTAGAGTAATCCTATGACTATCTAATTCAATAGATATTCAATGGTAAACTCAAATATGATGACATAATACAAAACTTACAGAGAAAAGACCTTTTTGGTATTCATTAATATAATAGGATTTATAATATATGAAATTAATTTACAAATGTTTATAGCTGAAGAGAATTAATTAACAAGGTTATTATGCAATATTACTCAACTTTAGAATGGGTAGATAATACCAATTAAAAGACAAAATAAAATTCATACAAGATAGTCTTACGACACATATCATTACCCAAAGTATATATCTCATGTAATAAATTTAGAGCTATTATATTAACCATCAAATACTAATTCAACTTACTATCTTCATATCATGAAAACTCGTTACACTTTCATTCCAAAAATCCAAGGATTTACTCAAAAACCCTGAATATAATATTACTCAATACTATCCATAACTATCTAACGATACCCAACCCATTACATTATAATTTGTAGGAATATATAATCCTAAAAACAATATTTTTATAACTATAAAGTTTATACTTGGCATCCATGTATGTCAACCTGTATTCTATTGCTAAATATTCCATGTACCAAATCCAAACTAAAAATAGAATAACTTCATAACAATCTTGTAGGATAATTGCTAACCAAAAAGAAACCATGATCCCTATCCATGTGGAAATTTCATGGATTAAGTAGTTAGTGTACACAATCTATGGCTAACAAAGTGCTAAATATTGAAATGCATTATAAAGTTTCATCAAGTAAAATTTCCAAACAAAATTGTTGAGGTAGGGCCACCTGGTAGGTCCCGAATGCATGAGAGCATGGAATACTTAATTTTTTTTTACCTTATAATACCTCCATGGTTAACTTCAAGGTATCTCTTAGTAAAAATACCTTAAATCCATTATTTCATATATTTTAAAGGTATCTCCTAGGAAATACCTTAGAGGTACACTTAAATGTATTGCAAGGCCCTTAAAGGTATCACCCATTAGTGCCTTTAAGGTGAAGGAAAATTACACTCCTATGTATGTTTAAGGTATTTTATAGGAGTTAACTTCAACATCCCTTGGAATGTATGATAATTCCCTTCAAGGTATCTTTCATGAGCCTATTTTAAAGAAGGGATGCCAAGTATCTTACTTTCAGGGATCTAGGAGAATAAAAATATAGGGTGCAAAGCCTTTTAAATTTATCAAAGAATTTTTGAAACCTCTATAATACCTTCATGAGTAACTTCAAGGTATCTCCTATGTGATACCTTTAAGGTAGCTTTGAAGGTATTCCAAGATCCTTCAAGTAGTGCCTTCAAGGTAAAGTAAAATTTCACTCATGTGCATGTTGAAGGTAACTACTAGGAGATACATTCAATGTCCCCTTGAATGTATGACCATTGACCTAGGAGATTCCTTAAAGGGCCTTGAAATACCCTCAGAATACCTTCGTGGGTAACTTTAAGGTATCTCATAGGAGATAAATTGAAGGAAAAATTCACTCTTGTGCATGTTTGAAAGGTATCTCCTAAGATATACCTTGAAGGTACTTGTTGATGGGAATTTTAATACAACAATAAACTATAAGCTAGGTTTGAGAGTTTTAGTCCATTTAAAGCCTCTCTTAAAATAAAGGTTTCCTACCCACTCCTACAAAGAATGGGTGAGGGAAATTTCCCAAGGTTTATTTCACCTACTTTAGTTACTTTGAACCTCACTCAGTGGATCGTTGAGACCATTCCATAAAAAGGGCCTTTGCTAGTTTGAATTAAAGGTACTTCAATAGTTCTTGTATTGTGGCATCGGTCATCGCTTTGAGTAAACATCCTTTGGTAGAAGATAACTACTCTAGGTTTAAGGCTGACACCAAATTGTCTAAAATTATGATACAAGATTAGTTATAAGGGTTTTTTTTTTGGTGTTTGTGTTCCTAGGTCTTAGTGGTGGCTATGACAGTTTTTGTAAACATATCCAAGTCAAAAAATCTTGTAATATAGTCAGCCTTTTGGCTCTTGTTGAATGTTGGGTATTTATTTAATGAAATGGTTTGGAGCTTCCCACAATTTATAACATGTGTAATAATGTGGTGTTGATTGATATGCATAATACTTTAGGATCTATAAATCATATCATCAGCCATGATCAGTGTTGATGCCTCATCTCACACACAAGAGATGGCTTATCATTTTGAAATAATGATGAAGCCTCAAATGGTAGATCATCCACATTTGTCTAATGTTTTAACACCTCACTTCAAACCCTTTAAGTTGAATATTTGAAACATACTTCCCCCTCTTCTTTCACCTTCAAAATAAATGTTTGTATATTCCTTTTCCTATCAATCTATATTGGCTAGTATTTTTATTTACTTATAATCCTTGACACATTTAATACATGTAATTAAAATGTCCCCTGCTTTCCTCTAGTTAGTCTTCCTTTGGCTAATATATTCCTTTGTGGGCCTTGCCATAAATTTAATGGGGCATTGAAGGTATCTCCTAGGATATACCTTCAACATGTTTATCAGTGAAAAGGATAGCTCAATAGTGACTATTTTTAAAATGTATGTCTATCTCATTGAGTCAGAACCCTAAGTAAGTATGGTGTTATAGTTTTAGGATATGCTTAGTAAGTACTTGATATGTTATAAATGCACAATTAGCTTTTAGTCAATCCCCTTTGAATGAGTTTTACATTTCTATATATATAATTTATTTTTAGTTTGGTCATACATTTTTAATTTATGTCCAAGTTAGTGTATAAATTAAAAAGATTTAACATGTTTTTAATATGGTATATTAGAATTCACATTTATTGATATACAAATAGTCACTAGTTAATCACCAATAATTTTGTAAGTGATACAATATGCAACTTAGATTTTACAAAAGATTAATAATTAAATAATTTCAATGGTTTTTAAAAATGTCTTTAGGTGAGAAAGAAATTTCTACACTTAAAAGGTAGAAGAAGGCCTCAATCAAAGAAAATTTGGATATAGTACCATTTAAACTACCAAAACTAAAATTAAATCCCCATCACCATATTCCATTTTATGGTGGTGATAAAAGCCTCTTAATGATTGGTATTTTGAGTTATTTAGTCTAACAAATATGCATGCATATATTTATTTGTTTAGCACTATATCTATAGAAGAATCTTATTAAATTGGAATAATCCTTGCCTATGATAAGGATGAAATTGAAGATGTCATTCAATTCCAACTAGAATTATGAAACATAGAAGAGGAAATTATCCATCATTCTATAGCTAATTTCAATAAATTTACACCCAGTAAAATGAAATTGACAAAAATGAATGTTTCTCCTTCTAGTAAAACTTTTGAGTTTCAATTGAATAGCTATGACAACCTTGAAATGTCTGGGTTGATAGATAGAGATAATTTGGTCCTTAGAATACAAAATATTTTGAAATAAAAACATGAAGGGGAATCAACTTATTCTACTTATCACCATGTAAATATGCATTTAAAATACTCTATAATCATGATATAAGAAATATTAAAGAAAACACGACAAGCAAGGGCAACATATTTATATGCAAATTTAATATATATATATATATATATATATATATATATATATATTACTGACACCAGTGGAGAAATATAATATCAAACAAAAGGTTGATATACTTTTTTTGGTAGAAATTATGATCAAACACATAGTGAATTATCTACATGGTATATTTCCTCTAGCAATTACACCTTGAACATTCTTGTAGAGCTCTATGAATTGGGGGATGCTAATGTTAAAATAAG